>JAFEMH010002409.1:0-344871 GCA_022495995.1 Adenophora triphylla var. japonica
CTGACATTATTTATTATTATATGAAAAGTTTATTATTATTTGATTATTATATGTTTTGCATATTTATTTGTAAATAATAAATATAAATCCGTCCTTAATTATTAAATGAATAAATTAGTATAAATGTTAATGGATAATCATATGATGATTATATGCATAGAAGATGCACATTAAATTTATGGGTACTTGTTAGAGAACAAGTGACCGAACTTGACCCGTTTGAGATTTATGTCATGGTCCAATATATCATAATTAAATCTCATATGGTGCATTCATTTAGTCCACTAGACCTGGAGATTATCATGACCTTACATATGATGAAAGTTATGTTTGATTTTAGTCGAAATGATATCTTAACACGATATTTATAAAGGCTTACCTTTGGCATGAAGTCGGATTCATGATGGGAAGGATGATAAGTCAAGATGGAATTTGTCCTCTCGAAAGAGAGACTGTTTTGCTTGGGCCCTCGATGAGTGATAATGATGAAAGTGTATGGCCATACCCCAATGTGATTGGAATTATCATTATATTCAAGATCGAGAAAGCATTGAAGAAATACAAGTTGACGTGGACCATGACTTGTGTTCAATATAACATCGTGAGACAAAGGGAGAAATGGAAGTGTACCATTGGAAACGTGAACTCTTACGTTATATTATTTGGGTAGACATAATGGCTTGCTGAGGGGTATCGCTTATGTCTTATGAGGGTCGATATGATCGGAAACTGCATTCTGCCAACATAATATAATCCTATTGGAGTCTTGCACACAATTAGAATGAATTGATTAAACCTTGATGAAAGAATGATTTAGAAATTCCTTTATCGTGCATAAGATATCGCGCAACGCCGGATCTCGGGGTCGTAGGGCTCGGACCGGTGCGTGCGACATAACATGCCACATTTCAAGGCGGTTTACGTACTGAGTTTCCTAATTTGATTAGGAAACAAACACCATACTAGAGTAGTATAAATATAATGTCTGTGAAACCCTAATAACCTAGCCGAATTTCTGAAAAGAAAATCACAAAAAGTTTTCTCAATATTCTCTCTTCAAGGTTTAAAAGATCTTGCAATATTCAAGAAATTGTTCTTGGTTCATTCGAAGGTATGGATACTACTAGAGGGTCTTCGCTCGTACAACGATCAAGGCCTAGAGTTCAAAGTTTGTGATTCAAAATCACATTGTTTATTTGTTCGATAGCTCAAGAATGGAAAACGTTCAAGGTTGGTTATTTCTATCTCATAGGAATTCAAGTTAATTGTATAGAACGGATCCTAGGGCTCTTGGGTTTTGTGTTATTAGATGCTTAATTCCGCTGTGCATGGACCCATAAAACCCAACATAGACATCTTCAAATAGTCCCGCGGTTCCTTTGGATCCGTTCTGTCCTCGCCTCCGTGAACTACGATCTAGCTTGATTCCCTTTTAGAGATACGTAGGAATCCTTTCTCAAGAGGTCTATCTATTCGACCATTCCGGTCTATCTTTCCCATCATTCACTCGTCAAGCTTGGGATCCTTTCTTATCGACAACCCCACTTCTTCCATAAGTGACATTGCCGAGGGGCTTCTGTGAGTACGCCAATCTAACTTGCGACCTTTTATAAGTGCCTTTTAATATAATAAAAGCTCACTAGGGGCGTTTTAGTACATTCACATCTCATTCCTAGGCATCCGAGGGCTTTTCGTAAGTTTCTTGGGCTGGAAGTACCCATAGGACGTTAAATCCTGGTCTAAGGACCTATGGGGAATTATCCAGTTTGGACCTTTAAGGAATTAATCAGGAAGGTTCCAGGCGCCAGAAAACGGTTATGGCCCGTCCCGTCGTGCGACACATCGAGCCACGAAAAATCACATCGCAAAGTTGCGCGGCACATCTAGCCACCCCATGCAGCTATAAATCAGAGGTTCCTGCTCTCATTTTGGGATCCCTTCTCGACCCCTTTACTGTCACTCTGCCAAAATTTGCGTAAACACACAGAAAACACACACCATTTGTCTCTTAATTCTCTCTCTCATACACAATTCAACACACACTTCACACACACATATTGAAGTCTCTATACTGGATTCAACTTGAGCTTAATATCAGTTCCAGAAGCTGATATTTGAAGATTCCTATATCTAACTTGATATTGTGAGTACACCAATCCAATTCGCAACCCTTTATAGGTGCATTTTAATACGATAAAATTGCATTAAGGGGCATTTTGGTAAATTCCCGGTCCGCTCCGAGACTTCCAGATTCTTTTTATAAGTTTCTTGCGAAGGGAGTACTGTTAGGTAATTTTTCCATGCAAAAGGACCTACAGGGAATTAACTGTTTTGGACTTTTAAAGAATTAATTCGTAATGTTCCAGAAGCAGCATTTGGCTCCAAAAACAGTTATGGCTTGCTTAAGTCGTGCGACACGTCAAAGCCACAGAAAGTTGATACAGAAGGTCGTGCGACACACCATGTCCATTAGCAGCAGCTATAAATAGAGCCCTCTGCCTCTCATTTCAGGATCCTTTTTTCCACTCCACAACGTCACTCTGCCAAATTCACACCAGAACCTCTCTCTCTCTCCTCCTTCCACCTAAACCTACACCAATTCCCTTCCAATTCCTTCATCCCTCATACATCTCACCCATCTACCTTAATACAAACTTCACACCATTGAAGATCAAAGCACAGAAGCTCTCTCTGTGGGTGCCTCCCAACTCCCGGAACCTAAAAACTCGTGTCCTAGGATGGAGGGTCCCAAAATACGCTTTTAAAAAAAAAATTCTTTATTTTAACTGGAAAAGTATAACAACCCATTTTCAAACCAATTTCAAAATAACCTCTCTACATGGAGGTGATATATAAACCTGCTTCTACCAGTTATAACCTGTATTCCTTACAAGTACTACAACTGTAACGACTTACACAAGCCAACTTTAAAACAAACCAATCCCAAGATTAATTACAACATAACATACTGAAATTTTTTTATAACAGTTTCCCAGTATAACATAAACACAACTACTCCCAACTCCCACACAATATATACATACCCTGACAACCCAAAATATGATCAAAACTCCTTCCCGGCCTCACCGGTATGGTCAACATGTCTCAGCTGAATCTAAAACAGTAAAGGGAGAAGGGGTGAGAATAAATCTCAATAAGTTATTATGTATGCAACAATATGCCATATAACATGCAACACATACACAGGTTGCTCATATAATATGCAACCCATCCAGGTTGCTCAACTAATATGCAACACACACAGGTTGCTCAACTGATATGCAACACCCCCAGGTTGCTCATATAATATGCAACACACACAGGTTGCTCAACTAATATGCAACACATACAGGTTGCTCAACTGATATGCAACACCCTCAGGTTGCTCATATAATATGCAACACACACAGGTTGCTCAACTAATATGCAACACACACAGGTTGCTCAACTGATATGCAACACATAAATATGTTGCTCCATATCACATTAGTAAAGCGGTAAACACATTCCGTTACCTTCTCTTTACCTTTCCCGTCTGACCAATAAGTCGTACAATACTGGGGTTAGCTACTCCCCTCATTTGTGAACTGCTGGTGCATATTCACGTCTTATAAGACCCATTTTCTAGGGAACCATATAAGACATCAGCAATCTTATGAACTGACTGCACATATCCATAGAAGCTGAGAGCGGTCACAGGTATAAGGAAATCTAAGCACCTTATGGAACACATCCTATAAGTGCTATTATTCCATTTACCCCCGAGGAACGGACACAGGTATAAGGAAATATACCCCCGTGGAACGGACACAGGTATAAGGAAATATACCCTCGTGGAACGGACACATGTATAATTTAATATACCCCCGTGGAACCAACAATTATAACCATATTCAAGCACGTAACAGATACTTGAAAATAAGTCCACCCCATGGGACATCAATACTTATATATAACATGGTACTGCAACTCACGTTAAACCAGTCACAATAGTGCACATATATTTCAACACTATTGAATATTAACAATTCAATGACATGGTATTACTACTCATGCTCAACCAAGTACAACGGTGCAACACCAATTTAAACGCTATGTGTACAACCAAGCATGAATATGTGATCACATATGGCACACTGAATTACATATAAGCCATACATATCCATGCTCAATCCCATGAAGTAGTGCAACATATATTTAATGCACTATATAAACTAATAACCACATATAAGTAACCACGTAGGGGTACAATATAATATAAGTAGCCCTACGCATTCATTCCCTAAGGTTGAACACTTTCTATAAAGGTTCCCACCAAGAAAATAGTGTAATACACATCTAACACATTATTTGACCCAACAACCATGTAAATATAACCACGTCATGCACCATGTATATCAAATAAGCTCTACACATTCATTATACAATCTATAATCCAGTAACAGGGTATTAATACTCCTGCCCAACCAATGAAGTAGTGCACATCTATTTAATGCACTATATGAACCAAGAACCCTATACAGTTCACCACGTAGGTTACAATATCATATAAGTAGCCCTATGCGGTCATAACTTAACATTACACATCTTCTATAAAGGTTTCATAACAAATTACCAAGTTTTACTAACTTTGGTTCAAATTTTACAATTGCCTTTCAGCCATTTTCAGGTCGATATTTAAAGAAATTTCGTTTATCATTTTGGGTCATTTCAGACTCCATTGCATAGTACTAAACTTGTACTAAAAGTATAGTTACAGAGGGACTAAATCCCTACTTGTTTAACTAGGTTAAAAAGCTCGCAAAGTCAGCCTCAGAAAACTGTCCTGGGCACGAGTCGTGCTAATGGGCACGAGTTGTGCCCAACTCCTGTACGACTGGCTTAGTTATCACGAGTAGTGACCACGAGTGAAATATAGAGGGTCACGACTCATGCTCCAGGGCACTAGTCGTGTCTGGCCTAAACTGTCGCACGACGAGGGCAACCTCTGTTGCGTGACTCAAGAAGTCACCACTGGTGATTCTCAACATCAGCTGCTTCTTACACAAAAGCTGCCCTTAATTTCTTGAAGACAACCTTCAGGAGAAAGTAGCTTGACCTTGGTCTCAGTAAGTAGTGGCAGCTGCCCTACATAGATCATCAACTTAGATAGCAACCAAGTGTCAGCAACTAATTCATTCAAATGACACCAACCTAGTCATTTGGCACCAAATTCTCAACATCTAAATGCAATATACCAAATCTCATCTAGCATATGCGTTTCAACAAATGTGCAATTATAGCTTGATAAAATAATCTGACCGAAAATCTCATCTCTAAGATAGCACATACTTCAACCATATAACTATGTTATACTATCTTTCTAATTAAACCAAACCATATTTTTTCCAATCCCTTCATCCTAGTCATTTCCAACTCATATATTCATCAATTTAAAGGCCAAATAACTTGGATAAAATTATCAAAAACACATCATATCATCATAATATCATCTTTATATATATTATGAACAGTTATAGAATGAAATCATAATGACTTATCAAAATGGGCCGAAATCAAAAGAATATTTGATCGGCTCTAAATGTTCTACTCGACTCCGTGATTGCTTTGACGCAGTTGAATAAAAAAACGGATTAATATTGAATTTATGGAGTATTTTTGAATAATATCAAATCATAAAATAAGAAAGAACACACGGAGCGGAGGATAGAAATTTTCTTTCTCTGATTCTCTCTGGAAGTTGCTCGAATAGCTTAGGATATATATTAATCAATTTTACTCTTTAGGCCCTCCAAGAATTGAGTTATTATAATTAACCCCCTCGAGCTTATATTTACACCTAAGCTCCTCAACCTTTTTATAAATCCTTTATTTCAAAATTCAAATATTATCACTTTCCCACAATAATTCTCATTTATTCAATTAGACATTATATTATTAAAATTAATTTAATAACATCTAAATTATCAAATTATCCAAATAAACATATAACCATTCACCTTTTCATAAAAGGCTTAATATAAAGGGCAATACCCCCCACCCCCACGTGCTCAACAGGTGGCCAAAATAGTATCTATGTTTAGGGTCGTGACACTCACTCCCCCTTAAATAAAATTCGTCCCGAATTTTAAACATACTTACCTGAGTGCTCAAATAATCACATGTACTACTCAAGCATTTCGGATTCTCAAAACCCAAGTGGCTTTCTCAATGATATGATTCTTCCACATAATTCAACTCAACCTGCATATCTTCGGTTGAAGAATTCAATACCAGGACATGATCATAAAGATACTTCCTCCCATTCAGGTTCCATACAGTGCCAATTCAATACTGAACTGATAATTGTTGATATACACAAATTCAACTAAGGTTAAATAAACCTCTCAAAATAAAGGAAAATCCATCACATACACATGCAACATATCCTCAAAATCTGGATAGTTCTCTCTGCCAGCCCATCTATCTGAGAGCGAAATGCAGAACTGAAACTCAGCTCGGAGCCCAAAGCCTCATACTCAGTCTTCCCGAATCGCAATGTGAATCCCGGAGCCCGATCTGATACAAAATGTTGATTGGTACTTCATGAAATCAATCAAATCCCTCGCTTCTATGATTATGCTAACTTTCCCATTCAATACTTCAGTAATCTAGGTAGAAATGAACCAACCTGGTCAATCTATCCACTATTACTTAAACGCATTCATCTTCTTTGATGTCGGAGGTAGTTCCATCGTAAAACTGTCAGATAATCTTCTTCAATTCAAGATCAATCTGTTGAGCTTCAATACAATTTTATAAAATGTAGGGATACTCAAACATTCGCAATTTATGTCTTATCTTGCAATTCACAGGACCAAAAGGTTGACAATAAAGCCTTTAGGCTAATCGCATCTGTAACCACACTAGCTTTCCCAGATGGTATGGAATAACATGATCAAAATCTTTTAAATATTTCTAGCCATTTCTCTACCTGTTTTTCAATTCCTTTTTAAGTAACCAGGTACTGCAATTCTTCTGGTTGGTAAAAATCTCAATTTTAACTTCTTATAGATAATGTTCCAATTAGGTAACGCAAAAGAATCACAATCAATTCCATGTCAAGAATAGGAAAATTCTGCTCTGTTAGTGCTCACTTCCTCGAAGCATAAGATATTCCTTTCCCATTCTGCATAAGAGTACAACCAAACCTTTCTTTTGGCGTGCAACTAATAATCACAAAGCTCTCACATCCATCAGGTAGGGTAAAGATTGAACAGTTCAATCTATTCTTTAACTCTGCAAAACAGGTTTCACCCTTTTTGCATTCCATATCAATAATATCTCCTTCCGAGTAAATCATTCTCGAAAGTCCATCAATTATCCTTTGGTAACAACCTGTCAGACCCAGAAAACTACGGGATTCTAACACTGTCAAAGGTTGTTCCATTTGACCCGGGTCTCAATACTCGAGAAATTAATAACAATGCCCAAGCTTGAGACTATAAGGCCCAACATTAAAATCTTCTTGAGTCACAACTCACACTTACTGAATTTCGCAACCAATTGATTCTCACGAAAACCAGATACATAACTTGCAATTAATTTCCCCTAATCTCTTCATAACTCTGAATAACCCAGGATATCATCCATAAAGATTATCACAAAGTTATCAGAATCAGGTTTAAAAAAACTCTACTCATCATTTTCACCAACACATCCTGTGCCCTTCTGTAAGGTGCTTTTGGATATGGCAATAACCTGACATTAAATCAATACGAAATTCGATTGCCCTAACTGGCATCATGAAATACTCTGAGGAAAACACCTCACCAATTCAATTACCACAGGTAAATAAGATATTTCAGGTGACTTTTTATTCAAGTCTAAGACAGAAACCAGATAACATTCACATTCTTTAGACCATAAATTTTAGGTCTTTAATGCATGTATGACATAAATATCAAATAATGACTTATCCGCCTCAACCACGAACAGAGGCAAATCAAACATAGAAAAGGAGACTTGCTTCTTGCGATAGTATACCCAAACACAACAACTACTTAACCACTGCAGGCCAAGTATAACAACAATATCACGGATTGGTAATTCTACCAAATCCACTGGCAATACATGCCCACATATAATCGCGTCACACCCATACAAATCAAAGAAGATTCGAGGTACTCTCCCATAGGAGTTGAAACCTCTAGCACATAAGGCAGCTCTTAGGCCATTTATGCAAGTAAAAGAAAAAATGCAATGCCACATAAGAATGGGATAAACTGGGATCTATAAAAATATGACCCCTAATTCCTGAGACAGGTACTATACCTCTAATAACTGCGGAGGAATCTACCTCTCCATAATCCCAAGCCAAGACTAGGCCTTAGACTTTCTCCTTTGCTTTCCCTTCCATATATCTTTTTGTACCACCACTTTGTTGCCCTCTTTGCTGGCCACTACCTGATGTCTGTCCTTGTCAAAATCTAGATCTAGGACAATCTTTTCTGAAATGCCCCATTTTCCCACAATTCATACATTTCCCTTAAAACTTGGTGGGTTCATCTTTACAAAATCCTCTATCCCAGGTTTTGGTCGTACCTCAGGTTGCTATTGAGCTTATCCCTGAGCTGCCATGTTCTGTAGAAAAAACCCTTATCGATTCCATCATATCTGTATTCGGGTCTCCTCCTGTTCCCATATTATTCCCATTTCTGTGATCCCTTTGTTGGTCATCACCATTTCCCGCCATTGAACCAATTCCTGCATTCAACACTAGGCGTCAGCTATCACACACTTCCCCTTAGGCTAGACATCTACCCTTGACTTCTAACCTGGGCTCTGATACCAACTGTGGGCGCCTCCCAACTCCCGGAACCTAAAAACTCGTGTCCCAGGATGGAGGGTCCCAAAATGCCCTTTTAAAAAAACTTTTCTTTATTTTAATTGGAAAAGTATAACAACCCATTTTCAAACCAATTTCAAAATAACCTCTCTACATGGACGTGATATATAAACCTGCTTCTACCAGTTATAACCTATATTCCTTACAAGTACTACAACTGTAACGGCTTACACAAGCCAACTTTAAAACAAACCAATCCCAAGATTAATTACAACATAACATACTGAAAATGTTTTATAACAGTTTCCCAGTATAACATAAACACAACTACTCCCAACTCCCACACAATATATACATACCCTGACAACCCAAAATACGATCCAAACTCCTTCCCGGCCTCACCGGTATGGTCTACCTGTCTCAGCTGAATCTAAAACAGTAAAGGGAGAAGTGGTGAGAATAAATCTCAATAAGTTATTATGTATGCAACAATATGCCATATAACATGCAACACATATACAGGTTGCTCATATAATATGCAACCCATCCAGGTTGCTCAACTAATATGCAACACACACAGGTTGCTCAACTGATATGCAACACCCCCAGGTTGCTCATATAATATGCAACACACACAGGTTGCTCAACTAATATGCAACACATACATGTTGCTCAACTGATATGCAACACCCCCAGGTTGCTCATATAATATGCACACACACAGGTTGCTCAACTAATATGCAACACACACAGGTTGCTCAACTGATATGCAACACATAAATAGGTTGCTCCATATCACATTAGTAAAGCAGTAAACACATTTCGTTACCTTCTCTTTACCTTTCTAATCGGACTAATAAGTCGTACAATACTGGGGCTAGCTACTTCCCTCATTTGTGAATTGCTGGTGCATATTCACGTCTTATAAGACCCATTTTCTAGGGAACCATATAAGACATCAGCAATCTTATGAACTTACTGCATATATCCATAGAAGCTGAGAGCGGTCACAGGTATAAGAAAATCTAAGCACCTTATGGAACACATCCTATAAGTGCTATTATTCCATTACCCCCGAGGAACGGACACAGGTATAAGGAAATATACCCCCGTGGAACGGACACAGGTATAAGGAAATATACCCCCGTGGAACCAACAATTATAACCATATTCAAGCACGTAACAGATACTTGAAAATAAGTCCACCCCATGGGACATCAATACTTATATATAACATGGTACTGCAACTCACGTTAAACCAGTCACAATAGTGCACATATATTTCAACACTATTGAATATTAACAATTCAATGACATGGTATTACTACTCATGCTCAAGCAAGTACAACGGTGAAACATGTATTTAAATGCTATGTGTACAACCAAGCATGAATATGTGATCAAATATGGCACACTGAATTACATATAAGCCATACATATCCATGCTCAATCCCATGAAGTAGTGCAACATATATTTAATGCACTATCTAAACCAATAACCACATATAAGTAACCACGTAGGGGTACAATATAATATAAGTAGCCCTACGCATTCATTCCCTAAGGTTGAACACTTTCTATAAAAGTTCCCACCAAGCAAATAGTGTAATACACATCTTACACATTATTTGACCCAACAACCATGTAAATATAACCACGTCAGGCACCATGTATATCAAGTAAGCTCTACACATTCATTATACAATCTATAATCCAGTAATATGGTATTAATACTCCTGCCCAACCAATGAAGTAGTGCACATCTATTTAATGCACTATATGAACCAAGAACCCTATACAGGTTTCATAAAAAATTACCAAGTTTTACTATATCATATAAGTAGCCCTACACGTTCATAACATAACATTACACATCTTCTATAAAGGTTTCATAACAAATTACCAAGTTTTACTAACTTTGGTTCAAATATTACAATTGCCTTTCAGCCATTTTCAGGTCGATATTTAAAGACCTTTCGTTTATCATTTTGGGTCATTTCAGACTCCATTGCATAGTACTAAACTTGTACTAAAAGTATAGTTATAGAGGGACTAAATCGCTACTTGTTTAACTAGGTTAAAAAGCTTGCAAAGTTAGCCTCAGAAAACTGTCCTGGGCACGAGTCGTGCTAATGGGCACGAGTTGTGCCCAACTCCTGCACGACTGACTTAGTTATCACGAGTAGTGACCACGAGTGAAATATAGAGGGTCACGACTCGTGCTCCAGGGCACTAGTCGTGCCTGGCCTAAACTGTCGCACGACGAGGGCAACCTCTGTCGCGTGACTCAAGAAGTCACCACTGGTGATTCTCAACATCAGCTGCTTCTTACACAAAAGCTTCATTTAATTTCTTGAAGACCACCTTCAGGAGAAAGTAGCTTGACCTTGGTCTCAGTAAGTAGTGGCAGCTGCCCTACATAGATCATCAACTTAGATAGCAACCAAGTGTCAGCAACTAATTCATTCAAATGACACCAACCTAGTCATTTGGCACCAAATTCTCAACATCTAAATGCAATATACCAAATCTCATCTAGCATATGCGTTTCAACAAATATGCAATTATAGCTTGATAAAATAATCTGACCGAAAATCTCTTCTCTAAGATAGCACATACTTCAACCATATAACTATGTTATACTATCTTTCTAATTAAACCAAACCATGTTTGTTCAAATTCCTTCATCCTAGTCATTTCCAACTCATATATTCATCAATTTAAAGGCCAAATAACTTGGATAAAATTATCAAAAACACATCATATCATCATAATATCATCTTTATATATATTATGAACAGTTATAGAATGGAATCATAATAACTTATCAAAATGGGCCGAAATAAAAATAATATTTGATCGGCTCTAAATGTTCTACTCGACTCCCTGATCGCTTTGACGCAGTCGAATAAAAAATCGGATTAATATTGAATTTATGGGGAATTTTTGAATAATATCAAATCATAAAATAAGAAAGAACACACGGAGCGGAGGATAGAAATTTTCTTTCTCTGATTCTCTCTGGAAGTTGCCCGAATAGCTTAGGATATATATTAATCAATTTTACTCTTTAGGCCCTCCAAGAATTGAGTTATTATAATTAACCCCCTCGAGCTTATATTTACACCTAAGCTCCTCAACCTTTTTATAAAGCCTTTATTTCAAAATTCAAATATTATCACTTTCCCACAATAATTCTCATTTATTCAATTAGACATTATATTATTAAAATTAATTTAATAACATCTAAATTATCAAATTATCCAAATAAACGTGTAACCATTCACCTTTTCATAAAAGGCTTAATATAAGGGGCAATACCCCCACCCCCACATGCTCAACACGTGGCCAAAATAGTATCTAGATTTAGGGTCGTGACACTCTCTGCATTCGAATTCCAATCTGAAGCTGCTTAGAAGGGTTCTACACTGAACAGAGTGTAGAATTGTGGATCTACAAGGGTAACCCCTCCTTCCATTCTTCTCTCTCTCATACTTGCCATCTACATAATTTATTTACAATTCCATTCCTCCACTTGATAATCAAGCTCCATCCGCTTCTGATTATCAAGTAGCAACTGCAATCTCTCTTTTTAGTCTGCTGTGTTTGGTATTATTGATGTTCATGATGTGATTTGAATTGAATTTGTTGCTTGTTGATCAAGGGAGTGTGGATCTTCCCATATCCACATCCCCTTGGTCAATCTATTGCTAATTCTTGCTATTCTGAATTGTTTGGTGCATTATTTGGATCTGTTTTATTCTCCTTTGGTTCTGATTTCAAAGTTGTAAAGTCTCTGCGGATGGTAAGGTTATGTCACGCGACACATCGGATCTCATCAGTCCTGTGTAGCGCGACATAACTAGCCCTATGCAGAGACTATAATTTCAGTTGTAATTTGTATTGTCTAGTCTATTTGTCACTCAGATCAGAGTGTGGATCTTCAATATCCACACTCATTTGAAGTGATTTGATAAGATCTCTATTCATCCTGTGCTTAATAATGTAAAATCTCTGCAAAGTGCTTTGTTGTGTCACGTGACACAACTGACCCTTCAGGTCCTGTGTCACGCGACATAATAAGCCCACTGAAGCAGATTCAGTTCTGTTGTAAGTTGTTCCTCTTTGTAATATGGGATGTGGCCTCCCACAGTCAATGGCTCACAAGTTGTATCCCTTTATTGAGCAATAAAACAAAGCACTCTTATGCATTTTATACATATCTTGTCACACACATTTCGTACAAACTCATTGAATGAATTGGATGTTGAACATTGAAAGACTCATCTACGGACGAGGCATGTTGGGTGAACTCTCGGTTCTTCCCAACACATAACCTGACCCCCGAACCCAAATTCTCTTTCAAAAGGTTTTCAATGTTTCCTTTAAAATGGCGTGGCGACTCCTATTATTTTTCGGCGAGCGTTCATTCAGATATAGGAATCATGGTCATCAAGGGTAACGATCTCTCTCTCCTTCTCTCTATCTTTCATTTTTATTCATGTAATTCTACATGCTTAAATCTGACAACTACACTAAATATGATATAATTGGTGTTGAATTCTGATCTTAATCCCTATGTTATTGTTTTGGACAAATTTCAACAAGTAAATTAATCTTGTCAAGGATGTTGGGCACAAATCGAATATAATCCGCAAAACAAGATGAACGCAAAGATGTAACGAGAAAACCCTTAGAACAGCTGTTCGAGGGGAAAAACCTCGGGAGGCTTTTGGAAAGCCTACCTAAACCAAAAAAGTATTATTGAATATCGTTGTTTTTTAGTACAAGTACAGTATGAGAGTAAGCTAGAATGTGTAACGTGTATACATGTGTGCTCTGAGAATGATATATAGCCATGGTCGTAACTGAAAAACAACAACTTGAATGGCATGCTGATATTTCACCTAGAATCTCGTCATTTGTTGATAAAGATCAGCCGTTATCCCTTGGTTGATGAAAGGGACCGTTGTGTTGTTGTTTAACCAAGTCCATGCAGTCGTACAAATGAGTTATTTTTATTTATAACTTTGTTCCTGAAAAATAGGAAAATACAACAAACAGCTTTGAGGCGTTAGTCCAAGATGTAAGTCAAGAGGTTAGCTCAAGATGGATGTCCAAGGTGTAGAACATGCTAAATGGAAATTTTAGGGTGAAACAGTTATTATCGCAAATGCTTTGAATCAATAGTTGTTTCATATTATTGCATGTTATTTAGTCAATATTACATGTTCTTACTTGTTCATCAAGACGAGTTTGGATCTCCCATATCCACACCCTCTTGAAACATTTATTATTGATATATGTAATCTCTGAGATCCATGTGTCATATAATTTGAGCTAATTGTTGCCATGCTGCTTCTGTAAATAAGCTTTGTAAAAGCTCTGCAAATGGCTTGTTATGTCACGCAACACACATTGCCAGGCTGAGTCCTGTGTCACGCGACACACTTAGCCAGGCATGTCCTGTGTCACGCGACACAGTCAGCCATTTACAGAGTTTTCCTTTTCCATATGTAATCTGTTCTCAGTTTTTGTAATCGGGATGTGGCCCCCCGCACCAAGTGGCTCACAAGATGTACTTTTCTCAGTTTATCAATAAAAGCAAAGCATTAATACACATTTTTGTCTCACATATTTGCACACACATTTGAGTGATATTGGATGTTATTTTATAGAAAGACTCGTTCGCGAGGCGTGTTGGATGAACTCTCTGTTCTTCCCAACACGTAACCTGACCCCTGAACCCTCTTTCTGATTTCAAATGGTTTTTCAATGTTTTCCATAAAACGGCGTGGCGACTCCTTTCTTTCACTTTTACATATTTCCCGTCCCATTTCCAAAACTAAAAATTTTCATATGGGGTATGTTCAAACACTCCTTTGTTCATGCATGAATTTCGTATCTCCATGATGTGATTTTACTTCTTTTTGTTCATCCCCCTTCCCTTTGTCCTAGGATCCAAGAGGATCTCCATGGAACTCATTTCCAAGGATGATTCTCTACAAGGATCCACATTTTATTTACGAATTTTCCTTGTCCCTTTTACATTAACTTGTCTTTACTAGTTATTTTCTCACTTGACCTAGAAGATGGTCATCTTGGAGTTCATCTCCATAGAAGATCACTTCTAAATGGTCCACATTTCTTTTACTTCCACGTCTATTTACACTTCTAGTACTTACTTGTTACTTGACCTAGGATGTGGTCATCTTGGAGTTCATCTACATATATGATCACTCCTAATGGTCTAAATTGTTCATTTCCTTGCAAATCCCCTCCCTAGTCTAAGATGCTCACCTTGGAACTCTTTCCTTGGATGAAATCATCTAGACTCACAAACTAGGTCACACAAAATGTATGAGATACACTTGAGTATAGGTCTGAAGGATGGTCTTCCTTATGGCCACCTTAGAGATCTTCCTCTAAAAGTTGATACATCTTGACCTATCTCTTGTTCAAATTTACTTTCATGTCAAATCCCCTTCCCTTTTGCAAATGATATGTTTTTCAAGTCCTAATGTACCCCCGGGATGGCTTGATTAAGTGGATTCATCACTTCTGACCACTAATCAATGTCTAGGGAAAGAGAGGACAAAACATGGATGCCAAAATCCAAACATTTCCTTTATTCTTTCTGTCTTCAATTACATTTCCAGTTAAGTCCTGTAAATCCAGTTAAGTTTCTGGAAATTACAGTGACTAATTGAGAAACTGTAAAAAATATTGACACTGCAGCCCCATCCACGTGGATAAGATTGCACTACAATCTCATCCACGCGGATGACATTGTCATCTGCAAACAGTTTTTGCAGTTTTTGTTATTTTTAGTCCAGTCCTTGTTTTCAAACTATTTTTCCAGTCTAGTCCCTCAGATTCAGTTTATCTCCAAAAAACCCTTTTAGTCAAACCTTCTTTCAAAACACACACACACACACACACACAAAAAGTTTCAAGTGAGGAAGACTCGTCTTCCGGGTGAACGCCAAACGTTCTTCCCGGAGTGTAACGTGACCTCCAAACTCATTTTCTCTAATTTTGGGCATTTTTCAAAGTTTTGGCCCCTTAAACTAAAAGTGGCCTGGCGACTCCATTGATTTTTCAAAGTCCGATAAAGATTTTTCAAACTCCCAAAAAGCATTGTCTGGCTCGGCCAAAAAATCGGGTACATCACATCGTGTAGGGACGGACTTTGTGTGAATACTTGCCATGTAGGAATGGACTTTTGTTGTGAAATTTCCGTGTTGGGATGGACCTTTGTTGTAAAATTGCAGTGATTTGTTACGGGCTTTTGTTGTAAAATTACCGTGTAGGGATGGACTTTTGTTGTAAAATTGTCATGTTTTGTGATGGACTTTTGTTGTAAAATTGCCGTGTAGGGATGGACTTTTTTGAAATATGTGTGCCGTGTAAGAACGGGCTTCGTGAAAAATTGCCGTGTAAGAACGGACTTTGTGTGAAAAATGTGTGAAATGTGCCGTGTTTCGTGATGGAACTTTTGTGAAAAATTGCCGTGTTGGGACGGAATTATTGTGAAAAGTGTGTGAAATGTGTCGTGTTTCGTGATGGACTTTTTGTTGTGAATGATATGTGTCAACATTTTTATTTTTGTGTAGAGTTTATATTTGTTAAGTATCGTATTGATGTACCTTTGCTGTGTTTACCTGCAGGAGGAGGTGCCTTTGTCCAGGAAGGCAAAGAGGATGAAATCACGGGGGTCCCTTGAGGCCGTGGTCGAGGTTTGGCGGAGCATGCCCGATATCTCCTGGGAGGGGAGACCTAATCCTTAGAGGCTAGTTATTGACTCGTGGTTGAACATCTTTGTTGAGAATCTGGCTGGGTTGGCGGAGACCCAGATAAACAAGGGCATTTTTCTGGCATTGTCTGAGTATTGGTGGGATACCACGCACACCTTCCATTTCAGCTGGGGGAGACGACGGTCACTCATACTGATTTTGCCGCTATCATCGGGCTATCCTTCAAGGGGGAGTCGGTGAGATGGAGCGATCGGATGTCTGAGGAGTGTCTGATCGAGCTGCTGGGTTTTACGCCTTCGCCTCGTAAGGGTTTGGGCATGGAGTACTCCGATATGGAGGCGAGGATCACTACCAACATCGGGGAGTACCGACGAGGTATGGGGGTAGTGTCAACGGAGCAGCTGGCGCACTCATTTTTATAGTTTTCTCTTTCCGAGACTTTGTTCTATAACCACTCCACCACCGATGTTTTTCCTCTCCTTTAGATTTTGGTGGATTTGGAAAGAGTGTGTGATATTGCCTAGGGAGTGGTGGGCCTGGCCGAGCTCTACTTCGCCTTGGATAAATTTAGCAGGGGAGCGGTCAACTCCCTGGGGTGATTTGATTTTAACTTGGAGGTATGAGTTTATTGTTTTTTGTAGCTTTGTAATGTCATTGTTTTGCAGGTCTTGGGGCGGAACGTAGATGTGATCGCTTGCCGGTATTTGGGGCTGAGGGCTTTCACGAAGAAGCTTTTGAGGAAGATGTCATGCGGGTCATCGCGGAGTGCGGCGGCTGACGAGCCAATACCTTCGAGGAGATCCATGGATATTCCTTCTTCAAGGGCTGACACGGATCCAGAGCCTGCTCCTCAGCCTGAGATGCCGACTCGGGGGCGGCACAGCTACTACGCGGGAGCTTCTTTGAAGGGCCCGGGAACGCGAACGTATCACCAGTTCTTCCCTCCGTCCAGTGCACCGGGTGAGGGTTCATCCTCATTTCCCTTATTTGATCCTTTCATCGGCCTTACTCCTTCGGACTATACGGAGTACTCGATAGAGGAGGGGGTCGAGTTTTCTGACGACGACGAGGTGGCTGCCGGAGGTGCCGGGATGCAGGGATTTCCATCGGGCGATGGTGATGATGACTCGGAGTAGGACTCCTCCTCTTTTTTTTGGCATTTGTAAGATAACAAAACATTTGTATTGATGGACAAAGTATTTTATTATGTAATGCAATGAGTTTTTTTTATTTGCAATTTCGGGGGGATTGACCTAGAAATTATTTCTACTCTTTATTTTTTATATTCGTGCATGTTGCATGAGCTTGGAAGGCTTTGTGTTTACTGTATGGGGGCTAAAAATAGCTTTGGCAGGTTTTTTGAGCAGTCAGGTGCAAAATCCTGCTGCGGGCAGCAACTGTTTTGTTGCTGCAAAAATTTTTAAGCTGGGGAGCAAAGAGGTCCTTACGGACCACTCTTGCATGCAAAGAGGTCCGTACGGACACTTGTAGCTTTGTAGAAGGGGATAAAACTTGCACGAAATCTGGATTTTCTTATCCTTTCATTTCCTATATAACAACCATTTGGCTCCTCTTCTACATTTTCCCAAAAAACCTCCATTTTTGGCATGGATTCGACGTTTGTTCCGAGAGATTTTCCGAGGCTTTTAAAGGAGAGGCAAGTGCACTTCCTTGAGCAGCTTAAGATGTGGATGAGGCACCACATGAAGCACAACAAACGAGCTTTCGAGGTGAGATTTCAATTCAAATCCGTTAGGTCTCTTAAGGAGTTAGCTCCTGATTGGGAGTTGTTGCGGGCGGCTGCGAGATTCTGGGATACGAGGAGGCACATGTATAGCTTCTCCTACAATGAGATCACGCCCACTTTTGAAGATTTTCGGGCTTTGCTTTGAGGGCCGAAGGTGGAGGCTATCTCGTTTCCTTTGGTCGGGGGTGCGACAATGAGCATGAAGTTTACATACTTTCTTCGGGCTTCATTGGAGGAAGCACAAGGTATGACGTTTGATTCCAGTCATGTTGATATTTCTGAACTTCACAAGATATTTATGGGTGATAACGAGAGTGATGTCTCATGGAATGCATTTGCTTTATGCGTGATAGCTATGCTTTTCATGGTCAGCTCCCTTGGGATATGTGACAACGTTTGTTGGATGTGGTAGGCCACTGCCGAGCCGGTAAGGACATCGTTCCTTTGGTTCTGGGGGAAACCTTCAATGGTATAGATCGCTTGGCGATGGGGGACAAGTTTATGCGAGGGGGAAGTCCCGTTTTGCTCACCTCGTGGTTGCGAGAGAGGCTTCAAGCCATGCCTGTGTCTTCATCATCTTTTAGTTCATGGACGTTTGCTCAGCGGCCTCTTGTCTTGGATATGGACCAGTACGCTTGGGAGAGGTGGATGGCTTAACTTGGCAGGCAACAGATCCGTTGGTGGGTTCCTTATTGGGGAATTGAGACTAGGATGGTCTTTTAGGAAGGTTCCTATGTTGTCAGGGGCTGTCTTGGTCTTCTTTCTATATCTCGTCGCTCGTTGCTCGACAGTTCAGGATGAGGCAGGAGCCTTTGCTGGGCTGGAGTGACATCGCCACCATGGAGGTAGCTTCTTTCTCTATGACAGACCCAGATGCCTTTCTTTTCTTTCTAAGGATATGGAAGTATTCTGCCTTCCCTCCTTTGGGGCAAGATTGCCATCTCAGCCACAACCTTAGGAGTACCAAAGCTTGGGCTAACCCTCAGGATGTCACGGGGGACGTTTTGTTTGATTATGAACTAAAGTTGACCAATTAGCGGAGAGAGGTCCCCTCTTGCAGACTCGTAGGGAAGAGATTCGAGTTGAGGCACAGACGAACGAGGCTCTGAGAGCGACTGGATTGCTTGACTCGATAGGGAGGACTCCTGATCTCGGAATGAGAGAGACAGAGCTGACTCACGTGGAGCAAAGGAAGACTCGACGGGGACGAGGGAAGAAAGGGAAGAATGGTGAAGGGACAAGAGCTAGTGGCATGGAATGACCTTTTAAGTATTCGATCATTGTCATTACAGACACATTAATTGTTAAAAGTATTAAGTTGTCTTTTAGCATGTTGTGAGCTTGAGAATAGACCGTGCTTGTACTCATCAAGAAGTGTTTTAATTGCAATGATTTGTGATTTACTTTTAAAGCTTTGTCGAGACGCAAAATCTCTTGCTTGTTTTTTTTTTCTGAGCCTTGATGGCATCCAATTTTTGGATTTTTGTTTATTTTTTAGACCGAACCAATGAAGGATGCCTACATTCCCCCCGGACTGAGGGGCTCAGGTCTCCGTAATTCGACAAATTTTATGAGTGAAGGGGAGATGAAAAAGTCGATATTCTTTAGGCGAAGTATCGGCGAAGCTTGCTTTCGTTGACTAGGTTCACGAAGGGATTTCCGTCCAAATCTGTTAGCTTCATGGCACCTCCGGAGAAGAATTTTTGGACCACGAACGGGCCGATCCATGTTAGTTCCCATTTTCCAAGCGGGTTAGTTCGGGTGTGAGGCTTTTCTTTGAGCACCAGATTGCCTTCCCTGATATCTTGGGATTTGACTTTCTTGTCGAAAGCTCTGGCCATTCGGCTTTGGTATAGGCTCAAATATGTTCCATGGATTTTATTCGGCATTCGTCCAGAATAGCCAATTCATCATGCCGGCTTCGGAGCCATTCCACTTCATTTATTTCATTTTCCAACAGCACTCGGAGTGAAGGAATTTCCAACTCTATGGGCAATACTGCTTCCATCCCATAGGTCAGGGCGAATGGGGTTTCTCCCGTGGAGGTCCTGACTGATGTTCGGTAGCCCCAAAGTGCTAGATGCAGCTTCTCGGGCCAATATCGTCCTCGTACGGTTATTTTTCTGATGATTCTTTCGAGGGTTTTGTTTGCTGCTTCCACTGCGCCGTTGGTTTGTGGCCTGTAGGGAGAGGATTTATGGCAGGTGATTTTGAATTTAGCCAATAGTCTATCGCAGTCTCCTTCGAAGTGAGATCCGTTGTCTGATATGACCTCGTTTGGAATGTCGTATCGACATATGATGTTTTCTTTGAAGAACTGTGCGACCTTCTTGGAAGTTAATACTTTGTAGGACTTGGCTTCGACCCAATTTGTGAAGTAGCCGATGGCTACCAAGACGAACTCGTGGCGATTGCTGCCGGGTGGGGCAATCTTCCCGATGACATCAATTCCCCAAGTAGTAAAAGGCCAGGGAGTGGTCATGCAGTAGAGATCATGAGGGGGAAGATGGTTAAGGTTGGAGAATTGCTGGTACTTGTCGCAGCTTCTGACAAAGTGGATGCATTCTGCTTCCATGGAGATTCAGTAGTAGCCCATTCGAAGAATGATCTGCATCAGGGCTCTGGCATTCATGTGGGGACCGCAAGCCCCATTGTGGACTTCGTTCATGAGCTCAACTGCCTTTTCTTTGCTAATGCATCGGAGGAGCGGTCCTTGGTAGCGCTTCTTGTATAGCATATCCCCTAGGATGACAAAGTGAGAGGCAAGGCGTTTTAGGGCCACCATGCTCTTGAATTTGATTCCTTCTTTGTATTTGCCTTCCTCGTTTATGAAAGAATTTTCTCCGTTTTTGAGGTATTGGTAGATTTGATTGTACCATGGCTCGTTGATTGGCTCGGGTTCTACCTCAATTTCACAGCAGTAGGCAGGAATTTCCTTCTTTCCTACTTTGATTGGCAATACCGACTTCCCTTTAAGGATCTCTGCGAGTGAAGCCAAGGTGGCTAGGTAGTCTGTAAATCGATTCCGGTCCCTTGGCAGATAGTGAAAGGTGACCCCCTTGAATTGTGTGACAAGGTCCTCCATGCACGCATGGTATTTTTGCAAGCCTGGGTCTATCATTTTCCACTTATTGGAGACTTGATTGATGATCAAGGCTGAGTCCCCGTAGACCTCTAACTCTTGGACGTTCTTTTCGAGGGCGGCCTCTAGACCAGCAGTGCATGCCTCATATTCGGCGGCATTGTTGGTCACCTCAAAGTTTAGCTTTATGGCGATTGAGGTGTGCTCGTCTTTTTGGTCGACCAAGAGCATTCCAATGCCATTTCCTCTTTTGTTAGCTGCTCCATCGAAGAAAGCTGCCATCGATTTTCGCCTTCAAGTGTGAAGATTCCTTTGTCCGGAAATTGTGGTTCGGGACCTTTGGCTTCGTCGCATGGGAAGTCAGCCAATTATTAGCCCATTACTCGTCGTTTGATTGACTTCTGGGTTACGTACTTGATGTCGAACTCTGCTAGGAAGAAGAACCATTTGGCTAGTCTCATTGACAGTGAGGGTTTGTCGAAGAGATATTTGACCGGATCCATTTTGGAAACCAGGTGCACTGCGTGTGATTGCATGTAGTGTCACAATTTTCCGAAGACCCATACTAGAGCTGCACAGGTTTTTTCTAGGGCTTAGTAGTTGAGCTCGCTGCCTTGGAACTTTTGGCTCACGAAGTAGATAGCGTTTTCGATTTTTGACTCTTTCTTTTCTTGGCCTAGCATAGCTCCAACTGCGGTGTCGGTAACAGTCAGGTACAGTAAGAGTGGCTTTTATTTGTGGGAAGGACAGAGGAACGGAGGACTCACAAGGTATGCCTTTATCTTCTCGAAGGCGTCTTGACATTCCATTTTCCATTCGATGTCTGCATTCTTTTTCATTAGCTAAAAGATTGGCTCGCACATGAAAGTCAGCTGATTCACGAAGCGGCTAATGTATTGCAGGCGGCCCATGAAGCTTTTTACTTCCATTTGGGTTTGCGGTGGTCTCATCTCGATTATGGCCTTGATCTTTTCGGGATGGACTTCGATGCCTCGTTCTGTGACCATATATCCCAAGACTTTTCCTCGGATTACTCCGAATGTGCATTTGGTAGGGTTCAACATCATTGAATGCTTTCAAAGACTATCAAAGAACTTCCTCAAGTCGATGAGGTGTTGTCCATCTGATCCCTTTGAGTGGATGATCATGTCGTCAATGTACACCTCGATATCTTTATGGATCATGTCGGGGAAGAGTGATGTCGCTGCCCGTTAGTAGGTAGTCCCAACCTTCTTTAGTTTGAACGGCATTACTGTGTAGCAGTAGGTTCCCCATGGGGTGGTGAAGGCGGTTTTCTCTTGGTCTTCTTCGGCCATCTTGATCTGATTGTAGCCGGCAAAATCATCTACGAAGGACTTAACCTCGACATTGGCCGTAGTGTCGACCAACATGTCTATGATGCCAGTGGAAAGTCATCCTTGGGACTTACTTTGTTGAGATCTTGGAAATCCAAGCAGCAGCGCACTTTCCCATTGGTCTTGGTGACTGTGACTATGTTGGAAAGCCAAGTCGGGTATTCGATCACCCTTATGAAGCCAAGGCGGAGCATCATCTCGATCTCTTCCTTGACTTGTAAGGACCATTCTGACTTGATCCGGCGCAGTTTCTGCTTGATGGGCTTGGCCTTGGGATTCAGGGGAATCCGATGTTCTATTATGGCAGGATCTAGGCTGGGCATGTCTTGGTAGGACCAAGCGAACACGTCCACGGATTCTTTTAGTAGTGCAGTCAATGCTTCTTGCTCGATGCCGGTGAAGAAACATCCGATTTGTGTCTCTTTAGGCTCTTCAGCAGTCCCCAAATTCACTTTGGTTAAAGCCTCCTCGGCAGCTTGGGCCCGTTTTTCCTCTAATTTGACAACATGCTTAAAGATTTGCTTAATGTATTGTTCGTTTAATGTGTCTGCGTCTTTGTCAAGTGAATCGTTATTAACTGTTTTTTGATTTGTTAGTTAATTTATCATTCGTTAAAGATGCAATGAGGGGATACTCAGAAAGGTCAAACTTTTCATTTAAAGCGTAGGGGAATACATTGTTGGCTATGAACTCATAATCGTCCGGCCTAAGGTTGTCAGATGACTCGAGAGACTCGAATTTAAAATCAACAAACTCTGGACCCTTTTCGAAGCTAGACTCTAAGAGACGAGGGGTTAGACCAAGCTTTTCAATCATTTCCTCCTTACTGGCTGTAGGTCCGGAGAAGGTGGCCCAGTTCTTTAGTGGCATTGTTGATGGGCTTGAGAGGGTGCGAGGGTCGAAAGGCTTCGCGTTATTTTCCCCAATCATGGCTACCACAGAGTTATCAAAAACAAAATCGATTAAGTCTGGTATTTCTATTTCTTCGTTTAAAAGTTGCTGTAGCGAAGGCTCGTTCCAGGCATCTTCTGCGGAGTCTTCTTTTCTCGCTTTGGGCATTGTTATATCAAATACCAACTCATCCCTCTTGTTTGTGGTAGGGGTGATGACAGAAAGTTTCTCAAACTCTATTAAATCAGGGGTTTCCCCAAACCAAAATTCATTGTGAATAGTGGTGGTGGTGGGTCCCTATAGGGTTGGTGTGTCGAGGAATGCTCTCCTAACGGGATTTGGCTCGAGGCCTCTAAACTTCTCAAGGTTTTGTTGGAGCTTCTCCCATTTGTCCATTGTTGCCGACCAAGCTTGTTTTTTGTTGATTATCTTTGTCCTTTTCTCTATGTCTTCATTCAAGTCACGGGTTTTCTTTGTAAAGTACCGGGCCATGTCGAAGTTGTAGGGATGAAGATTGGAGGTTGCGTACGGGCCTCTTTTGTCAATAACTGGGCACTTTCCGCGTGCAGCCTTTCTTTCCTCTGCAACATCTTTGGGAGTAGGAACGCACCCTAGGCCATGACGGGTGGTTTGTTCTTTGACTTCAATGATCTTATAGGTGCCTTGATGGTGTTTGCCCAAACTGAGCCCTGGAATATAATTCATGAGCTTCATAATTTTCATGGGAGGAGGAATCCGGTCCCAAGACAAAGGGAAGTCTATGCAACATATTTGTGCTTTTGGGCTTTCAACTGTGAATCCCGTTAACATCATGCCCTTGTCGTCATGCTTGATTTCTAGGACCGGGATGCCATTTGTGTTTGTCCCTTCTGTGGTCACACTATTCCCGTAAATTGTGGTGAGATCGCTTCCCTGAACGAATTTCACGCATTGGTGTAGAGTGGATGCCACCCCATTTATTTGGTGCTACCAAGGCCGGCCTAAGATGGTGGTAAAGGTGATAGGGATGTCAATAACCTAGAAGTCCGTTGGCTGTAGCGGTCGAGGAATTTTTCCCTCTCTATTCCGTTTTATTATTTGTTTTGAGTCGCCACCTATATTATTGTATGGAAATATAGAAAAACCATTTTTGAAGAGATTTGGGTTCGGGGCTTAAGTGATGGATTTGGAAGGTCAAGAAGCACCGCATCCACCCAATCCGAAGATCGGTCTTGCTTTAAGGGGGGTTTTCAATTAATAACACTTTTTAAAGAAATAAAGAAAAACAATCCATTTAATTAGATTAAATAGAATATAGGATCGATTGCTTCGAGACCGTCTCCATGATTTGAAGAGGCTCTAGGCCGATCCTAGATTCAATGTGATTATACCACTCTAACAATCAATTAGAATAAGGAAGAAATAAAGGAAGATTACCTTTAGTTCGGGAAGTGATTCAGGCAGAGTTTTGCCTTGATTCTAAGCTTGAATCTTGACATTCGTCAATCAACAAGGTTGATGGACGAATTTGGGATGTTTTATGAGTGATTTGTAGGAATCTTTCAAGGAGAGAAACCAACAAATTGTGTGTGTTGTGTTTATTGATTGGGTATCAAATTGTCGGTGGCCTGGAAATACTGAAAGTCATCAAGTATTTATAGAGGTTTTAGGAGGTTAAGTGGATTGGGACTCATCCCAAGGAAGCTTCCAGAACTCTAAGATCAGTAGTGTTGGTGTAATGCCCTGGGCGTTTAGTTATGTTTAACTTAAATCGTTATGTATCATCTTTACCGTTTATTATAGAGAATGTTAATTTGGATTATTATATGTTTTGCATGTTTATTATAATAACCTGCGTCCCTAGTTATTGTGAATAACTAGTATATGTTGGTAATGGATAATCATGGATATGATTATATGTATGGGGATGCACATTACACTTATGGGTACTTGCTAGAGAACAAGTACTGGACTTGACCTACTTATGAGATTTATGACATGGCCTATGGTCATGATTACATCTCATGATAGTCGTGTCATTGGAATCCTTTGTACCTGAGATTATCATCGTCTTCCATATGATGAACATTGTGTTTGATGTAGTCTAACACTATCTTTAATAGGATAGCAATAAGGGCTATGTTGGAACGATTGGATTCTCTTAGGGAAGAATGATAAGTCAAGATGGGATTTGTCCCTCTCTGTGTGAGATAGATGTTTGCTTGGGCCCCTCGATGAATAGTGTTGATGAAATGTGTGGCCACACTCAAGAGATTTGATAGAGATCAAATGCACTTGGATTATCAACATATTCGGAATCGAGAAAGCATTGAACAATATGAGTTGACGTGGACCATGACTCATGTTCAATTTGACATCGTAGACAAAGGGATTGTGACATTTGATCTATCGAGGAATCAAGCTTTGATGTTATATTAATTGGGTGGATATAATGTTTTGCTAGAAACCACTTATGTCTTGTGAGGTCGATGTTTCGACTCACTACCAACATAAATATAATTCCTAAAGGGTCACACACAAAGAACGAATTTGAAATTGGCTGAAAATTGGAAATTTTGGGTTAAGGCACGACTCGTGCTTCGTGCCCTCATGCACGACTCGTTCCATTGATCAGCACGAGTGAAAATTTTGTCACGACTCGTGACACGACTGGAAAATAGGAAAATATGACTCATTGGTTTAGGGAACTACTCGTTGCACGAGTCGTGCCCAGGAGCACGAGTCGTGCCAGCGACTGAATTGTTCCGTACGCGTTTTTCGTTGCTGATTAGGTTTTTGGTTTAAACATGGATTCTCCATAAGTGTTAGGGATTTATATTTGATATAAATACAATCCTTTTTTCAGCCAAAAACATGACTTTGTTTTAGGGTTTATGAAACACTAAAATATTGCTTTTGATTGAGAATCAAAATCAAGGAAATCCCAAAATCAATTCCATAATTTTGCCATTGATTATTGAAAGGTGTTTCAATAATCGGAGGATCATCTAGCAATCCTACAAGACTTGCTCTTGGTTCGTTCGCGTGTGGATTACAAATAGAGGGTGATTACTTTATCACCAAAAGCTTGAAGACTTACAATCGTTGCAACATTCATCACAAGGCCTAGAACGAAGAAGAAGATCTAAGGTTTGACATCGATTCAAAAAGTTTGAATGTTAGATTTGTTTTTCAAACAACAAATCGCTGTTAAGGTATGTATAAATCTATTTCATAAGTTTTCATCTCTTCATGTTAAACGGATTCATGGCTAGGGTTTTGATGTTTTATAAAGTTCTTCCGCTGCGTTTGTAATCCCAAAACCCAACAGTGGCATCAAAGCTGCATCTTTATCATGATTAGGTTGAAATTGGCATGCTAGATTTAATGTGATTAAATGCTTTACATGCGATATGAAATAGATCTATGATTTTATGTTTGTTGTTTTGAGAAAACAATCATATGTGATATGTCATGATCATGATTTATAATTGATTAATATGATTAGTCTTTTACATGGGTTATTGGTCTGTTTAAAATGATTAAAGTAGATTGGTAATTTCTCAAAATTGAGTCAAAGTATTTGTTTGAAATTTTATGAAGTCCTATTTTCATGATTATGTACACATAAGTTTCATAATACAACCATGCGATGTTTGTTGTTATGTGTAAAACCTTCCAAATGTTTAAGTTTTATGCCACCCCTTGATAATAACACTTGTGAAATTTTAGGGTATTTTGATGTAGTTTTGATTCAGTTGGGTGTATCATTATATCTTAATTTGTGATCAAGATGAGATAATGGTTGATGTAGTTTTGATTCAGTTAGGTGCATCGCTCCGTGTCTCATTCGTTTGAAAAAGGTTTTAACTTAATTGGTGCTTTCAAATGAGATTTGACCCAAGGCATATATGAGATTAAAACATGTGTTGACATATGATGTCTATAAATCTCATAAAAGTTCTAAGAGTCATATATGATATGATTGATGTTTCTACCTAAATAGCTTGATTTCGGGCATTGACTCAGTTAAACCAGAATTAAGTGAAATATGGATCTTATCTCATTTTGATTATATGATACATGCTTGTATTTGAAGGTGTATAATTGAGTGGGAGTATTTATGAAATACATTATTTGCTCTTAGATGGTAAATGTGTTGATATTGATATGTGCTCATACTGTTTGCATATTTTATTGTAGAATGGCAACTCACATTAATCAGCCCCTGTCACTGCGATCCGTCCTTGAGAAGGACAAGCTCGAAGAGAACGGTACAAACTATTCTGATTGGATCAGAAGCCTAAGAATTGTTCTAAGGCAAGAGAAGAAAATGTAAGTTCTTGACGAACCCGTTCCACCTCAACTTGCTGCTAATGCTTCTAGGGCAGATAAGGATACACATAAGAAACATGTTGATGATTCTACAGATGTTGCATGCCTTATACTTTCTACCATGTGTAAGGCTCTTCAGAAGGACCTTGAACACATGAAAGCTGCTTTTGATCTAGTTGAACGCTTAAAGGAAATGTTCCAAGTGCAAGCTAGACAAGAAAGGCTTGATGTGGTGAAAGCCCTGAATGCATGCGAGATGCAAGAGGGGCAGTCGGTAGGTGCTCATGTCCTTAAGATGAAGGGTTACATTGAGCGTCTGGAAAGGCTTGGTAATCCGATGAGTTTGGAACTCGCCACGGATATGATATTAAATTCATTGCCTAAAAGTTATGGTCATTTTATAATGCAATATCACATGAGTGGCATGGATAAGAATCTCTCAGAATTGCATGCGATGCTTAAGAATGCATAGAAGAATATCAAGAAGCCTAGAACCAAAAATGTGTTAATGGTTAACAAAGGTAAAGGGTTCAAAAAGGAAGGCAAAGGTAAAGCAAGTGTTGCTAAACCTAAGGCAAAAGTTGCCAATGCCGAAGAGGCTAAACCCAAGTCTCAAAAGGATGCGATTTGCTACCATTGCCAAGAGGTTGGTCATTGGAAGCGTAATTGCAAGGCTTATAAGGAAGGCCTAAAGGCGAAGAAGGGCAATGTGATTGCTTCTGATTCAGGTATCTATGTGATAGATATTTTCCTTTCTATTTCTAGTTCATGGGTATTGGATACCGGATGTGGATCTCATATTTGTTTAAATGTGCAGGGATAAGGAATAGAAAGCTACTCAAACAAGGTGAAGTTGACCTACGTGTCGGGAATGGAGCAAGAGTTGCTGCATTAGCCGTAGGAACATATGATGTAACTTTACCTAGTGGATTAGTACTTATTTTGAACACTTGTTACTATGTTCCAGATTTGAGTAGAAATATTATTTCCGTTTCTTGTTTGGATAATGAGAGGTATACTTTTCTTATTGAGAATAAGAAGTTTTATATTTATTTAAATGCTATGCTCTATTGATATGCTCTATGTTATTGCAAATTCATTTAATGGCCTTTATGTTCTTGATGTTGAGAAACAAAATAATGTTGAAGATATTTATCATATGGATAAGAAGTCTAAACCGAATGACGTGAACAACACGTTCATGTGGAATTGCCGGCTTGGTCATATAAATGAGAAATGCATTTCTAAACTCCATAAGGATGGTATGTTAGACTCACATGATTATGAATCATATGAGATTTGCGAGTCTTGTTTATTGGGAAAAGTGACCAAACCACCCTACACTAAGAGCAGTGAAAGGGCTAGTGACTTACTGACCCTAATACATACTGATGTATGTGGACCATTAAGCAGCATTGCTGTTATGGGTAAAAATCAGGATTGATGCATCTTGAGTTTTTATCAGCATGTCGACATCTTCACACTCGAGGGCAAGGTAAAAATTATTTATTTGAATCAATTATTTATTTCTGTTATACTTAATCACAGGGATAAAAAAGCACGTGGGAAAAGACATGTTCAACAGACTCCTTTCAACGGATTGGAAGACTAAGTCAAGATGAAGATGACTTACCGAGATTGTAGGGGAGTTGGTTAGGATCGGATTTTTTTCTGTTTTCTTTTCTATTATTTAAGCTTATGGCTGGAAAAAACAACACACGTACACACGCATTACACTCACATAGCTCAAGAACACTTTGTAATCCGCCATAGCTTTCTACCTTGTAATTCATTATTAATACAATTGTTTGGGAAGGTAGGTGCTCATAATCACCTCCCGAGGTTTTGTGCCGGCGAGATAATTATCTCAAGGGTTTTCCTCGTTACATGATCGAGTCATCTTGATTACATTGTTGCACCAATTATATTCCATTGCACCCTCCTTAGCTTCATTTCAATTCCTATCATTGTTGACTGTTTTTAGCCAAAACAGTTTGGCGCCCACCGAGGGGCCATTGGTTTTTTAATTGGTTCAAATTTCTTACGTTTCTACCATGTCTACCCAACCTTTGACTTCCGCCGTCACCAAAGCCCTTCCTAGCAGTTTGAATCCTCAAACCAGTAACCGGTTGACAACCGGAGGACAAGAAACATTGCCTCCTCCTCCTCCTGTGAATTCTGGCAAGAAGCAGATGTCGCCATCTCCTGATCTCGAGATCAAGAGTATGTTGATGCAGATGAAGAATCAACTGGACCGTCAACAGAATAGCACCTCCTTGATAGCCGAAAGCTTGATCAAGGTGCAAAAAGAGCAGGAGTTACTCTCCCAAAGAATGGATAATGTCTCTCCTTATCGTCCTAGAGTCCTTGATTTCAACATTGGGGACAGCTCTCAAACTTTCAATGAATTCCTTCCAATGGCTTCATCTGTCAGGATGTCGACATCTTCTCCTCCCATTACGACCTCTGTGGCGATGTCGACACCCTTAGCCAGCAGCGCCTACAGGATGACTTTTCCAGAAGGGCCTATCTTCACTAATAGCACCGTTCTGACATCCTCTACAGATAATGTTAATCCTTTCATTAATTTCAATACTAGTTCTTCTTTAGATAATACTGCTCGTACTACTAACCCTTTTGCAGGAACCTACATTGCGAATCAGCTTCAGGAATTGAGAGATATGATCATGAATGTGCCTGGTGTCACCCCGCCTATCCAACAAGTCTCCCCGACATGTTACAATCAATCTCGCTTTACTCTAGCAATTGCTCATGTTTACATCCTGAAAGGATTCAGCGTTCCTGCCATGAAGTTGTATGATGGAAGTTCTGATCCTGAGGAACATGTCGCCCACTACCAAGAAAAGATGGAGATTGTTCGCATCCCGCTCCAGTTTCGTGAGGCTTGTTTATGTCAAGGATTCGGTTCGACGTTGCTAGGCCCGGCATTGAAGTGGCTGATCCGTCAACCTCCTGGTTCTATTGGCTCATTCGCTCAGCTTGTCAACCTCTTCAACAATCAATTTTCTTGCAGTCGGCAATTTGAAAAGCTCACCAGCGATCTTTATCGTATCACTCAGCAACCCAATGAAGCATTAAAAGACTTTGTTAACAGGTTTAATAAAGAAGTCTTGGAGATCCCCAACCTAGACATGGCAACAGCTGTAGAAGCCTTCAAAATGGGCTTGAAGAAGGATTCCCCTTACTATGAGGATCTGGTGATGAACCCGTGCAAGAAAATGGAAGATATCCAAAATCGGGCCCTAAGATTTATCAGGCTGGAAGAGGACAAGATGCAGCAATCCAAGAATCCTGACAAAGCTTCAACATATGACCATCCTGACAGGAAGATAGAATCATCTCACCAAAAACAGAACAGATCTAGACCATACCACAGAAATGACCATAACAAAGTCAATTATGTGGAAGATGATGGAGATGATGATGATATTGAATCTCCTAAAATTTCTGATTATTGTTTTTCTGTTGATGTCTCAGGTATTTTGTGTACAATGAGCAATCTTGGAGATAAAGCAAGGTGGCCTCGAAAGATCGATAAGTCATCCGGATGGAAGGACAAATCCAAATGGTGCACCTATCATGAAGATTTTGGACATCTTACCAAAGATTGCATCGCCTTGAGAAGAGAGATTAGTTACCTGTTGTCTAAAGGACATCTTAAAGAGCTCCTTGGGAACCGCAAGACCAAGATGGAGAACAAAGAACCCGTTGCAACCAGACCACCATCTCCTCCACCGGTAACAAAGGTAATTAATGTTATTAGTGGTGGTTCTGATATTTGTGGTACTTCTTATTCTGCAGCTAAGAGATTCGCTAAGCAAGCTAAGGATGAGAAACCCGAGAGATCCTCCAAGATGTCACAGCTCACATCTCAAGATGTCATCTCCTTCGAAGAAAGTGACCGGGACAATGTTATGGATCTACATCATGACGCCTTGGTCGTTGCACTTCAGATAGCCAACTGCAAGGTCAGACGTATCCTAAGAGATGGGGGCAGCTCTGTGAATCTCATCATGCTGGATGCTCTGAAGGAAATGAAGATCCCTGAAGACAGCATTGTAAAAAGGACCTCGGTGCTCGTGGGTTTCAGTGGAGAAACCAAAAGTACAGTGGGTGAAATTACACTTCCAGTCTACGTCGAGGGTATCAATTCCATGGATAAATTTTGTGTAATTGATAGTGCAACTTGTTATAATGAAATCCTGGGAAGACCGTGGATCCATGGGATGAAGGATGTACCATCTACCTATCACCAATGTGTCAAGATGCCGACACCTTGGGGTGTTGTCAAGGTTTACAGTGATCAACAGTCAGCTAAAGAATGTTATATGACTTCCATGAAGGCCTCAACAACCCCTAAAATGGCATAGCAATTACTGAGAAAGGCCCGTGAGGTTCTTCAGGCGAAGGAGCATGATCTAAAAGAGATAATCTTAGATCCTTCAAACCCAGATCTCAAGGTGCTGGTTGGCCAAGATGTTCCAGCAGAAATAGAAGAAGATCTTATTAATCTTTTGAAAATCTGGATTAGAAGCTTCGCATGGAAACATGAAGATATGACAGGCATCAGTAAAGATGTGATCACCCACAAACTCAACATCGATCCATATTTTAGACCAATCCACCAAAAGAGAAGAAAGTTCGCACAAGAAAGGAATATTATCATTCAAGAAGAAGTGGGTAGACTACTCAAAGCTAAGATGATTAGAGAGGTCGAATACCCAAGATGGCTAGCAAATGTGGTGGTAGTAGAAAAGAAGAACGGAAAATGGAGAGTTTGTGTTGACTTCACAAACTTGAACAAAGCTTGTCCTAAAGATCCTTTCCCCTTACCACACATTGATACTCTGGTAGATGCTACTTGTGGACATGAAGTGTTGACTTTCCTAGATGCGTCTTCAGGATTCCAGCAAATCCAGATGGAGCCATCCGACCAAGAGGATACCGCCTTCATCACCCCAATAGGTATTTATTGTTATATTACAATGCCTTTTGGACTAAGAAATGCAGGTGCTACATACCAGAGGCTAGTCAACATGATGTTCAAGGAGCAGATTGGGGACACTATGGAAGTATACATCGACGATATGGTGATAAAGTCAAAGAAAGCTGAAGATCATGTTCGAGATCTTGCTCAAGCATTCGACATCCTAGACAAGTTCAACATGAAGCTGAACCCAGCAAAGTGCAATTTTGGCATGAAGTTCGAGAAATTCTTGGGCTACATGGTGACACAAAGAGGAATAGAAGCAAGCCCGGAGCAGATCAGAGCAATCATCAACTTAACATCACCCAAATTCATAGAAGATGTTCAAAGATTGATAGGGAAGGTGGCAGCATTGAATCGATTCATCTCAAAATCCTCAGACAGATGCAAGCCGTTCTATGACATCTTAAAGAAGAATTCTAGGTTCGAGTGGACTGATAAGCACGAACAAGCCTTTCAAGATTTGAAGATGTACCTGTCAACACCTCCCCTTCTTTTAAAGCCTCAAGAAGGTGAGCCATTGTGTGTCTACTTAGCTATCTCCGAAACCGCAGTTAGTGTCATCCTGGTTCGTGATCAAGATGGCATTCAGCAGCCAATATACTATATAAGTAAAACATTGCTCGATGCGAAAACCAGGTATTCACACCTTGAAAAGTTAATATTAGCTTTAATTTCTGCTTCAATTAAGTTAAGACATTATTTTGAAACTCATGTTATTATCATTCGTACTAACTATCCAATAAAAAGTGTTATGAGAAAACCAGAAATGTCAGGAAGGATGGCCAAGTGGTCTGTTCAGTTAAGTACTTATGACATCAAATATGAGCCTGTAACGACAATAAAATCACAAGCACTTGCAGATTTTGTGGCAGACTTTAGTCCAAGTATGCAACCAGAAGTAGAACTTGAGGTCCAACAACTCCAAGATGGGGACATCTTGAGGATGTGGACTCTATTCACAGATGGTGCTTCTAATATGAGGGGCACAGGGCTAGGTATTGTCCTAAAGTCACCACAAGGGACATCATACCCCAGGCCATCAGTTGTGATTTTAAAGCCACCAATAATGAAGCAGAGTATGAAGCCTTAATCGTGGGCCTAACCGTTGCTCTAGACATGAACATTAAAGCAATACAGGTATATAGTGATTCATTATTACTTGTAAATAATTTTAACGGATCTTATGCAGCAAAAAATGATAAGATGACAACTTATTTGGGCATTGTAAAAATTTTGGCAAGCAAATTTCAAATATTCTCTTTCGAACAAATACCCCGAGAAGATAACTCTCAAGCAGATGCATTGGCTAATCTTGGATCAGCTTTTAAAATTTTATCTCAGACTAATATCCCAATCATACATGTTAACATCCCTGCTGTGGAAAGGTTAGAACTATTCCGCATAGATGAGGACATTCCAGACAGTCAGATGGAGATATCTTGGACAAAGCCAATAATCAAATATCTTCAAGATGGTACTATCCCCGATGAGGAAAAGAATGCTAGAGCATTCAGGGTAAGGATTTCAAGATTTATATTAATAGATAATGTGCTATTTAAGAAATCATTTGCAGGCCCATATTTGAGATGTCTCGAAGCCCACCAAGCCGAAGAAGTTCTGAGAGAGTTACACGAAGGATCATGTGGTAACCATTCTGGGGGCAGAAGCTTATATACAAAAGCTCTAAGAATGGGTTATTACTGGCCAACAATGCGCCAAGATGCTGCCATCTTTGCCAAGAAATGTGATTCCTGCCAGAAGCATAGCGACATCTTGCATCAGCCCGCAGAATTGCTTCATCCAATCCTCTCTCCTTGGCAATTCATGAGGTGGGGAATGGATATAATGGGAAAATTGCCTAAAGCTCCTGGGGGAAAGTTTTCTTGCTTGCTATGACTGATTATTTCTCTAAGTGGGTGGAAGCCGAATCCTATGTGCAAGTTCGTGATAAGGAAGTCATATCCTTCATTAAGAGAAATATATTTAGTAGGTTTGGCATCCCATCTGAAATAATATGTGACAACGGCTCTCAGTTCATCAGCAAGAAGACCCAAGACTTTCTCGCTAGGTGGGGAGTAAAGATGGTGACATCTTCACCTGTGCATCCTCAAGCTAATGGCCAGGCAGAATCAAGCAACAAAATAATCATCAATAACCTAAAGAAGAGGCTAGATCAAAAGAAAGGAAGATGGGAAGAAGAGCTTCCCTTTGTCCTTTGGGCAGATAAAACCACACCAAAGAACGCAACAGGTCAAACCCCCTATTCTTTAGTGTTTGGAGCAGAAGCGATCATCCCGGCAGAAGTTGTCGTCCCCACTGCCAGATTCAAGATGTTGACATCTGAACAAAATGACGCCAACCTAAGTCACGATCTAGACACCATTGATGAACTGATGGACCTTGCTAAAATCAGGATATCAGTGTATCAACAGAAGATTGCAAGATCCTACAACAAGAATGTTAGATTGCGAAAATTCCAAGTTGGTGATCTAGTCCTACGAAAGGTGTTTCAGAATACAAGAGAGCCCAATACTGGAAAGATGGCTCCAAATGGGAAGGGTCATACCTAGTAGATCTTGAAGGTGCAAAGGTTCCTATTGGCTATCAACTTTAGAAGGAGCAAGGATTCCTAGAAGCTGGAATGCCATCCATCTCAAAGCCTACTTTATGTAAGTTTGCATGATTATTTTACAATGCAAATTAAACCAAGGTATGATCTTTACCATCCTAAGTTCAATAAAAGTACTTGTTTCCATTTTTATTCAATTTTTGGAATAATTACTGACTTAAGCATCGGAGGGGCGTTAGCTAAGCTAACGCCCACCCCTAACATGTTTCTGTTTTGCAAGGAAACGAGAAACATTAGAATGTAATTCACTGATTAACTAAGATGTAAGCATCCTCCCAGGAACTTAATATCTTAAATCAGGTACGGACTATCTCTTACTCTTTATTTAGAAAGTATTTTTATAGTTCTTTTTTCTTTTGTCAAATAAAATGTGACATCAGAAGAGATGTCAAAATCTTTCATTAACTTGTTATTTTGCAAGAATTGGAAATCTCCAAATTCAGTCCAAGTCCTCGTGAAAACAACCGTTTTGAGACTGGCCATCTCACCTCCGTTTAAGGTACTTAATCCCTTCAAAGGTTTAAAGAAATTACTTTCTTTCATCGCTTTAAGGTTTAAACACCTCGCCTGGAGCGCACGATGTCAACCTTGATTGAGGTGTGTGGTGGGCCCGTATGTTTAATATATACGAATTACCCATCATCACTCAATCAATGTGTTAGACCCTAAGATCTTTACAATTGGTTATGACACTTACGTGTCATCTAAGTACAAACGGTTATTGACATTTACATGTCAATCTACGTAATTGCAAAGGATTTCTACATCCACTCGCAAGTTGTTACCATCTACGAAGAGGATAACATATCAACCTCTAAAAAACATTTTTTCATAAAAGATACTTGGGGAAAGTTTTACCAAAACCCAAGCAGAGGTTTTCCTACAGAAAGCATGAAAAGTGTTGGACCAACCCAACACTTGAAAAACATATTGTCTTGACCCTTATGGGTCCATTACAAACCAAAAAATATTGTCTTTGGGACACAGCCCATTTAAAACCAAAGTTTTTCACACCAAATTTTTCAAAACCAATTTTTTTTTACCATGTTCCTTCACGGGGTGGCTACTGCCGCTGATGTTGTTACTCCTTCCTCCAAGTTATCATCACCTTTTGCTGCAGAAGATCCATCTCCTACCTCCTCTTCCTTAGCATCCAAAGCCTTTAAGAGGGAACGTTGTTGTTCGATGTCCCACTCTTTGTGCTTCCCATCCTGAAACTTTTCCATCATTTGAATTTTGATCGCAATCATACTCCGGGCAGCAGAGGACATCATGTTCTTCTTTAAATCTTCAATCTCATGCAGCTGCGTGTCTTGAAGGGAAGACATCCGTGTCATCAAACTTTCCACCTCCTTCTTTAAATCTTCAATTTGCTTCACCTCAGATTCCCTCTGTTTCTTGACTTGAATAGCTTCCAGTACTAGCTTCCTATTTCTTTCCTCAAGACTGTTCATTTTCGCCTTAGCAGTATCAACACCCTACAAAAGCCAAAAATTCAATCAAAACCTTAAGATACAAATTAAGAATATATTAGAAACTCTGTTTTTCAGAGAAACCTACCACTGTAGCCCTCGCCAAAGCTTCTTCCACATCTCCTAGGCCCGTTTCATCCAGAATAATTACCTCCTTGGAACTGCTCTTCCTCTTCTTCACCCTGGCTCCTACAGAAGGTGCTTCCATCTCCCTTTTAGGTACCAACAATTGATTGCTCGCTTGGGTTTTCCCCACGAAGTCCTGAAGGTCTTTAAGAGAAAAGGCAGCAGTTGATTTTGAAACTGTCAAAAGAAGCACACTATCAGAAGAATGTAGAATCAAGAGACACCAAGAAGAATTACACAAAGATCAAATAACCTTACCAGTAGACATTTCGATGGAGGGTGGTATCTCTTTATTTTTAGAGACAGTTATGTCTTCGTAGGGTTGGAAGGATCTTTCCCCTTCTGTGAACTCCAACAACCTATTCACCTTCCCAATCGTTTCAGCAGATGGAGGGAAAAGCTTCACCCAATCAATAGCTGGAAAAACCAACAGAAAAATTACAACAGGTAAGTGCGGGAAAGAAGAGAAAATTGGAATTTATAAGAGGGATATCTTCCCTATTCCATTCAGTCGCCAAGAAGTCTCCTTCCTCCAAAGAGTCCTTCTCAACAAAAAAGTACTTCGATTTCCAACCCCTATCACTTACAGTGACTTTCAAAAACAAGGGCTTCATTCCAGACCTAGTCTTAAGAAGGTATCTCGTGGAACCAAACGTTTGGAGTTCATACACAAAGGCTAACTCCTTCAAACCTTTATCTAAACCAAACTCACGGTTCACCCTCAAGACACAAGAAAAGATCCTCCAAACCATGGGCATCAATTGTACAAAAGCAAGGTTAGTCTTTCTAAAAAACTCGTTTATCATTGCAGGGAAAGGATAGGAAAAACCTAGAGTAAAGGGATACTCGTAAAAGCAAACCCAATTCGGGGAAACAAAATAAGACCTAAGAAGATCATCAAACGGCCTAAAGATGGTAGAATCTGGAAAGTAGTGTCGATCTTTGATATATTCGATCAGATCGTTGTTGAAAACACAGATTTCTTCGTCTGGTTTTGTCAACAAACCTTCACACGAAAAACCCCCGTCCACGTGTAAACTCGGAGGATTTTTCGCGGCTTTTCCCTTTTTTGATTTCACCATGTTTGAAAAAAGAAACAAGAAGAGAAAGGGAGGGAAGGATTTTACCTTCAAGGGAGAAATCACCGCCGTGAAGAAGAACGGATGAAAATGATTGGAAAAAGTAAAGGAGAAAGTGAAAGGAGATTTCGGTTTTAAGCCCTAGATCTTGGGAAGTGGTTATGTTAATTAATTAGGAGATTAACCCCTCAACCGCCACGTATCTTCTCCATTAATTAACCGCAGAGCTTCTAGAAGGTTGTGGAAAAAACTGACCTTTTAAATTCATTTAAAAGACATTTTTTTTGGGAAAATTGTTATGGGTAAAAATCAGGATTGATGCATCTTGAGTTTTTATCAGCATGTCGACATCTTCACACTCGAGGGCAAGGTAAAAATTATTTATTTGAATCAATTATTTATTTCTGTTATACTTAATCACAGGGATAAAAAATCACGTGGAAAAAGACATGTCCAACAGACTCCTTTCAACGGATTAGAAGACTAAGTCAAGATGAAGATGACTTACCGAGATTGTAGGGGAGTTGGTTAGGATCGGATTTTTTTCTGTTTTCTTTTCTATTATTTAAGCTTATGGCTAGAAAAAATAACACACGTACACACGCATTACACTCACATAGCTCAAGAACACTTTGTAATCCGCCATAGCTTTCTACCTTGTAATTCATTATTAATACAATTGTTTGGAAAGGTAGGTGCTCATAATCACCTCCCGAGGTTTTCTGTCGGCGAGATAATTATCTCAAGGGTTTTCCTCGTTACATGATCGAGTCATCTTGATTACATTGTTGCACCAATTATATTCCATTGCACCCTCCTTAGCTTCATTTCAATTCCTATCATTGTTGACTGTTTTTAGCCAAAACAATTGCTAGGGTAGGATTTCGGTATTTCATTACTTTCACCGATGACTTATCTAGATATGGCTATGTCTATCTGATGAAATCCAAAAGTGAATCGTTTGAGATGTTTAGAAAATTTCAAAATGAAGTACAAAATCAACTTGGCAAAACTATTAAAGCACTTTGATCTGATCGTGGTGGTGAATATTTGAGCCAAGAGTTTGACAATCATCTAAAAAACTGTGGAATTGTTTCAGAGTTGACTCCACCCGGAACACCACAATGGAATGGTGTGTCCGAGAGGAGGAATAGAACCCTATTAGATATGGTTCATTTGATGATGAGTCAAGTTGACCTTCCTATTTCCTTTTGGGGACATGCATTAGAGACTGTTGCATTCAGATTGAATTGAGCCCCTACTAAATTGGCTCCTAAGACCCCACATGAGATGTGGCATGGAAGAAAACCTAGTTTGTCTTTCACGAAGATTTGGGGTTGCGAAGCTTACGTGAAGAGACTTGTCTCCGATAAGTTAGCACCTAAATCTGATAAGGTTATTTTTGTTGGTTAGCCTAAGGAAACCAAAGGGTAATACTTTTACAACCACAATGAGAACAAAGTGTTTGTTTCTCAATATGGTACTTTTCTTGAGAAACAATTTCTCAATAAAGAATCTAGTGGGAGTAAAATTGATCTTGAAGAAGTTCAAGAACCCGAAAGTAACATGGAACCAATAGTAAAGACTGAACCAAATCCACAAGGAGTTGTGGAACCGGTTCAAGATCCACAAGTCCATCGTAGATCGGATAGGTTACTATCCGAACCCGAGAGATATGGATTTCTCGTATCGGAAAGTAATGAAGTGGAAGTCATTGAGAATGATGAACCTACTTCCTATCAAGAGGCGATGTCCACTCCTGATTCGGATAAATGGTTAGAAGCCATGGAATCTGAATTGCAATCCATGTCGGATAATCAAGTTTGGAACTTGATTGAGCTACCGGAAGGTGTAAAAACCATAGGGTAAAAATGGGTCTTCAAGTAGAAGACTGACATGGATGGGAAGGTGCATACTTATAAGGCTAGGCTTGTAGCAAAGGGATTTAGGCAAGTTCATGGTATTGACTATGATGAAACCTTTCGCCAGTTGCAATGCTGAAGTCTGTTAGAATTTTGATTGCCATAGCTGCATATTATGATTATGAGATATGGAAAATGGATGTCAAAACAGCATTCCTTAACGGGAAGCTGCTTGAGGATGTGTATATGACACAGCCTGAAGTGTTTGTCGATCCAAGAAATTCTAACAAAGTGTGCAAGTTGCAGAGATCCATATATGGATTGAAGCAAGCTTCTAGGAGTTGGAATCTTCATTTTGACGAGAAAATCAAAGAGTTTGGTTTTGTCAAGAACGAAGATGAACCTTGTGTATATATATGAAATTCAGTGGGAGCGTAGTATTATTTCTAATACTGTATGTCGATGATATCTTACTCATTGGAAATGACATTCCTGCACTTCAGACTTGTAAGTACCCCAATCTGGATCACTCCTCATCCGACGCACGGGAAACACCGCAGACTCACACAAACGTGATCTCAAACACCCGTAGCCTTCAAAAACCCCCAAAAACCACCAACCAAACCAAAGGGGAGCCTTTCTGGGATAAAAAAGCACAAAAGGACTTTTTGAGAATTTTGGAAAATTTGGAAAAGCAAGGACAGTCCGTGCGGACCACTTTGCTTCCAGACACAATTATTACAAAATCCTCTTAAAATCCACAATATTCCCTTAAATATGGGAAAACCAAAATTTTGGTTTTGCAAGAATGGTCCGTGCGGACCATTTTACATATTTTTTACCCCTATATATAGAGGGCTACGCCCCTCATATTTTTTTCACCTTCTCTCTTCTCTCTCTCCCCCCAGCCTTCAGGCATCCTTCTAAGACCCTTCGGGGCAATCCCGGTCCCTTTCGGTTCACTCTGGGGCATTTCGAGACCCCTCGTAGTACATTGAAGCCCTGTCAAGCGCTACCTAGACGCTCTCGAGCTGCCTTGAGGCATCCCGAAGCCCTGACGGTCCATCCCGAAGCCCTGCCGATCCATCCTGAGGCATTTTGAGCCATCCCGAGGCATCCCGGCCCATTCCGAGCACAACTGACAATCTCGACGCACGCCGAAACTCTGCCCGAGCACAACCGACGATCCCGACGCACGCCGGACCTCTGCCTGAGTCCAGTCAACGATCCTTGCGATCCCAACGCACGCCGAAACTCTGCCCGAGTACACACCTGACAATCCCGAGGCACGCCGAAGCTCTGTCCGCAGACACCGGCACGTCTCGACGCCATCTCGGTCCGTCCCGGAACACTATTCAACACTCAAACACTATTCCTAAGTGGAAGACTGACACGTACCAACATTGGTAAGGCTTCCTTCCATTACTATTTCAATACATTTCAATACATAGCATACGATGTAGACATCATACACAGCATGCATTTTTAAAAAGGCACATACACACACACACACAACTTTTAAAGAAAGAGGGGTACCGAAAGACTCGTTTTTACGAGGCGACTTACTATGCCCTTCTCGAGGAGTAATCTGACATCCGAACTCAAAAATCTCATAACACAACAACAGTTTTTAAACTAAGCCTTTTTTCAATATTTTGGGCTAAATCAAAATGGCGTGGCGACTTTACAAACAAAAACGCAGCGAGACACCTACTCGACCAACGAGCGCGAGATGCCGGGGCCCGCGCGCGAGCCTTATCCTGGTAATTTCAGTTGACGACTATGCTGGGGATAATTTTGTTTTAAAAAACTTTTAAACAAAAATAAAAGATTTTTAAAACAATGATGAGGGTCAAACTTTCATTTTACCCCTTTCTTTAACTGTTGTGTGTGTGCATATGCTTTACTTTTTAGAGTGCGTCTGCTGAGAAACGCGTTTCTCCATAACTATGGAGAAACGTGTTTTTCATAGCCAGAAGCTTTACATTTGATAACCAGAAAAAAAAAACCCAAGGCCAAGACCAAAAGCTTCTGGATATCCAGAAGCTTTGCATTTGATAGCCAGAAGCTTTGCAGTTGATATCCAGAAGCTTTGTATTTGATAGCCGAAGGATGTGAAATGTATATCCGAGGAAAAAAAAAACCCAAGGCGAGACCAAAAGCTTCGGATATCCGAAGCTTTGCATTGATAGCGAAGCTTTGCGATTGATATCCGAAGCTTTGTATTTGATAGCGAGAAGGATGTGAAATGTATATCCGTAAAGCGGTAGGTGCATATCCGAAGCTGTTAGGTGCATATCCAGGAAATGTGTTAGGGCATATCCGAAATTGCTATTGAAGGTTTTCGATATCGAAAACCTTCAAATGTATATCCGAAATATTTTGAAGGTTTCGGATATTCATTTGAAGGTTTCGGATATCACTTTCATAGGTTTCTGGCTATCTAGCTCATTGTCGCGCGACATGTCGGGACCCGTTTCTCCATAACTTATGGAGAAACGCGTTTCTCCCTAGATTTTGTGTACTTTTTATTTACAAAAAAAATAAAAATACAAAAAAAAATGCATCAATATACATCTTTGTACATACATTTAAAATTCTTCAAAAACTTCTGTTTTACTCAGAAAAAGAATTTTAGTGACCGCACACTACTCGCACTGCTGCCTCGGTACACCGCACGCTACGCGCACTTGCTGCCTCGGTACACTGCACACTACAACCCTCAACCCGGAGTGGTCTCAGTTGCAGTCCGTTTGGTCTTCCTAGGCCTCTTGGAAGCGCACGAGATCATTCCAAACATCCCATCCTAGCCAGTGTCAACCCTACACGCTTGCGTCCCACTCTGTCCAGACTCGGTTGGTTTTTACCCAGCCTGTGTCATACAGCCTGGATACATATCCCATGCCGGCCATTTTCTGGGTCAAAGCTCGGAACTCAAGATCCCTTGCGCAAGCAAAACGATGAAAGGTCATGCTAAAATCTTGACCCGATCTTGATTTTCGAAGCTACACCCAGACGATGCTCCGTCCCGGATATACATCCATGCCCACATGACACCATGTCATCAAGCCTTTGATACGTCAGCCATGACAATATGACCTAGACAACGCCTAACGCCACAGATCCCTTGCGCAAGCAGGGTAAAGAGAGGTCATGCCGAACTCTCGACCAGATCATGACTCAGGTGCCGACTCGACTCACTATTCACATGGCCGACGCATTAAAACGAACATGACAGGCTCGGTCCTTAGGTTCGATTTTTTTTAAACAGGTGGAAACCGCTAGTCCTATAGGACCCTCGCCCGAGGCTGTCCACCTCGGGATGTCGAAATACAGGTGCAAAACGAGGGGCTTATAGCCACACAGATGGTCTCCACTGACCTAGGATCTAGCATAGTTGCGAAAAAGAAGAGCAATCTTTTCCAACCTACCTAGGATTTAGAGAAAACATTGATTTAAGTAAATTAAAACAACAAAAAAATCATAAATAAATAACGGAAACTGCATGTCACATGAGCTTTTCCCCTTTATCCAAAAAGGCCTTCCCATGTCTAAACCTTACCTGTCACCCCCTCCAGTAAACCAAGAGTGGTTGAGAGTACCCGGGAATTGTTCTTCCAGTGTCAAAGCCGCGAGGCCCCACATCTTTCCCAGTACTGCCACCAGGGCAGTCCATCAACTCCCCATGGCCAGATTGGCAGATAACAACGAGGAAAATGGGACCTTACCCCCAAGAAATTTCCCGACGATGGAGGAAGTTTGGCAAGCTGTCATAGCTCTTGAAAAACACCAAGGTGAGCAACAAGCCTGGATCGAAGGTGCCATGCACCATTTCAGAACATTAGCCACCCCCCAACCACCTGGGGCTCCCAAATACATACCCGCTCCCGCAGCTCCTAACGTCTCTCATTGTCTCCCGGAATTCAATCTTTTGCCCTCGTACGAACCCTGCAGCTACGACATAAAGCCACAAGAACCCCCCCCCCCCCCGAGGGGAAGACGTGCCCAGTCAACATCCCGAGGTCCCAATACCACCGCAAAATGATGAACATATCTGGTGGGACGTCTGCGATTGCACCACTTGTCTGGAAAGGGACTTCCAAGATGAAATAAACGAGGATCGCCCTCCAAGAAAGAAGAAACTCTCTTTTCAACGAAAACTGAAAAAGAGATACGAATCCGGGGATCCCACAATCGGAACCCTCGGAGAACCGTCAAGAAAGTTTGACTACTATGTCATCTACTCCAGCAAATCTCCTCAGCATAGCTCTACGCAAGATCACAGCAATGTCCGCTCCATGATTAACTGGGATGAACTCCGCACAGCCACCAACGGCCCAAGGGTCCTAACACCCAAACCCCTATCTTGGGAAGACATCAAAGCCACCGTTGACACTTCGAAAAAAGCAATAACAGTGAACGAACTGAAATGCGAAGCATAGCCCTACGCCAACCAAGGCCCTCCCATGACAGAAGTGGGGGAAACAAGCAAAGCAGTGAAGCCAGAAGTGAATGTACTGACGCATTTCGGCCAAATCCCTGTGAATCCTCCAAGGACAGAGAAAAGGCCAGTCGCACATGAGCCTCGAACTGAAAAGGGCCCCTACGCGAAAGAAGCTGAAACTCTCGATCCAAAGGCTGAAGATCCAATCTTAACTCAGCTCAAACGCACCCAGGCTAACATATCCCTCTGGTCCTTACTCACTTCCTCTTACCCGCACAAACTAATGATGGAGGAAAGCTTGGCCCAGACCATGGTACCTATCAACGTGACACCAGATGAAGTGGTCCAGATGATCGGCAACGTTCACTACAACAACATCATCACTTTCACGGAACTCGACCTCCCAAAATTTAAGACTGACCACAACGAGCCTCTCTACAAAACAGTTCAACTTGACGAGCGCCACCTCCCTCGGGTCTTGGTAGACGGAGGATCAGCCATGAACGTCCTCCCATCCAAAATGATGGACTTGATAGGGATCAAGCCAACTGATCTAAAACCTTCAACTCAGACGATCAAAGCATACGACTCGACGTCTCGCTCAGTCTTGGGGATAGCCACTCTGAACCTGTGGTTCGGAAAGCAGATGATCCCGATGGACTTTCAGGTCATCAACATCCCGATCACATTCACTGCCATCTAGGGATGCCCTTGGCTACACCAGATCAATGGGGTGGCATCCACCCTACACCAGTGCGTAAAGTTCGTCCAAGAAATGGATCTCACCATCATCTATGGGGACAGCATAACTACTGAAGGGACCAACACAAACGGCGTCCCAGACCTGGAAATCAAACACGACAACGACGGTATGATGCTGACAGGGTTCACAGTCGAAAGCCCAAAAGCCCAGGTATGCCACATAGACCTGCCCTTGACTTGGGACCAGATCCCTCCTACCATGAAGATGATGAAGCTCATGAACTACATCCCAGGGCTTTGTTTGGGAAAATGCCATCAAGGTACCCAACAAATCATCGAGGTCAAGGAACAAAATACCGGCCGTGGCCTAGGATATGTTCTCACTCCTAAAGACGCTGCGGAAAACAGAAAAGCTGCACGGAAACGTTCCGCTACTGACAAAAGAGGCTTGCAAGCAATCTCCGACCTTCGCCCTTACAGCTTTGACATGGCCCGGTACTTCACAAAGAAAGCCGACAGTTTGAATGAAGATACAGAAAAGGGGACAGAGCTGATCAACGCCAAACAAAACTGGCCGATAGCAATGGACAAGCTCCAACAAAGCCTTGAAAGGTTCAGAGGCCTCAAGCCAAACCCCATCAGAAGATCATTCCTCGATGCACCAACTCTACCAGGACCCACTACCACCACTATTCACAATGAATTTTGGTTCGGGAAAACCCCGTCTTTGGTGAAAGAACTTGAAAAACTCTCTGTCAACATCCCTGCCACAAATGAACGGGACGAGTCTGCATTCAAACTAGCAATGCCCAGACAAAGACGGAAGACTCCGCAGACAGCGCTTGGAACGAACCATTGCTACAACAGCCTTTCAGCGAAGAAATCAAGGTGCCAGACCTAATCGATTTTGTTTCTGATAACTCCATGGTAGCCATGATTGGGAACAGCAGCGCGAAGCCTTTTGACCCTTGCCTCCTTTCAAGCTCATCAACATTGCCACTCAAGAACTGGACCACCTTCTCCGGACCTGCCGCCAGCAAGAAGGAAATGATCAAACAACTTGGTCTAACCCCTCGCGTCCTAGAGACCAGAGTCAAAACACATTCTGATTCCATTATCTTTGAATTTGAGTCTCTCGAGCCATCCGATGGCCTTACGCCGAAAGATTACGAACTCATAGCCAATAATGTATTCCCATATGCTCTTAATGAAAGTTTCGACCTTTCCGAGTATCCTCTCATTGCATCTTTAAACACATCTTTAAGCATGTTGTCAAACGAGAGAAAAACCGGGCCCAAGAAGCCGCGGAGGTTTTAACCAAAGTGAATTTGGGGACTGCTGAAGAGCCAAAGTAGACGCAAATCGGAAGCTTCTTCACCGGCACTGAGCAAAACGCATTGACTTCACTACTCAAAGAATTTGTGGACGTGTTCGCTTGGTCTTACCGAGACATGCCTCGGGATTTGGGATTCCCCTGAATCTCGAGGCTAAGCCCATTAAGCATAAGCTACGCCGAATCAAGCCAGAATGGTCTTTACAAGTTAAGGAAGAGATCGAAAAGATGCTCCGCGTCGGCTTCATAAGGGTGATCGAATACCCGACATGGCTCTCCAACATAGTCACGGTCACCAAGGCCAATGGAAAAGTACGCTGCTGCGTGGACTTCCGAGATCTCAACAATGCAAGTCCCAAGGACGACTTTCCACTACCAAACATCGACATGTTGGTAGACACTACGACCAATTTTGAGGTTAAGCCCTTCGTGGACGGGTTTGCCGGCTATAATCAAATCAAGATGGCCGAAGAAGACCAAGAAAAAATAGCCTTCACAACCCTCTAGGGAACCTACTGCTACACTGTGATGCCGTTCGGACTAAAGAACGTCGGGGCTACCTACCAACGGGCAGCAACCATCCTCTTCCACGACATGATCCGCAAAGAGATGAAGTGTACGTCGATGACATGATCATCCACTCAAAGGGATCAGACGGACAACAACTCATTGACCTGAGAAATTTCTTCAATCGCCTCCGAAAACACTTTGTGAGGTTGAACCCTCCCAAATGCACATTTGGAGTCATCCGAAGCAAGGTCTTGGGATTCATGGTCACCGAGCGAGGCATCGAAGTTGATCCCCAAAAGATCAAGGCCATAATCGAAATGAGACCACCGCAAATCCAAACAGAGGTAAAAAGCTTCATGGGCCGCCTGCAGTACATCAGCCGCTTCGTCAATCAGTTGACCTCCATGTGCGAGCCAATCTTTCAACTAATGAAGAAAAATGCAGACATAGAATCCGGAATGCCAAGATGCCTTTGAAAGAATAAAGGTGTACCTTGTGAGTCCTCCGATCATCTGTCCTCCCCACGAGATGAAGCCACTTTTGCTATACCTAACTATGACCGACACCGCAGTTGGAGCCCATGCTCTATCAAGAAAAGAGAGAGTCACGAGTCGAGAACGCCATATACTTCGTTAGTCGAAAGTTCCAAGGTAGCGAACTCAACTACTCCGCAGTTGGAGCCCATGCTCTATCAAGAAAAGAGAGAGTCACGAGTCGAGAACGCCATATACTTCGTTAGTCGAAAGTTCCAAGGTAGCAAACTTAACTACTCAGCCCTCGAGAAAACCTGTGCAGCTCTAGTATAGGTTGTCAGAAAACTACGACACTACATGCAGTCGCACACAGTGCACTTGGTCTCCAAAATGGACCCGGTCAAATACCTCTTCGACAAACCATCACTGTCAATGAGGCTGGCCAAATGGTCTTTCTTCCTAGCGGAGTTTGACATCAAGTACGTGAACCAGAAGTCAATTAAGGGACGAGTAATGGCTGAACAACTAGTCGACTTCCCAACCGACGAGGCTCATGGTCCCGAACCACAATTTCCAGACGAAGGAATCTTCACACTTGAAGAAGAAAACCGATAGCAGTTGTTCTTCGATGGAGCAGCCAACAAAAGAGGAAACGGCATTGGTATGCTCTTGATCGACCCAAAGGACGAGCACATCCCAATCGCCGTAAAGCTGAATTTTGAGGTAACCAACAATGCCGCCGAATACGAAGCTTGCGCCGTCGAACTAGAGGCCGCACTCGAAAGTAATGTCCAAAAACTCGAGGTCTATAGGGACTCAGCCCTGATCATCAATCAATTTTCCAACAAATGGAAAACAATAGACCCAGGCTTGGAAAAATACCACGCCTGCATGGAAAGACCTCATCACGCAGTTCAAAGAGGTCACCTTCCACTACATGCCAAGAGATCGGAACCGATTTGCAGACGCCTTAGCCACTTTGGCTTCACTTGTGGAAATCCTCGAAGGGAAGGCAATCAAGCCATTCAAAGTGGGAAGAAAAAAAATTCCTGCCTACTGCTGCGAGATTGAACCAGAACCCGAGTCCATCAATGAGCCATGGTACAATCAGATCTTCCAATACCTCAAGAACGGGGAAACCGCCTTCATGAACGAGGAAGGCCAACGCAAAGAAGGAATCAAAGCCAAGAGCATCGTGGCCCTAAAATGCCTTGCCTCTCACTTCGTCTTCCTTGGGGACATGCTATACAAAAAACGCTACCAAGGACCGCTCCTACACTGCATCAGTTGGGAAAAAGCAAACGAGCTCATGAACGAAGTCCACAATGGGGCTTGCGGCCCCCACATGAATGCCAGAGCCCTGATACAGATCATTCTTCGAATGGGCTACTACTGGATCTCCATGGAGGCAGACTGCATCCATATCGTCCGAAGCTGCGACAAGTGCCAACGGTTCTCCAACCTCAATCATCTTCCTCCCCACAATCTCTACTGCATGACTACGCCCTGGCCCTTCGCCACGTGGGGAATTGAAGTCATCGGAAAAATCACTCTGCCAGGCAGCAACGGCCACGAGTTCGTCTTGGTCGCCATCGACTACTTCATAAAATGGGTCGAAGCCAAGTCCTACAAGGTGCTAACTTCCAGGAAGGTCGCTCATTTCCTCAAGGAAAACGTAATATGCCGATATGGCATCCCGAACGAAGTCATATCAGACAACGGCTCCCACTTCGAAGGAGAATGCGACAGACTGCTGGCCGAATTCAAGATCACACGCCACAAGTCCTCTCCCTACAGGCCGCAAACTAATGGCACAGTAGAAGCATCAAACAAGACCCTCGAAAGGATCATCCAAAAAATGACCACACGAGGACGAGATTGGCCCGAGAAGCTGCACCTGGCACTTTGGGGCTACAGAACATCAGTTAGAACAGCCATGGGAGAAACTCTATTCGCCCTGACATACGGAATGGAAGCAGTACTGCCTGTTGAATTGGAAATTCACTCACTCTGAGTGTTGCTGGAAAACGAGATCAACGAGGTCGAATGGCTCCGAAGCCGACACGATGAACTGGCTCTGCTAGACGAGCGCCGCCTAAAGGCCATGGAAAACATTCGAGCTTACAAAAGTAGAATGGCCAGAGCTTTTGACAAGAAAGTCAAGTCCTGAGACATCAGGGAAGGCGATCTGGTACTCAAAGAAAAGCCTCCCACTCGAACCAACCCACTGGGAAAATGGGAACCAACATGGATCGGCCCTTTCGTGGTTCAAAAGATCTTCTTCGGAGGGGCCATGAAGCTGACATACCTATACGGCAATCCCTTCATGAATCCGGTCAATAGAACCAAACTCCGCAGATACTTTGCCTAAAGAAGATCAACTCTGCATCTCTTGGCACTCCTTGTAGTGTCGAACTACGCAGACCTGAGCCCTCTAGTCCGGGGGGAATGTAGGCAACCTTAATTGGTCCGGTCTAAAAACACACAAAAACAAAAAAGTTTGGATGCCGACCAAGGCTCCCATCACACTATACAATTCCCAAAATATGTCCCCACCATCACCTTGACCAAGTCAAACGACGGCGGCAACATCTAAGGACAACAAAAGGTCACTCAACATTACAAGATTGACCCATATCAACAAAAAACTAGGGACTTGCCTTCGCCCTCGTACGCTTCGAAAAAAAAACAAAGAGCTCAAGCAGAAGCTTTCAAAAGAAAAAAAAAAGAGGAGCTCAAGCAGAAGCTTGACAAAAAAAATGAGGCCGAGGACCCAATGCCGACTACCGAGAAGTAAGGGAACCGTTGAAAAGACCATCAAAATGACTTGCCAAGTAACCACCTCGAGGCCCGTGCCTCACCATCCAAGCACAAAATCCAAACAAAAGAGGATGCCGTCAAGGCTCAGACTGCTTCATTCCACAAATACAACAGAAAGATCCAAAGCTGGACGCCGCCAAGGCTCACAAAAGAAGCATAAAAGCAAACAAGAGATCTTGCGTCTCGACAAAGCTTTAAAAGTAAATCACAAATCACTAACGGTTACAACATTTCTTGATGAGTTCAAGCACGGTCTACTCTCAAGTTCACAACTTGCTAAAAGACAGCTTAATGCATTTAACAAATAATGTGTCTACAATGCAATGAATGGATACTTAGGAGGTCATTCCGTGCCAACCGCGCTTGTCCCCTTGCCATTCTTCCCTTTCTTCCCTCATCCCCGACGAGTCTTCTTTCGCTCCACGCGAGCCAACTCTGTCTCTCTCATTCCGAGATTAGGGGTCCTCCCCATAGAGTCAAACAATCCAGCAGCTCGCAGAGCTTCATTTTTCCGTGCCTCGGCCCGGATCTCCTCCCTGCGAGTCTGCAAAAGAGGACCTCTCTCCGTCAGTCGGTCAACTCGAGTCTCGTAGTCAAATAAAGATTCTCCCGTCACATTCTGAGGGTTAGACCAGGCTTTGGCACTTCTAAGGTTATAGCTAGGACGACAACCTTTCCCTAGAATCGCTTCACGCCTGCTTCCCAAAACCACTTGGGACTGCCCGACATACTGCTCGTACCATTCTAGGTACTCGGTGGTCAACACAACACTCTCCCGATATCGAAGGAGCACCATAGGAGGGAAAGCAGAATACTTCCATACCCTCAAAAAATACAGAAAAACATTTGAATCTGCCATGCAGAGACAAGCTACCTCCACAGCGACAATGTCATCCCAGCCCAGCAAAGGCTCCTGCCTCATCCCGAACTACCGGGAAACAAGCGACGGAATATAGAAGGAGGACCAAGACAAACCTGGAACTCTGACAACATAGGACCCTTCCTGAATGGCCCTCCTAGTCTCAATCCCCTAGTGAGGAATCCACCAACGGATCTGATGTGTACCAAGTTGTGCCATCCATCTCTCCCAGGCGGACTGATCCATATCCAATACAAGAGGTCGCTGAGCAAACGTCCACGAGCTAAAAGACGCCAGAGACTCGGGCATGGCTTGAAGCCTCTCTCGCAACCACAAGGTGAGCAAAGCGGGGCTTCCCCCTCTCATGAACCTATCCCCAGTCGCCAGACGATCAATGCCGTGAAGGGTCTCCCCCAGCACCAACGGAATAATATTCTCCCCGACTCGGCAGTGCCCTACCACATCCAGTAAAGCGCCGTCATATACCCCAAGGGAGCTGACCATGAAAAGCGCCGCTATCACGCACAAAGCAAATGTATCCCACGAGATGTCACTCTCGTCATCGCTCATAAACTGCTCCTGCAGTGTAGAAATGTCAATATGACCAGAATCAAAAGTCATACCCTGCACTTCTTCCAACGAAATTCGAAGAAAGCATGCAAGCTTCACGCTCATGGCGGCACCGCCAATCTAAGGAAGCGAGATGGCCTCCACCTCCAGTCCTCCAATCAAAGCCCAAAAATCCTCAAAGGTGGGCGTGACATCATTGTAAGAGAAGCTATACATGTGCCTTCTAACATCCCAGAACTTCGCGGCAGCCCGCAACGAAACCTCATCTCAAAAGCCTGCTTATTGTGCCTCATTTCCACATGGCCCCACATTTTCAGAAAACTGCAAAACAGCTACTACTCTCGGCAGGACCTTGCCCCAAACTCATAAAAGCCTGGCCAAAGCCTTTTTTGGCCACCATACACTAACCACAAATGCATTCCCAGCCCATGGGACATGCACAAAAAAATAATAAACTAGCAATAATTCCTAGGTCAATCCCCGAGAATCACAAAATACGGCATTACATCTCAAATAAAATACTTTGTTGTGCATATACAAATGTTTTATTACAGGTACAAAATGTCTGTTGCTAAACAAAAAAAAACAACGGAAAGAGGGAAAGCAAATGAGCCCTACTCCGACTCATCATCATCAACCTCCACAAACGAGAAATCCGACATCTCGGCAAACTCGCCAGTCACACCCTCATCATCAGAATACTGGACCCCCTCCTCGGGCGAGTACTCAAAGTACTCCGAAGGATCAAACCTAGTGAAAGGATCAAAGAAGGGATGCCCAGACGAACCCTCTCCCTGTATATCCGGCAGAGGAAAGAACTGATGAAGGGTCTGCAGCCTCTGGGCCCCCGAAGACGTCTCTGTATCAAGACTCTACCGTCCCCGAACCGGTACCTTCGGCTGCGGCCCTGGCTCAGCCCTCAACGAAGGAGTATCCACAGACCTCCTCGAAGGCATTGGCTTGAACGCCGCCACGTGCCGCGAAGACCTACAAGACAGCTTCCCCGCGAGCTTCTTTGAAAAAGAGATCATCCCCACAATCCGACGGGTCAGCGTATCAAAGGATCTCCCCGAGACCTGCACAAGCCAACGACCAAAGAAATGCTCAGCTAAAGAGATACAATCATTTTCGATAAAAGAGAAAAATACAGAAAAGATGCCAAGATGGATAAGAGTAAGCACACTCATCGGAGCATCCGGGTCAACCCGATAAGCAGCAGGAGCCTGCTCTGGGATGGGCACCAACATCCTCCTCCTTAAAGAGTCCCCGCGGACATATATAAAGTCCGGCCCAGGCACCAGAACATCTGGGGGACGTGGCGGGCCACCCTGCCTCTCCCTCTCCAACACCTGTGGCATCCTCAACTTCCGCCTAACAAAGGCCCCATACTCCTCGCCATATAAGAAAAACTCCTCGGCGCTCACGCCATCCCGGTACCTATCAAACTCCAACACGTCCATATCAAAAGGACTCATCATACCGAAGGGCGGATCCCTCGGAGCCACATGGGGCTCCCCTGCGCCATGCTGCCAGAAGACCCTCTCCCCCAGATACATGACATCGTAAGTAAGGCCCCGCATCATCTTCCTCTGCCGTGTCACCGCGGGACCACCCTCAAACTCGTCATCGCCATACCGAGTCCAAGGGTACAGCTCAAACCCCACCGGGCTATCCCTCTCTAGGAACTCCTGTACATCCCGATATGCAATAGTGACCTTTGCCCTGCTCGTCCTCCTCTTCCTCAAAGAATGAGCCCAGCACAGCATGGCAGGGTAGGCCGCCATGGCCTCATCCTCCCGGTCCCACGGCTGGCACCGGAAGATCTCATAGCACCACACCTGCAACAAAAATCAGATAGTGCTCAGAACAAAAGAAATAGAAGACGGAGAAATGATAGACTACTAAACCACAAACAGCAATAAACTCATGCCTCCAGCGCAAAATTGAAGCATCCCAGGGAACTGGCCGTGCCCCGGCTAAACCTGTCCATAGCAAAGTAGAGCTCGGCTAAGCCCGCCTCGCCCCAAGCAATCTCACCAACCCTCTCTAAGTCCACCAAACTCTCCAGTAGAGGGAAAAGAGTGGAAGATGCATGGTTCGAGAACAGAGTCTCGGAAAGAGCAAACCATAGAAAGGAGCGTGCCAGCTGCTCAGCCGTCACTACTCCAGTACCCCGGTGATAAGACCCGATGTTGGCCGTGATATGCACCTCCACATCGTTGTACAACATGCCCAAGCCCTTACTAGGATAGGGCGCAAATCCCAGCAACTCAGCCAGCACCCCATCGAACATCCTATCCCGCTATCTCAACGGCCCTCCCTTGAAGGAAAGCCCGGTGATTACTGCAAAATCGGTAGGAGTCACCGTCACCTTTCCCCAGCTAAAGTGGAAGGTATGCGTGGTGTCCCACCAGTACTCAGACAGAGCCAAGAAGACGCCCTTGTTCTTCTGCGTCTCCGCTATCCCGGCTAAGTTCTCCACGAACACACCCAAACTAGAATTAAAGACCAGACTCTTAGGACTTGGTCTACCCTCCCGAGAGTTCTCCAGAAGGTTCTGCCACATCCCAACCACGGCCTCAAGGGACCCCCGTGACTTCATCTTCTTTGCCTTCTCGGACGAAGGCACCTCATCCTGCAGGTAAACACATCAAAGGTACGTTAATAACAGTACTTAAACAAATATACAAAAAAATACAAAGCATAAAAGTCCGTCCCAACACGGCAAAACACAAGAGCCCATCACAAAAACACGGCACACACGTCACATTTTCAAAACAAAAGCCCGTCACAAAAACACGGCACGCACTACACGACACATTTTTAAAAGCCCGTCACGAAAAACACGGCACGCATTGCACATAAATTTCCCCACGGAAACCGTCACAAAAACACGGCACACGTGACACCTTTCAAATAAATACCGTCTCTACATGGAAATTTTGCAAACAAGAGCCATACGAAAACACGGCACACACTTTACAATTTCTCAAAAGAGGGATCCGTCCCTACATGACACATTTTCAACAAAAGCCCATCACAAAAATACAGCACACATTGTACATAAATTTCCCACACAAAGTCCGTCACAAAAACACGGCACACGTCACACTTTTCACACAAAGTCTGTCCCTACACTGCAATTTTTTCACAATGCACATACGGAAATAGCATAAGGTACAAATCACCAAAGCATGCATTTCAAAGAGAGGCACTCTATTTTTACAAATAAGAGCTAATCTCCACATTTTTGCATAAAATCAAATACCCACAATTCTTACATGCTCAATTTCAACAATTCACCATAAATTTCACAAAATGAGCATGGCAACAATAAAAGCCCCAAATATGCAAAAACTAAAACCTAGTTCTAGCATACAACATTTCAAATAAGAATCAAAGCAACAATTGACTTCTTACCTCCCTTACGGTCCTCCCCCGCAAGTTGTGCACCTCTGAATCCGGATACAACACATCCGGATTCCTTGTCGAAGGCACGAAGGAAGAGCAATTCCTTTGGAGATCCAATCTCCTCTCCATGGCCTCTTGGCTCCTTTGGCGATGGCCTCGTCTGATTCTCTCCGTTATTATAGCAATTCAAGCAATCCGGAAGAATCCCTTCAAGAAATATTTGAACAAAATCAAAAAACTTCTCTCCCTCTCTCTCTCTCGTTCGAACAGAATGGGAAAATGGAGTTGTTGTTCGTGGCTGAGACCTGAATCTGGATTTGGGAAATTAAATTCCCACACCAATCCGCACGGACCACTTTTGGATTCTTGTAGGGAAGAATGATAAGTCAAGATGGGATTTGTCCCTCTCTGTGTGAGAGAGATGTTTGCTTGGGCCCCTCGATGAATAGCGTTGATGAAATGTGTGGCCACCTCAAGAGATTTTATAGAGATCAAATGTACTTGGATTCTCAACATATTCAAAATTGAGAAAGCATTGAACAATATGAGTTGACGTGGACCATGACTCATGTTCAATTTGACATTGTGGACAAAGGGATTGTGACATTTGATCTATCGAGGAATCAAGCTTTGATGTTATATTAATTGGGTGGATATAATGGTTTGCTGGAAACCACTATGTCTAAAATATTCGTGGCATTCGGATCATCTACGGAAGTACTATCATTATTTTTAGTTTGTTTTGATTTAATATATTAGTACTTGTTAGTCCTTTACTTTATTTTAATGTAAAAAAAGATTGGAGTATGATGTAATCAGTTTCAGTTAATAAAGATTAAGTTTCATCAAGACAAATGACTAGCAAGACAAAAGATAAGTAGATCCCTCCTCGGCATTCAATGGATAAATTCCCGCCAATTTACCTAAGACTTATGATCGAGTAACCTTCCTCAGCATAGAGGTAAAACATCAAAAATTACCTAAGACCTATGACCGAATGACCTTCCTCGGCATGGAGAGGTAAAACATCAAAAATTACCTAAAACCTATGACCGAACGACCTTCCTCGTCAGAGAGAGGTAAAACATCTAAAAATTGTCCAAGACTTATAACCGAATGACCCTCCTCGGCATAACGGGACAAGTACTCAAAATTACCTAATAACTATGACCGAACGACCTTACTCGGCATAGAGAGGTAAAACATCAAAAATTACCTAATACCTATGACCGAACGACCTTCCTCGACATAAACAGGTAAAACATCTAAAAATTGTCCAAGATTTATTACCGGACGACCATCCTCGGAATAATGGGACAAGTACTCAAAAATTATCTAACACATATGTCGAATGACCTTCCTTGGCATAGAGAGGTAAAAACATCAAAAAATTGTCCAAAACTTATGACTTAATGACCCTCCTCGGCATAAAGAGACTAGTACTCAAAAATTATCTAATACCTATGGCCTAGCAACCCTACTCGGGATAGAGAGATAAAACAAAAATTAATTCAAGTGTTATTCTGAGCACCTTCCTCGACCTAATAAATAAACTTGCCAATTATCCAAGTGTTTAGACCGAACGAGCTTCCTCGGTGTAAGAGCTAAATACGAATAACGAGGAAACCTTCCTCGGCTTCTCAAGAAGGTTGGGTACTTAAGTAAAAGTATAACAACACTTAAATCAGTCAACATACATTCAAATATACAATCATTCAAGTTAAAATCAGTTCATGTTAAAGTAGATAACTAAAGACGACAAGGAGATAAAGAAAATTCATTTTTATAATCATGAGGAGGAGGAACCCAAGTAGGACAGCAAGCTTGAGCATCTAGAGAGGCAATAACCCTCAGAGCATTGCTGGAAAAAGGAACAACGTGGTGCACTGATCGGGCTGCCTCATCGTAAGAGTCTTGGAATATAAGCCGAGCAAGTCCCTACAGGTTGAGCCCAAGAGAAGGATCCACCATGGCCCTTCTGGCTAAGCGTAAAAATCCGTCGGAGTACATGGTGGCAGTCTTCTATGCCACGGCCTGTTTAAAGGCCGAGCTAGCCTTATAACGAGCTACAGCCTCAGACTCCCTAGAGGGAATACCAGCCTCCAACTCTTGCAACTGGGCAGACACCTCCTCTAATCACTTGAGGGCCTCATTTCTTTGCCCTTCCAGCTCAGTCTCTTTGAGCCGAGCAGCCTCCTCAGCTTTGGCCATGGCCTCTTCGGCTGCCTTCTTCAATTCCTCAGCTTTTGACTTAGCCGTTTTAAAAGCTTTAGTGCCAGCACGAATGTTCTTGAGGAGCTCTACGACCCTCTTCATATCATCCTTTTCCTTCTTGTCCTGTTTCTCATTTTTTTGCCTTGGACTTCAGCCGCCTTAGATTTGATGGCCTCATAAGTCAAGACCTTGGAAAGCTACAAAAGATAAAGAAAAGTTAGAAAAATACAAGCATACAAACATGACAAGGAAGGGAAATGAAAAAATGTGGAAGATTACCTCACTCAGTAGAAGGCCTTTCCTACTGGCCATAACCTCCATCATGGGACTTGAGTCCAAAAGTTGGTACAGGAACTCATTGTCCATGGACCTATATATCACTGCCCGGCCTACTCTTTACTGGGGGCCTTTACGGGCTAAAATGTCCATCCCCTTAAAGACGGGGGCTTCACGTGCCTCCTGAACAAATTGCTTGGCCTCAGAATTTATTTTTATATGCCGGGCAAAGAGTGCAGTCGAGGATGGTCCAGTTTCCACCCTCTTGGACAAGCCTGCCACCTCTATTTCCACCCTTGGCCTTTTATGGGCAGGGGTCCTCACCTCGGCGTCAACTTCCTCGGTCTCATATAGACCGGTGCGCCTTACAGCCTCCTCAGCTTTAGGGGGTACGACCTGGGAGCCCTATCCCTCAGCATGGGCCTCCTGCCCGTCTTCTGCTTCCTCGGTGGAGGCTTCAGTGCCCCCCACCAGCTTGAGGGTAAAAGCCCCAGCTTTGGAGACCAATATGACCTGCCTCTCAATGGCATTAGAGTGCCTCTTACTATTAGCCGAGGAGCGTGAAGTCCTCCTCCTCAATTTCATGAGGGCTTGGGGGTCAAGTACTTCTTCAGACAATTTCTTCTCATCCTCGGTGGTTAGATCTGAAAAGACCAGAAGGATCAATTAGCAAAAGAAGATAAGAAAGACAACATAGCAAGTAAAAAATATAAAAGTACTAAAGATAGGAAAGAAAGAAATTTACAGTCGGGCAAGTCATCTACGGTTAAACACCGGTTCTCATAAAGCTTGTATACATCACAATCTGAATGGAAGACGAGGTTGGGATGCACCCTCCAATCTGGGTATCTATTTCCCGTAGTAACTGAGGACATAGGTACTAGACCGTCCAGAGGGCCTGGCATGATGCCGGCTTGGACATAATACCTCACGTCGGTCTCCAAACTTGACCAACATAGAGTTCCCACCTCGGCAAATTGCTTCAAGCGTTCAATCAGTTGACTACTCCAGTCAGGTCTCCACACCTGCTTGGGCATGCCTGGAAGCCGAGAAGGTGTTTGAAATTCCAATCCTTGACAGCTCTCAACCATTATGACTTGTTTATTCCACCCTGAGACCTTGCTCGTCACGGGGTATATGAGTTTGGGTTGGTTAGGGTCACTCCTTATCACCACAAGTCTTGTATCCTCCTTATAACTGACTATGAAGAAATGGTGGAATGTAGACTGACAATCCTCAAAGCCTAAGCTACGACAAAGCACGATGAATCCAGTGAGGAACCTCACAGCGTTGGCACCTATCATAGCCGGGATGGCCTACATTTCTTCAAGAAACTCACAAATAAATGGATCTAGGGGAAGGCGCAGACCGAGTTGGAACTGCTTGTAGAAAAAGTGGACATGGTTAAGGCCATACATAAAGTCCTCCTTTGCCTTCTCATCCTTTACATGAGTGCCGGGAAGGTAGCTTAGGCGGTATTCCTCTCTCGACACACCGTATTTGGTGTGTAACTCCTCTATCATCGACTCCCCAGCTCTAATGGGTTTGGGCCTAGGGTTATAAACTCTCCCTCGGTTAGACCTACCTCGTCCTCTCCCTTATCCACCAGCTTGTGCTCTATCGGCAAAGGCATTTACGATCCTGCCAGAGGTAGAAGGACCGGTTGAAGGCCGAGCAGTGTTACTTCATCCCGTCATAGCTGCATAAATAAAAAGTAAACATCAGAATTTGGCTAAGGCATTTGGAAGGATGAGGATGAGTAAGGTTATCCTCCCCTCCCTATTAACTAAAAACGAGGAGGGATTCTTACCCAACAACGGATGCTCCAGATGGCTGAACTTCAAGTAATATAGATTGATGTGATCAATGATTTCTGACCAGCCGTGAAACAACACAACATTGGCTACATCAACTCGGTCAATCCTAAACCGACTAGGGTAATGCATTTCGGTTCTAGGAGATTGGTACCTTGTCAAGATTTCCCCTATCTCACCTAGACTTAGCATCATCCATGACCCGTCAATCCTTTGGTAAATCCTATGGTTTTGGGTATGGTAGAAATGAGGGCATTTGAGTTACATCTCCTTATACTTTCCATCTCTAAGAATGAGGAAGGCACAAGAAATTACTCATGAAAAGCTTCTAGAAACTACAACAATGGCGGTTCTCAAGAACACGCCAAGATCATAAACCCAAAAACTGCAGAAAATAAGGAGATTGAGAAGAAGTTTACCTGAATCTAAGATTGTTGAAGGAGATAAGAACAAATTCAGAGCACAAACACCAAATATTGACGATAAATCAAGAAGGCGATTTGCAGATTTCAAGCTTATAAATCTCTCTCAAATGCAAACAGTGATAAAAGAGTAGAAAAGAAGTGGAGTTTTGCTTATATACCCAGATCTAAATGGGTATGGGTCAAAAACCGAGTATGGTACCCTCTCATTCCCTGCAATTAATGTTCTAGAGGGTTCCCAAGGCGAATGTTCAGACCTCGTAGATCGCGCCCATCATTATCTAAATAACAGGCAGATAAAGAGACGCCTCGTGATTCATGAAAACCCATTCGTATTCGTTTAAGCCGAGGTAAAGTACCACTTCCTTCTCGGCATAGCCGAGATAGGAAGTCGGGGGCCACTAAACGGTATAAACTGAGGTACGAACTTAGATTATGGCCTGGCAAGGCCCAATGGATTGGGCCCAAAATATAATCCATACAAGTGTCAATTATGACAAAGGAAGTGGGCTTTCCCTACCTTTTCTCATCATGCTTCCTCGTTATTCCCACTATTTCGACCTAGATATAGCAGATCAAATAATTACTAAGGCACAAAAATTATTCATGCCGATAAAGCATACTTTCATATGCCGAGCAAGGCAACCATCAATGCTGGCCTAGGCCTCATCAAAAGACGAGGAGACCTTCCTCGATCACCAACAAAGTGAGAAAATGGGCTTTCCCATCCTTACCACTCACTTCCTCGGATTCAACTCAGGCCGACCAAGCATAATATGTAGAGGAGCATGCCTCCATGGTGCACGTCCAGAATACGGTTATCTAATCCTACTCAAATAAAGAGTGTGGGTAGTTATAATCCCACTAGGATTATAACCTTCTCTCACATAAATTCCTATTCAACATGGACTATACAATCCTATGCCTATATAAATAAGTTATAATTCTCATTATTTTGGTAACAAATCTTTTGACTCTAAACTGTTGTCAATTGCTTTCTCTTTCTAAACACAAATATTTACTATCAAGTCGTAGAGCATTCGCCGGTTAAGCCCCGACTTATTTTACGTGTTTGTTCTTATTTTTCAGGCTATTCAGTTATACAGGATACAACCTACCGCTGTATTTGGGCTTATCCGAACATTTTTTTAATCATCAAGGAGCATACCTTTAACCCTAATCTAAATTACATAACATTCATGTCCTATCACAAATGATATAATATTGACTTTTGTCTTAAATATTCTTTATAATGAAGCTACAACAAGTTACATCATATTATATGTTCTGAAAAAGGATTAACAAAAAAATGAAATCCATTTCTACTACGTTTAATAATTCCACTGTCATTATATGCTTCAAATGAAAGTAGAAAGTAATGGACATTTTTTCATTAACCATCTATATATAAAGACAAATGTAAGGTAAGGAAGTCAAGCTTGGAATCAACTATTTAAAAAGAGGGGGAAAAAATTGCACCCTCAAAGAAATACAATACCACTTCCTCTTTCTTCATTCACCTCTATTAACCTGGGGAAAATAGAGAAGTAGATATTTTGAATAGAATGAATGCTCTTTATAATAAAAATATATGCATAAAAAATAATAGAAAATAATTTTAACGATTTTCATATAATTTTCACATATCTAGATATTGATTATATTAATTTTATAGCCGATTTAAAAAAAAAATTAAATGTTTAATATAATTACCAACAGTTGAAATAAGACTTATTTTAAAGTTGTATACTATTTTGCGTTAAAAACATATTAGTGGTAGAATTCGCATCAATTTCTACTACCTTTAATTAATTTCTACTACCTTTAATTACTCCAATTTAAATATGTGCTTCAAAAAAAGTAGAAACTGATGGCAACTTCTATCACTAACAATATTCATTGAACACAAAATATAGCAAAAATCTTGTAAAAAAATCATTTTTTGTTAAGCTTAACAAAAAATGTGTTTTCCACCCGTGGTTCATTTAACGGACGGTTCATACACACGCTTTTTTGGTCCGATTCTCTGCTATCTTTTTTACGCTTACAATCAAAAAATTTTAATTCCTTTCGTCATTTGCAATCTTCAATTTGATTTTTCGTAGTTGTTCTTCAAGGATTCCGTTTATTTTTCATCATTTTCCACCGATTTTCAGTTGTTTAGCGAAATTATGACCGGCCAAACCAAAGAAATCAGGAGCAAGCATCGGAATGAAGGTATGATTTTTGAAAATATATTATACTTGATTTTACTTCTTTTCCGATATGTTTTCAGTCGTATTTTTCTTCAATTTACACCTATTGTTATGGATTGATGCACTGGCACATTATATTCGTGACACTGGCACTTTAAAAAACACAAGCAATGGCTTTTTGGAAATAAGAAATTGTACTGGCACTATAGAAACAATTGCACTGGCACATTTTCTTACAAACAAGCATGAGTGTTTCAAAAGTACTGATGCTAGTACTTTGAAACTCTAATGCTGGCACTTTTAAAACAGTGTTGCTGGCATTTTAAAACACTGCTACTGGCACTTTGAAAATATAATGCTGGCACTTTTGATCGATAAGTAAGTGCAAAAGTTGTTTCTCCAATTGAGCCCTTCACCGTGGTCCTAACATACCACAAGGCTGTTGACAACTTGTTCAACCATGCTCCACCTCTTCCGTCAAAGTTCTTACTTAGCACGACAATTACCTCCTTATTTGCCACCTCCGCCTGTCCATTGCATTGTGGCCTATAAATTGCTGATTTCCAGTGTTTGATACTCAATCTCGCACATTTCGCTAAAAATTTCTTCCCAGACTAAGTCACATGGTTTGAAATGATTTCCCTTGGTAATCTGTATCTGGACCATATATTCTTTTGAACAAACCTTATCACATTATCTTTCGTGATTGTCGCTAGTGCCTTTGCCTTTGTCCACTTGGTGAAATAATCAACTACCACTACCACGTATTGACATCCACCTCTTGCCTTAGGAAAAGTCCCAATCATGCCAATCCCCCACATGTCAAATGGTCATGTCGCCACAATTGGGGTTTGGTCTGTTGAAGGTAGTCTAGGGATGTTTGCATGCCTCTGGCACTTGTCGCATTTTTTTCACATACTCTTCCGCATCCCACCTCGTCGTCGGCCAGTAGTACCCAAGAAACAAAATCTTGTAAGCTAAAGTTCTCTCCTGGATGTCCCCCACAAATTCCTTCATGAATTTCATACAAAACATTGTCTGTCAGGCTTGGTTCAATTCACTTCATCAATGGCTTAAAAATGATATAATATAAAGTATTCCATCCTGAATGATGAATCTTGGTGAAGTCTTCTAGATCAACTTAGCTTCATCCTCATCAGGTGGCAATTCTCCAGTCTTTAGATGCCTTTTCATCTCGCTCACCAAGTTTTTCTCTTGTTCCTCTATTTCCATTATCACTGGCCTATTGATTGTCGGCATCTCCAGAAACACTATTGCTACTTCCTTAAATAGGTTTTGAATGTCGTTTCCCGCGGCCTTGCTTAGAGTGTCAGCCCTTGCATTTTCTGATCTATCAATCTGCACTAATTCCCAAATCGAAGCTCTTTAGGATACTCCGGGCCATGTCTCATATTTAACCAACACAGGATGAAGTACTCCATATTCCCCTTTCACCTGATTTTCTATCAACTTGGAGTCTGAGTTAATGAGTGAGACCTATATCTATAGCCAACTTTATTCCCGCTATCAAAGCTTTATACTCTGCATGATTGTTGGAAACTGGGAACTTAAATCTTAAAGCCTTTTCATACTTACAATCTTCTCATGGCGAGACCAACATGATTCCCGCTCCTCCCTTGTCCAGCTGAAGACCCATCAACATGAAGGGTCCAACAATTTGGTCGTCTTTCCTTTGCTTCAATCAAACTTGGCACAACATTCTTAGAAACTTTTCCCTTGGTTTTCGCCTCAACCAATTCCGCCTGTGATTTCGTAAATGAAGTTGTAGCGCTTCGCGGAAATTTTCAGATTTCCATCTTTTAATTTTTGTTTTCGAGTCGCCACCTATATTATTATGGAAATATAGAAAAACTATTTTTTAAAAGATTTTGGGTTCGGGGCTTAAGTGATGGATTTGGAAGGTCAAGGAGCACCGCATCCACCCAATCCGAAGATCGGTCTTGCTAAAGGGGGTTTTCAAATAATAAGATTTTAAAAGAACAAATAAAGACATCCATTTAATTAGATTAAAGGGAATATAGGACCGATTGCTTCGAGACCGTCTCCATGATTTGGAGAGGCTCTAGGCCGATCCACTCTAATAATCAATTAGAACAAGTAAAAATATGAAGGAAGATTACCTTCGGGTTTGAGAAGAGATTCGGACAGAGTTTTGCTTCGATCCTAGACTTGAATCTCGATGTTCGTTGATCAACAAGGTTGATAAACGAACTTTAGGTGTTTTAGGGAGTGATTTACAGGAATCTTTCAAGGAGAGAAACCAGTAAAGTGTGTATTTTTCTGGAGTTTTTATGTTCTCTGAATCAGGGATTCAACCATCCTCCTAAATACTGAAAGTCATCAAGTATTTATAGGGGTTTTAAGAGATGAAAGTGGATTGGGATTCCTCCCAAGGAAGCTTTCCCCAGATTGGAGAAGATTTATCAAGAAAAGAGGTTGAAATCGACAAGGAAAGTGATTCTGCATATCCTGCAGAAGGCTAGTCTCGCGCGAGACAAGCCATGTCTCACGCGGGACAAGGCTTCACTAAAGACAATTATGTCCTCCCTTGTTATCTCGTATGCAGTTTAGTCCAAACTAACGGTCGTTAGTCAAAACTTAACGAAACATGACAAAATGGTGGATTTCTACTCCTGACTCAAAGGCGAGACTTAGAGTGGTATAACTCTGCTCCGATAGGTTCAGAATGGGGTGTGTACAGAGCCCCTCGGCGACAAATCTTATGGAAGAAGTCATGTCATCGATAGAAAAGACATCATTCTGGACATCGGGATGGTCGAGCCGTACGACTTCCTACGTATCTCTATCGAAAAATCAGACCAAAACGTAGTTCGACTCCAAAACACAAAAAGGCTGCTTTAGGTATTTTGAAAATCAATGAGATTTTATTTTTGAAAAGGCAAACTCATACTGAGGAATCAAATCAAGACTCAATTCTGAATATACCTGTCTGTCTGAAGATTCGCCTATCTTGGCTCTGAACCTATGGGGAAAGATGTTAGAAAACAAAGGCTTACCTGCCCGGTCCTTTGTATCCTGTTGGTTCTGTGACGATTCGCCTGTAAGGTCTCCGAATCGGGCTTTTACTGGGGATGACGACTCATCTGTCGGGGTGCTGAATCGGCTTTTTAATGACAATTCACCTGTCGAGGCGCTGAATCGGGCTTTTTGATGACGATTCACCTGTCGGGGCTCTGAATCGGGCTTTTGATGACGATTCACCTGTCGGGGCACTAAATCGGGCTTTTTGATGACGATTCACCTGTCGGGGCATTGAATCAGGCTTTTGATGACGATTCACTTGTCGGGGTGCTGGATTGGTTTTTTGACGATGATTTACCTGTCGGGGCACTGAATCGGGCTTTTTTATGACAATTCACTTGTCGGGGCACTAAATTGGGCTTTTTGATGAAGTGGTTTACTGTCTTCGACCATCCAATAGATAATTCACCTATCTGGGCTCCGAATTATGCGGGATTACTTGATCTCTGGATCAATCATTTTGGGGGACCTGACGTTGTATCGGACAATTTTGCGTACACCACGTTCGGCTCATTTCGTGACCTGCGGTACTGAATTTTCCACGTTTCCTTGCTAGGGTATCACTTTCGAGGGTAAATGTGTCAAAATTTTGAATTTTGACGTTGCGCGGATGCTTATTGTCAGGGACAATTTTGAACTTTTCCAGTAGCGTTGTCTCGCGCAGGACAACTTGTATCGCGCGAGACAAGGTCTGTCGTGGCAATAAACCAGCAGCAGCTTATTCATTTAAAACACTACCATTTTCAAACTTTCTCTGCAAGTTCGAGCCTAGGGCATTTTTCTCTGAAATTCTTTCAGTTTCTTGGTTGATTTTGCTTTCTAATCAACTTTTCATTCTCCCCTTCCCCTATAATCAATGGCTCAAGAAAGGAAATGATCACCATTTGGCAGCCATTTACTTGGGAAAGATTATCCCCTCGATGACCTTACGTTTGATCGTCCTATGCACATTTCTCACACTGTTCGCGAGGGCTTAGTAAGAATCTCTTTCTCGAATTCCTTTCATGCTTTGCATTGCATCAAACCCTTGTTTCGAATCCTCCAATTCATCAAATTGGATGCTTTCCTTCCTTTGTCAAAAACTTGGTTCCATGTTGATACATGCTTTGTTTCTTATGCTTTCGTTGGATCTTGTTGATGTATTTGCGCATGTATGAGTGCCCTACATGATTCGGATTATAGGAGGGATTAATTTGAGTAGTCAAATGCCATCTTGGGCATGATTTTCTAGTCTGCATGCCAAGTACTCGATGAAATGCCCCAATAAAAAATTTCTTCTATTTTCTTGGAGTTCTTGCTATGGATGATTTCTGACGTTGTTTCTTTGTCTTTCCTTTTTTTTGCAGCCGTATAGGTCAACTAAGAACTGCCGAGGTAGTGCTATGTTTGCCAAGACTTTGTGGGACAAAGTCAAGGCTTTGGATGGGGTCCGAGCTAGGGAGGTGCAAACGAGGCTCCTCACTTTTGTTGAAAATATCCGCGGAATAAGGAGGACTCCTCAAGTCCTTCAGGCTATTCGAGAGAGATGGTGGGACACTACCCACACAATTCACCTTCACTTAAGGGAAGCTACCATGACCCCTATTGATTTTCTGGTCATCACTGGGTTGGAGTTTACCGGTGCTGCTCTTCCGATGATAGGGGTTTCAAATTGGCGAGTCCAGCTGAATGAAGACGGTTGATTGGCTTTATCCCTAACAAGGTTAAGGGATATGCTGCTGAGCTTTCGCCTCTTCGAGACCAGATCGAGGCCTACGCTGAGAAGGCCAATGCGGTCACGGACCGAGTGGTGAGGGGTGCTCTCTGATACATCCTATCAGAGACCATCTTCACCAACCATTCCTCCACGGCTCGCCTCGCTATCTTGGTGATCTTAGAGGATCTCGACTTGGTGAGCACCTATGACAGGAGCTCAGCTGGGCTGGCTTTCTGCTATCATGCCATGGATGAGGCATGCAGACATACCAAGGATACCATGTCGGGGTATTCTTATGATTGGGAGGTATATTTTCTGTCTTTTCTTGTCGCTTATCTGCACATTTTGGTTGTGCTCTGTACTGAATATGTTCTATTTTCTTGTACAGATATGGGGATATGCCGTCTTTTCATTGTATAAGTTTGAGCTGAGTGAGTGTATGCCTCAGTTTCCAAATATCAGGAGATGGAGCCACTCCAATCTGACTGTGGATGAGGAGGAGGGGGAAGATTGGACCCTGACCATTGAGGAGGCGTGGGCCTTGCTGGATGGATTCAGTTTTGAGCGACAGGGCTTGTATCTGTGGATCCTGTTGGAGAACGAGGTTCATCGGGCGTGGACTGTCACTAACATATAGAGGATCCTGGTGTCACTGGATGGAGATGCCATATATTTGGGTGAGAGAGTCTTCCCTCAGCATGGCCGGGGTTCACTCATTCGGAGAGTGCCGGAGGATCCACCTAGGGCGATGCACCCCACCTTTCCTGTTACTGCCCCGACATATGCCAACTATGTGAATGGATATGAGGCAGAATACTGTGTGGTCTGAGGGGCTTCATATGAGGAATTCCTACCTAGACTGATGGGTCCCCTTGTGGTGGGTGGCAGGCAGCCACGTGCTCAAGCTTCTACTTCCGCTTCCGGCTCGTCAGCCCTAGGCTCTCTGTCTAAGGTTACGGGTCCCGTGCTGCTTGTGCCGGATTATAGTCCTCCGAGCTACTCATACATGATGGGAGGCATGCAGATGATGGGCCACATCACGATCCCGGATCAAATTCCTGAGGGTTATCATCGCCCTACCCATGCATCTTGGGTACATTTCTACTTATATTTTTTGTATCGTCCATATATGTGTATATGTCCGATTTCCTCTGAGTATCTCCTTTTTGTTAACAAGTCATCATGTCTGTGGCTGATTACGATCGTGGGGTGAGCAGGATGGCCGGCATGATGACCATAGTGTCGGACCTCTCCAAGAAGCTATTTCACAAGGTGGCTTCGGCGGCATCGACGATTGCCTCTGCAGTGACCCCTACTTGCGGAGCCAAGAGACCGAGGAGGAATGGTAGCCCCAGTGGCAGTGATGATGGAGGTGCTGGCAGCTCAGGAGACTTGATGGCATAGTCCTCCTTATTCCCCCATTCATTTTTTGAAACTTGTAGATATTGGCTGGGTTGGCCCAGACATCTTTTCTTTTCTTTTTGAACATGTTAGTACGTAGATTACATAACAATAAACATTTTCTTACTTCCTAATTCCTAGTTCTAATTAGTTTTAACTTTCTCGACTTCCGTGGTGATATCAACGAGGAATGAAATGACCAATCTCGGTCAAGGTTTTGAGCATGGTTTTGGTGTATATACTGCATATGAGGAATGTATTTGTAGGTTTCGATACTTGCTTCACAAGCCAGGGCTAGATTGCTTATTTGTGCAGGAGTGTTGCAGGAATTGCCGAAGGGATATATAGCACGAGACAAGGTATCTCGCGTGAGACACGCTTCCCAGGAAGGAGTTCTCTTCTTCTTCGAACAGGATTCTGTCAGTTTTCCCCTTTATAAACACATGTAGTCCGACCAAATAATTTATCCAAGCCTCTAAAACTCTAGAGATATTCTGTTAGGGTTGAATTCTTGTCTTCTTCTTCAACCCTTTGATCCATGGCTTCCAAGAAAATTGCTCCAACATCCATGATTGTTGATGATTTTTCTCTGTCGCCCGATGCAGTCCAAGCGTTCAAGCAGGCATCATGGAAATTTTGAGATCATTTCATAACCGGTCTCGCCATAGGTTTATTGAAGAATTTGGATTCAAAATCGTTTTTACTTTGACGAACCTCCAACCGGATTTGAATCTTCTACAAGGCGCTGCTAGATTTTGGGATCCTTCTGTTCATCTCTTTAATTTATCTCTTAATGAGATGGTACGCACCATAGAGGAATTCGCTACTATCTTGGATATGCCTTTGACCGGTGAGATTGCTATTCCTAAGTACGATAGGAATCATTATGTTTCTTTGAACGAGTTATTAGGGATCCCTCTTGATATTTGCTATGATTTGGTTCACCGTCGATGGGTGGATTGCTCTTCTTTTCCCGAACTCTTTGGTGGAGATTCGGATGATGAGGCTTTCCATACTTACAAACTGAACTTTCTGGCCTTTCTCTTTTTGGAGATGTATTGTTCACATGTAGGGGTGGCTTGGTTGACTCTCAATTGGTGGAAATTGATCTGCAGGCTAGGAAACATTCTAGGACATCATTTTGTTAGTATTGGGTGAGACCCTTCATGGTGTTGATAAGCTGCATAGGACCTGCGCCATGCCACAGGGGAGTCCTCTTTTGCTGACTATCTGGCTTAGGGAACATCTCAAGTTGGTAGCCCCTCCATTGGAGTATTCTCCCTTTATTTATCATATGAGGAAGTTGTTGATCAAGGATCTTTCAGAAGATGAGTGGGCTAAGTTGATTGCAAAGGCCACTACTACAGACATTATTTGGTGTCCACCGTTTTGGAGGCTGAATAAGTATGTTGTCAATACCAAGGGTTTTGACAGAGTTGTGCTTTCAGGTTTGCGAGATTCCTCTTTCTATTTTCCCAAGCGGGTGCTCTGTCAATTTGGTCAACAGCAGGATACTTTTATTTTTGAAGGAGCCTCTCGTGAAGAATCCTATATCGGTCCGGAGTTTGCAAGGGTGCTAGTTCAAGCTTGGGGCGAAGGTACCAGTCGAGATCGTTGTATGAACCTTCGAAGTTTAGATGTGAGGGTTTTCTTATCTGATAAGTACTTGGATTGGTTCCTCCATAGTGGTCACCCCGAGTGTGGAGAAGATTGATGATCTAAGGCTTTCACTGTTAGGAGATTCCTTCGTGATGAACAGCATTTTGAGAAGGAGCGAGGCTCAGTCGGATCCTGCTAATGTATGGACTGATTCAACCCAAGATTTACTTGATAGGGATTGGTATGAAAGAAAGGGTACCGGTCTCCCTGGAAAGATGCAAGCTTTGGATAGGCCTAATTTCTTCAAGAGGCTTTCAGAATCTGTTTTCTCTCGCCTTGACGGATGTTCTGCTTTGAAGGGTCCAAATCGCAAGAGAGATCGAGAAGATGGGGGTGATCATGTCCGCCGCCCTACAAAGTCAATGAAAGGCTAGATCCTAGAGAGTACCAAGAGATTGCTTTTGATAGATCAATAGTGTTAATTTTTAGTATTTTTTTCAAGATTGTTTAGCTTAGCAAATTAGTCGTTAGGATTTCCCTTTTGTTATCAACAAATGCATTCAACTAATACAAGGACAAGATTTGATTTTATTATTTGATTGGACTGAACCCGAAGGCTGCCTACGTTCCTCTTTTACAACAATTACATAAGAGGCTCAGGTCGAACGTAGTTCATTTTTTAGAAATTTGGACAAAAATTCAATTTCTGACCGAAAGGTTGTCTCGCGCGAGACAAGCCCCCCCCTTTTTTTTTTGAATGCACATCCTGGCTTTTGCCTAGACTGCCTTTTCAGGTTTTCATTCTAGCGGGCTTCTTTTCTTGTGCTAGCTCTAATTTATGCCTAGGCTGCCCTTTCGAGATTTTCAACCTAGCGAGCAACTTTTTCTTTTTAAGAGGCCAAGTCACGCGAATTACTTCTTGAGCTTGTCCATGTTGACCGGCTTTGGTAGTTGATCTCCGTCTAAGTCCACCAGCTAAAGGGCTCCCCCAGTGAATATCTTCTTTACGATGTAGGGTCCTATCCATCTCGGTCTCCACTTGCCTAGAGGGTTAAAAGGTCCAGGGTGGTGTTCACGCCGTATGTTTCTCGTCTTGACCTTTTTGTTGAAAGCCCTTGACATTCTCCTTTGGTAGGCTTGAGTGTGCTCGACTGCTCTCAGCCACCTTTCGTCTAGCACGGCTAGCTCTTCGTATCTGTTTTCTATCGGTAGAATGGCTTCCATTCCATATGCGAGGGCATATAGGGGATTCGCCGATGGCTGTTCTGACTGAGGTACAGTACCCCCAAAGTGCGAAGGGTAGTTTGTCGGGCCAATCCTTTCCAGTGACTGCCATTTTCCTGATGATGGTTTCGATTGTTTTATTTGCGACTTCAACTGCTCCATTAGTTTGAGGCATGTAGGGGGGACTTGTGCCTTGCGATTTTGTATTATGTCAAGAGACGGTCGGTTTCTTTCTCAAAGTGGGAGCCATTATCAGATATCATCTCTTGTGGCACCCCATATCGGCAAATGATGTTGTGCTTGATGAATTCCGCTACCTTTCTGGCGTTCAAAACTTTATATGAGGCGGCCTCGATCTATTTAGTGAAATAGTCGATGGCTACTAAAATGAAACAGTGCCCATTGGTTCCCGCGGGTGTAACCTTTCCAATCATATCTATGCCCCACATAGAGAATGGCCAAGGAGATGTCATAGGATACAGTAATGACAGCGATGCATGCTGAAGGTTAGCGTGTATCTGGCACTTATGGCATTTCCTGACCATGTTGGTGCAGTCTGCTTCCATGGTTAACCAAAAGTATCCTTGTCTGATGATCTTTTTGGCAAGCATGTTCCCACTCATGTGGGTTCCGCAAACTCCTAGATGAACATGGTATATTATCTCTTAGGCCTCTTCTTCGGTGGTGCAAAGGAGGTTCCTCTGGGAGTATTTTTTGAATAGTCGGTCAGCAATGATGACATAATTGGCTTCCAGTTTTTAAGGGCAACCTGAGTTTTCTTATTGGCCTCCTCGGGCGGGACGGTACCATCTAGGATAAAATGCCAAATGTCATAGTACCAGGGTTTCTTATCGGAGTCCTCGATGGTGGTGCATTCGGATAACCACTCATCTTTGCAGTCACGGAGGTCTATGACAGCGCAGTAGGCAGGAGTTGCTCGCCGAGTTAATTTGAAGGGTTTTACTGCTTTTCCTGCAGGGAATTCGACCAAGGAAGCAAGCGTAGCCAATGCATCTGCAAACCGATTTTTGTCTCTGGGGAGGTAATGGAATGAGACATCTTGGAATTGTTGTACCAACTCTTGGAGGTGGGCGTTGTATCTTTGAAGGGTCGGATCTTGGATCCTCTACTTCTTCAGCGTCTGATTGATGATCAGCTGAGAATCTCCATATACCTCGAGTTCGGTTACATTGAGCTCTAGGGCTGCTTCGAGTCCTTCTATACAAGCTTCGTATTCGACAGTGTTATTATTGGCGTCAAAGTCGAGATGTATTGCTAGTGGAGTATCGATGTTGTCGAGATCAACCAATAACATTTCGATGCCATAACCTTTCTTATTGGCTGCGCCACCGAAAAATAGTTGCCACTTATTTTCGTCTTCTATACTCATGATGTCTTCATCAGGGAATCGCGAGTCTTCCCCCTTCACTTCAGCGCAAGGAAATTCGGCTAACTGATTTGTGAATATACTCCCCCTGACGAATTTCTGAGTGACGTAAGTGATATCATATCCCGCGAGCATGAAATACCACTTGGCTAGGCACAAAGACAAATCAGATTTGTCAAGGATGTCCTTCAGAGGATCGATTTGTGCGATGAGGCGAACTGGAAGGCTTCCATATAGTGTTTTAACCTCTGCGTTACCCATATGAGCACAGCACAAGACTTATCAAGTGGAGAGTAGTTAACTTCACTGCCCTGGAATTGACGACTGACAAAGTAGATTGCATTTTCTGCATGGGAATCTGGCTGTTCCTGAGCAAGCATAGCCCCAGTGCATTGTCAGTAATCGTGAGATAAAGTTTCAAGGGTTTCTCCTTGTGCGGTGGCACTAGGATGGGTGGGGAAGTTAAGTAGTACTTAACTTCTTTGAATGCCTCTTGACATTCCTCGATTAACTCTTGTGGTTCATTTTTCTTAAGTAACTTGAAGATAGGATCACACATTGTAGTTAGTTGATTGATGAATCGACTGATGTATTAGAGTCTGCCCATGAATCCTTTCACTACTTTATGTGTTCTTGGCGGTGGCATGTCTATAATGGCTTTTATCTTGGTGGGGTCTGCTTCTATGTCGCGTTCGGTGACCATGTATCCCAAGACTTTTCCTTTGACCACCCCAAATGAGCATTTTGCGGGGTTTATCCTCATCTTGTGTTGCCTCAGTCGATTGAAGAACTTTCTGAGATCTATGAAGTGCTGACCATCTGTCCCTTTGGAGTGGATAATCAGGTCATCCATGTATACCTCTATTTCTTTGTGGATCATATCGTGGAATAGTGTCGTGACTTCCCTCTGAAAAGTAGCCCCTGCGTTCTTTAGACCAAACGGCATGACCATATAACAAAACATTCCCCAAGGTGTGGTAAATGCTGTTTTGTGTTGGTCTTCTTCTGCCATGAGAATTTGGTTGTACCCTGCAAAACCATCTATGAATGAGCGAACTTCATAGGTTGCGGTAGCATCGACCAACATGTCTATGTTTGGCAACGGAAAGTCATCTTTAGGGGATGCCTTGTTCAAGTCTCTGAAGTCAACACAAACTCGTATTTTCTCATTTGCCTTGGCCACCTACACTGTATTGGCTAGCTATTCTGGGTATTCGATTACTTTGATTAATCCCACCTTCAGGAGTTTCATTATCTCCTCTTTCACCTGCATCAACCATTCGGGCTTAATCTTGCGCAGTTTCTGTTTGACTTGTTTGGCGTTAGGTAGCAGCAATATTCTGTGTTCTACGATCGACTGGTTTAACCCTGGCATATCTCTGTAGGACCAAGCGAAGAAGTCGACATATTCTCTGAGTAGGTGCGTTAGGATTTCTCTATCTTCCCCTTTGAAGAAGCTGCCGATCTTGGTTTCTCTGGGGTCTTCTGTCATCCCAAGATTAATCGTTTGCATTTCTTTATTGTCAACAGGGTCATTCTTTCCACAACGACCTACTTGCTTTGCTAATTCTTTTAAAATATGTTCGTTTTCTTGATCTATCTCATCATATGACTCATTATTAACTTGTTCATTATATTTATTATTATTATTAATTCATCATTTACGATGTTAGCAATCTCAGGGTACTCGAAAAGATCAAAGACTTCATTAAGGAAGTAGAGGAATACATGCTCTGCCACTGCCTCAATTTCCTCTTGAGTGAGTTCATCAGAGGCGGAGCCTGACTCTAAAGTGAAAGCTACAGGGCCTATCTTCCTGCGGGGATGGGGAGTACAACCAAGCTCTTTGATCATGAAGTCTTCATCAACAACTGGTCCCCCGGTGATGTACCCGTTTAGAATGGTTCATCACATTTCTGGATTAGCTTCGTGTAATCAATAGTTGGAGAGTCCCCCTTGGATATTGCATGGATCTGGTTGTCTTCTAACTGGCACAGATTCTCGAATTGTCGTAGCATGTCTTCTCCCAACACAAAGTCCCATTTGCTGGTCACTTTGGCTTTCGTGGCCCAAAAATCTTTAAGGATTAGCGGGACGGATTCTGTTTCATCTTAATAAGCATTACAGTCATTGAAGATTTCAAAGCCCGGATGGCGCTTTCCTTCATCGTCAGTCCATGGTTCTGAAAAGATGAAGTATGGGATGTCTTCCCCTTCTCAAACGAAATAGCCATTGAGCGTCTTCCAGTATGGTTCGAGGTTGCAGCCCTTGGTCTTTGGGTTATTGCGACTTCTGTATGCAGCTCCTTCCCACTTGATTTGAGTAAGGGTGCACTCTTCTTCTTCACTTTCATCATGGATGGTAAGGATGTATCCTAGGCCATGTTTCGTGTGCGGTGGGGGAACAGGCGGTGGCTCTATTACCCCTTGCAAGTGTTTGCCAAGTCCCAAGCCAGGAAAGTGTCCTTTTACTTGCATCATTCTCAAAACAGGAAGGTTTCCGGAAAACCAAAGTGCTTTGGAGTAGTCATTTTCGTTGCAAGTCTGGTGACATTTATGGTGCTATGCTTCTCAATTTCGAACCAATTGAACTAGTAGTCGGAAATAAAAGGAAAGATACCAAACTATTATTACGGAAGAAAAATTGATACTCTTGTCCTCAAAAATGGAAAGTAGTATCTAAACTAAGACTAAGCTACCATTTGTCTTTCTTGCAAAATAAAAGTAAAATGACTGAAAAAAGAATAGACTTTCATTGTTCTAACTCTTCCATACTATGCCACCTCTAGGGCAAACTCTGATGATGTCGTTGTCAATCAAGTCTTGGATTGCATTCTTCAAATTTGAGCAATCATCTGTATGGTGGCCATGGCACCGATGATAATAGCAGTAAAGGTGTGGAGCTCGTCCTTACCTCTTAGGCAGGTAACCCTCTATTGGACTTAGTTTCCCATCTTTGTGGAGGCTTCTGAAAAGTTGACCGAGTGAAATCCTTCCGATGTCGGTGTAGGACCTTCCTCTTCTTGTTTTAGCCAACTGAGCATAGAGGTCTCGGATGCGATTCTCATAATATTGCACAAAGGTGTTGTGTTGTGAGCGGTAGTCTTCCTCCATCTGCTCCTTAAGATCACGGTAGAGAGTACTGAGTCAGTACTTAACCCTCTCATCAACATTGTCCTCTATGTGAGCTTCGAGTGCGTTGCACTTCTGAGTCATAGCCTTGAGCTCATTCTTGACTTCTTCAAGTTCTTCATTCACCATCCTTATCTTGTCGGCTTGGATGGATTCTTCTAAGTTGCTCCATGCATCATTGTTGTCAATTTGTTGCAGGGCTTTGGTAAGTTAGGCTTTGATGACGCTTAACTCCTTTGGGACGGATGGTTGCTCGCTGTCGGAGTCATCCTCCATCTTTCTGAAATCCCTAGCAATCCGGGTGGTAGGTACATCGAAAACTTCCTTCCAACCTTCTACATGCTCCATCTCGGCGATGAGAGACTTGGTCATGTCTAGCAGAGTTGACTGTTCGAGATCCCTTTTGGTGACGAAGTAGGGGTTGTATTCTTTCATGGACTTTGTGTCGGGAGAGTCTTGAGGCTGATGTAGTTTTGGAAAACAGACAGAGAAGATGCAGAGATTGTGTCAAGATCAAATCTAGCCCCAACGAGTCGTAAGAAGGCTTAAAGGGTTCAGGCTCAGCACAGCAAACATAGACTTTGTCCCGCGCGAGAAAGGTAGTCTCGCGCGAGACAACCACACGGGAATTTGATTTTTATTAACCCTAAATTCTGGTCGGAACGGATAATCCGTTTTGAGGGGTTTCTAAGGTCTTTATCCAAACCTAACGACTAAGTAATCAGACTTTTCTTTGTATAATAAAGCAATGTAAGATTGACCGGAAGGATTTTAAAGGAACCGCGCTTTTTTTTTCTTTTTGAAGGGACAATTTCCGAAAAGGGGCATTTCGAATGGACTTTTTCCGTAGGGACTTTTCCTGAAGGGACTTTTCCAATTATTTCTTTATGGTCAATTTCACATTAGCTTTATTTTGGTCAAAGACAAGAAAGATCACCGAGTCAAAACCGACTGGTCATGGAGTGATCCTAGAGAAATATACTACATGATGCATGAGGTGATGCAGGGCTGGAAGGCTAGGCTCCCCGCGATATGACAATCTAGGTGGATTGAAGACGCGGAGTGGGATGATCAAACTTTGGAGAGACCGGCGACTAGGTGGTTACCGACATCCGTCCTTAGTGTGGGTCCTGGGTTTATCAAGGGTATGTAGTACAATGAAAGATATAAGCATGAGTGCGCGTGTGTGAGAGTCAATCTAGATGATAGAGAAAAATAGAGATTTTTTTTTGAAAACAAAAGAAAAGCAGATAATGGCCGCACCAAGTGGTTGCCTACGTTTCTCCCAATTCAGGAAGACTCAGGCCGTCGTAGTTCCACATAAAGGATAGAGAGAGAAATAAATAAATAAATTACAACTCCCGAATCCACCATGGACCGGACTTTAAACAAAAACCAATCGCACTCAGTTTTAAATAATAATCGATTACTTAAACAAAATAAACGCATAAATTCAAGTCCTACATCTCAAGGGAGGCCTTGAGATGAAAGAACTCTGCAAACATTGTAATCTAGAATCCCCCTTACGTGTTCGAATCTCATCCTGGATCTCGAGACGAACAAGGAAAACCAGAAAACAAGCAAGATTACCGAAGCTTTGTCTCGCGCGGGACAAAGAGTTGTCTCGTCCGAAACTAGCCTGAAGCTGAATAGGAAAAACGATTTTTTTTTTAAAATCCCCATTATTGAAGCAAGTCTAAGACACTTTAAATTTAAAATGATCCCCAGCAGAGTCGCCAAACTGTAGCGCTTCGCGGAAATTTTCAACTTTTCGTCTTTTTATTTTTGTTTTCGAGTCGCCACCTATATTATTATGGAAATATAGAAAAACCATTTTTTAAAAGATTTTTGGGTTCGGAGCTTAAGTGATGGATTTGGAAGGTCAAGGAGCACCGCATCCACCCAATCCGAAGATCGGTCTTGCTAAAGGGGGGTTTTCAAACAATAAGATTTTAAAAGAACAAATAAAGACATCCATTTAATTAGATTAAACAGAATATAGGAACGATTGCTTCGAGACCGTCTCCGTGATTTGGAGAGGCTCTAGGTCGATCCTAGATTTGATGTGCTATACCACTCTAATAATAAATTAGAACAAGTTAAAATATGAAGGAAGATTACCTTCGGGTTTGAGAAGAGATTCGGACAGAGTTTCGCCTCGATCCTTGACTTGAATCTCGATGTTCGTTGATCAACAAGGTTGATAAACGAATTTTAGGTGTTTTAGGGGGTGATTTACATGAATATTTCAAGGAGAGAAACTAGTAAAGTGTGTATTTTTCTAGAGTTTTTCTGTTCTCTGAATCAAGGATTCAACCGTCCTCCTAAATACTGAAAGTCATCAAGTATTTATAGGGGTTTTAAGAGGTAAAAGTGGATTGGGATTCCTCTCAAGGAAGCTTCCAGAACACTATGATCAGTAGAGACCCAGATTGGAGAAGATGTATCAAGAAAAGAGGTTGAAATCGACAAGGAAAGTGATTCTGCACATCCTGCAGAAGGCTAGTCTCGCGTGAGACACGCCATGTCTCACGCAGGACAAGGCTTCACTAAAGACAATTCTGTCCTCCCTTGTTATCTCGTATGCAGTTTAGTCCAAACTAACGGTCGTTAGTCAAAACATAACTAAACGTGAAGAAATGGTGGATTTCTACTCCTGACTCAAAGGCGAGACTTAGAGTGGTATAACTCTGCTCTGATACGTTCAGAATGGGGTATCTACCGAAGTCTCCACAATAAAATCTACCAGAGCCTGGGCCTTGATAGCCTTGCGAGATTCATACCTGATATCAAATTCTATCAATTCAATAGACCATTTCAGCAGTCTTCCCACTGTATCTGGTTGTGGGAGAATTTTTCTAAGTGGTGCATCAGTCAGGACTGTGATGGTATGAGCCGAGAAGTAGGCTCTCAACTTCCAAGCGGCAATCACCAAAGCATACGCCAATTTCTCTGCATTTAAGTATCTCACCTCCACTTCACTAAGCACCTTAAAGACATAATATACTGTCCTCTGAACACTGCCAACTCACTTAACAAAGACTGCGGCAACCTAAAAATCACGTGCTGCGAGATACACAAATAACTCATCTCCTTCCTCTGGACTACATAAAAGAGGCGGCTTCCCCAAGTAGCTTTTCATCTGCTCAAACTCCTCTTCACACTCCCTGCTCCATGAGAATTTCTGGCCCCCCTTAGGACTTTGAAAAAAGGTAGGCACCTCTCAGCTGACCGTGAGATAAAGCGCCTTAAGGCAATGATCCTTCTATTTAAATGTTGAATCTCGTGAATTGTTTTGGGCAGTGACATGTCAAGTAAGGCTTGTATTTTCTCCGAGTTGGCTTCTATTCCTCTCCTATTCACCAGAAATACCAAGAACTTTCCCGTCGTGACTCCAAAGGTGCATTAGTTGGTATTTAACTTTATTGAATTTTTTTCTCAAGTTACTAAATGTTTCTGCGAGATCATCCAGGTGGTTGCCCTCCTTTGTCTTGATCACCATATCGTCTATATATGCTTCGACATTCCTCCCAATCTGTGACTTAAATACTTCATTGACCATACGCCGGTATGTTGCTCCAACATTTTTAAACCCAAACGACATCATTTTATAGCAAAAATTTCCCTTTGGCGTTCTGAATGCGATTTTCACCTTATCGCTCTGCTATCTTGATTTGATGATAACCCGAATAAGAATCAATGAAGTTGAATACCTTATGCCCTGCTATGTAATCAACCAATTTATCAATCTTCGGCAAAGGATGACAATCCTTGGGACATGCCGAATTTAAATCTGTGAAATCAATACATATTCTTCAATTTTTGTTCGCCTTTAAAACCATTACAGGGAAAGCCAACCAGATTGGGTACTAGATTTCCTCTTTGATTCCCACCTTGAGTAACGTCTTTACGTCCTCTAAAACCATCTTTTCCTTTTCTGCCGACAAATATCTAACTTTCTGTTTGAACGGCTCTACATTTGGATCAACATTTAGGCAATGCATGGCGACATTCTCATCTACTCCTCTCATATAATCATGCTGCCAAACAAATACATCCAAACGCTGCTTCAAAAACTCAATCAAATTATCTCGCTCTTCCCTGGAAAGCTGTTTCCCAATTTTTATCTTTTGTTCAGGAATCACTGTTAATCTCCACTTCTTCTAGCTCCTCAATATCTTGAATATCTGGCTCATCTCTTATTTGCAAAGTGTGTAATTCAATTCTCTTCCTTTTCTTGCCATTGGCGAGAATCTCTACATCATTTTTTTATAACACCTCTTCTATGGGCTGTCCATCAGAGGTTTCCATCTCCATTTCCTCGTATTCCTCTTCTATCTCTTCAATTTTAGGCTCTTCCATCCTTACAAGCCTAACAACCCTTACACACTCTAAGGTTGTATTTATACGGACCAACTCCATAACCACCTCAATCTCACTAGAACCCACTTTTTTTTCTCTTTTATTAGCCCCTCATATTCAACCATTTCTCGCACATCTTTCCTCTCATCCACTTCCATTCTTTCTCCTTTTAACTCCACGATTGTCGCGACTGCAATGATTTTTGAATTGGTTCTCATTCCATTTCCCCCTCTAAGTGGGAAATCATATTGATACCGGAGAGCGGGTTGTTGATGTCGTAGTCAGCGAACTAGTGCTTGCCGCCTTTCCCTTTTGCATTTCTCTTCTCTTCCTTATAACTATGATTGCTTCACTTTTAATACATCCAATGCTATTGGGGTAGGGTATTTCACCTTTTGATGGGGAATTGACAATACCATCTCAATACTATGCATGAATGGGATGCCCACTATGGCGTTGTAAGGAGAAACCAGATCAATCACCATGAACTCCACCGTGTGAGTTCTCACAAACTTCCCTTCCCCAATCTTTACTGTTAAAGCAATTGTCCCCTTATCCCTCACAGTTTGTGAAATCTTCCAAGAAACCATTATAAGGGACCAATTTTGCCTCAATGTACTTCATTCTTTTGAAGGCTTCATAATATATGATGTTGGGACTTGCCCCTGAGTCCACCAAAACTCGCTGCACGATGTTGTTTCCGAGATAGATCGTGATCACCACTGGCTGATTTCCATGGTTAGCTGTCACGGCCAACTCCTTTCTCGAAAATATTATCACCCTATCTTAATTTGATGGGTACTCCAGAATATTGAACACATGCGATAAACTCATGATCTAGTTATCTAGCTGAGTAATGCTTGGGGTTGGGTCTTTGATCACATCTATCAAATTTCTTTCATCTCGCGCAACTTGACCACCTTCTCTCTCCACATATTCCCCTAACTCGCCATAATAAATTTTCATTTGAATAACCCTCTTTAAGTTATAACATTCATTAGTGGTATGCCCATTTTCTTGATGATACTCACAAAAGCTATTTTGATCCCTGTGGGCTACTCCACTTTTTGGCATTGGAAAGGCTGGCAGCAATTGAAACACTTTTAATATCTCGCTAGGTCTGGTATTCAATTTAACAAACTTTACAATTTTACTTGGCTTGCTAAAATTACACGAATCCGCTCGCGCGGGCCCCGACATCTAGCGTTGTCGGGAGGTGTCTCTGCGTTTGCTTGGAGGAGTCGCCACGCCATTTTGATTTAGCCTAAAACATTGAAAAAAGGCTTAGTTTAAAAACTTTTATTGTGTGATGAGATTTTGAATTCGGATGTCAGGTTACACCTCGAGAAGTGAATAGCAGAGCTCACTCGAGTCGCCTCGTACACACGAGTCTTTCGATACCCCTCTTTCTTTAAAAGTTGTGTGTGTGTATATGCTTTTTAAAAATGCATGCTATATATGATGTCTACAATGTATGCTATATATTGAAATAAATTGAAATAGTATTGGAAGGAAGCCTTACCAATGTTGGTTCGTGTCTGTCTTCCCCTTGGGAATAGTGTTTGAGTGTGAATAGTGTTCCGGGACGGACCGAGATTGCTTTGGGGATGTACCGGTGTCTGCGGACAGAGCTTCGGTGTGCCTCGGGAGTGTCAGGTGTGTCCTCGGGCAGAGTTTTGGCATGCCTCGGGATTGTTGATTGGACTTGGGCAGAGGTTCAGCGTGCCTCTGGAGTGTCGGTTGTACTCGGGCAGAGGTTCGGCGTGCTTCGGAATCGTCGATTGTGCTCGGGCAGAGGTTCGGCGTGCGTCGAGGTGCCTTGGGATTGTTGACTATATTCGGGCAGAGGTTCAGCGTGCGTCGGGATCGTCGGTTGTGCTCGGGCAGAGTTTCGGCTAGCTTCGGGATGGACCGGGATTGTCCGGCAGGGCTTCGGGATGGACCTGGACGCCTCGGGATGGACCGGAATGCCTCGGGATGGACCGAAAAGGCTTCGAGATGCCTCGGGATTTCCTTGAGGCAGCTCAAGAGCATCTCGGGAGCGCTCGGCAAGGATTCGGAGCACCTCAAGGGGGCTCGGAATGCCCCGGAGGGATCTGAAAGGGACTGGGATTGCCCCGAAGGGACTTAAAGGGGAGCCTGAAGGCTGGGGGAGAGAGGAGAGAAGGGAGGTGTGAGAAAAATGAGAGGGGGAGCCCTCTATTTATAGGAGTGAAAAAATTGCAAAGTGGTCCGCATGGACCATTTTGCAAAAACCAAAATTTTGGTTTTCCTGGATTTAAGGTAATATTGTGGAATTTAAGAGGATTTTGCAATTATGATGTCTGGGGTGCAAAATGGTCCGCACGGACCATTATGCAAGCCAGATATTTTGCAAAATTCCTAAAAAGTCCTTTTGCTTTGTTTTATCCCAAAAAGTCCCACCTTGGTTTGGTTGGTGGTTTTTGGGGTTTTTGAAGGTTACGGGTGTTTAGGATCACGTTTGTGTGAGTCTGCGATGTTTCCTGTGCGTCAAAAGGGAGCGATCCAGATTGGGGTACTTACAAAAGCCCCTGTTCGGCGTCACTTATGGAGGAAGTGGGGTCGTCGATAAGATAAGGTTCCTGATATGGATCACTTGCTGGGAGAGAGGGTGACCGTGTTGGTCGGTTCGTGAGGACGTGGTAGTTGTGACGACCCCGATATTAGGCACTATTTAATTACTCGTTGAGCACGTGGGGTTCGGGTGGAAATAATTCATTTTATGCATATTATGATTTTATTTGACTTTATGTGACTATTCATATGTTTATTTGGATTTAGTAAGTTAGATTGAGCATTAACTAACTTATGTGAAATTAGGATGAAAATTAATTAAAAATAATGTTTTAGGGTCTAAAGAGAATAATAATGAAAGCTTCTTATGAATTAATAATAATGTTAAATTTATTAAAATCTTTATTTGTGTTAATATGATTAGTGATAAATGGGGATAGTGGGAATTTTAGTTGTAATTATTAAGTAAATGAGGAGTTTTTAGGTATTTAGCCTTAGTCATGGATTTAGTAAAATAAGAAGAAGCTTTCCTTATATCCTTTGCCAGTATTATCACCTTCTCCTTCTCAAATCAATTCCATGGAGAGAAAAGCAAGCAAAACCCTAGTTCTAACTTAGAAAAATTCTAGCATCTTTGTTACTTCTCTGTTTTCAAAACCAAGGACGGATTCTTGATCGTGGTGGCGAGGAGATCGTTTAGAGCTACTCAATAAATTATTTTATTTTTCATCATTCAAGTAAGTTATTATGTTTTATTCCAAATCATTGTTCCTATAATGATATTATTTGATAATTGGTTCAAGGAAATAATTTTGGGTTGTTAAAACCATGAGATTTGATTTGGAAAAGTGTTCTTGGAAAGGTTGGAACTAATTTTGGGTGGAAATGGGAGACTTAGATTGAAAGAGTAATGGTGTAAGGGTTAAATGGTGTTATTGTTTTTGTAAAAGTGATTGCATGGATAAATGGGTTGTAAATTTGTTCTAAATGGATGGAAATGATGTTAGAATGGTTTTGGAGATGAGTTAGAAATATTGGTACTGATTTTGGACATTATGGATCTGTTTTAGACTCATGGAAAACAGTGTAAATGAGCACAAAATTTTTATTCCTTGTTACTGCTGCTGTTCTGTGTTCTGATGTCTGATTTTACCCATGGCACGAGTCGTGCCAAGGGGCACGAGTCGTGCCCTTTGACCATTCATGGCCACGAGTCATGGCTAAGGGTCTCAGTCGTTCTGAGTAGATTGGAGGAAAAAGGCACGAGTCGTGCCCTGAACTGAAATTCCTGTACAACTTTGAAGGCTTGGAAACCTAAAAAAACGAGAACCAAATTGATCACTCTTTAACTTAGATTAAAGTAGAACCTTTTAGCTACACAATGATACTTTAGTTGATCAAAATGGAATAGTAGAAGTACTTGTAATATTGTCGTGAACTTGCTTCGTAACATTGATTTATTCTTAGCCAAAGTAACTCCAACTTGGCAAATGGTACTTGAACCTTTATAGAGGTTATCTGTTAACTTATATTGAATGGGGAAGAATAGTTTGTTATACTTTCCTACTTCATTTGAGTTCATATGCATTGTCATTATTGTACCTAGTGCATGAAACAAATGTTGCACTCTAGTATGGATTGAACATGAGTATGTTTTACCATGTTATATATATATCGTTGTTGTTATCCCGTATTGTGGATTTTATTTCAAGTAGCTTATATGTGCTTGAATGGTGTTAATCAGCTGATGTAGGGGGTATAATGGAGTACGATCACTTGTGAGAAATCGTTTCATAAGGTGCTCGGACTACATTATATCTTTGGCCTTTCCCCTTCTGTGGCCACAGATTGGGGTTTCAACTTCTATGAATATGTGCAGTCAGTTCATATGAATGTTGAAGTCTTATATCTTCCCTGAAAAATGGGTCTTATAAGACGTGAATATGCAATCAGCAGTTCACAAGAGATGAGTTACTATTGTAGCTATCTCCGTTATATGGTATTGATTCTGGTGGACATGTGTTCACGGAATACTTGAAAATTGTCTTCCAACATGGTCTGACTTATTGGACAGACGGGAAAAGGTAAACCAAGGTAACGGAATGTGGTTACGGTTTTTCCAACGTGATTATATGCACCTTATATGTGTTGCATTTACTTAGCATATTGATGCATGCATAATAGCTTATTGAGACTTGTTCTCACCCCTCTCCCTTTATTGTTTTAGATCGAACTGAGACAGGCGGACCAGGCCAGTGAGTTCGGGGCGGAGTTTGTGATAGTATTTTGGTTGTCGGGTATGTTGGGAGCTAGATGGTTTGTATTTTGGTTAATACTCCTTGTTTGGAGTTGTTAATAAAACAAGTTATGTAAGTTTGTAAATTATGTCTTAGATCTTTGTAAATATGTGAAGTAAGTAAGTAGTTGTTTAAAGTAGAAGTATATGGTAACTTTTATAATGAGTTTGGTTAAACTTTTGTGAAGTTGGTTAAGTGTTTAAACCCTTTCCTCCAAGTTGAGATGTCCTTAGTTAACTTTGAAATGTTAAGTTAAAGTAGTGATTGTCAAGTCAAGTACAATTATTTTCAAAAATTTACAGGTTGTTTTTAATTGTTTTGGACTCTCCGGGTTGGGGAGCCCACAGTTGGTATCAGAGCCTTGTCTAGAGGTCAAGGGTAGATGTCTAGCTTAAGGGGGAGTGTGTGATAACTGACGCCGAGTGTTTGCTGCAGGTGTTAGTTATAATGGCTGGAAATGAAGATGATCAACAAAGAGCTCAAGGGAATGTTGGTAATGCAGGGGGTAATGGTAATCCGAACATTGAGATGATGGACATGTTTAGAACTTTCTTACAAAATATGGCTAATCAAGGAAGAGCACAACAACAGCCTGAGGGGAGGCAAGGGCACGGACTTGAGAAGTTTGTTAAGATGGCACCACCAAGTTTCAATGGTGATCCTGATCCGGTAAAGGCGGAAAGATGGCTTGAATCAATGAACAAGATATTTGCGGCGATGGAGAGCCCTGATGACGAAAAAGTTAGGTGTGCGGTTTTCATATTGGAAGGAGCGGCAGAACATTGGTGGAACATCGTTCAAGATAGTTGGGATAGGGATCATACACCGAGGACCTGGGAGAATTTCACTCGTAAGTTTCGTGACCTCTTTATTCCAATGGTGACTAGAGATCAGAAGGAGGTTGAATTCCTTAGATTGGAGCAAGGGACTTTGACTGTAGCGCAGTACTCGGTCAAATTCACGGAGTTAGCTCGGTATTGTCCACACTTGGTGCCGGATGAAGAAAGAAGGGTTTACAGGTTCGTGAAAGGATTGAGGTTGGAGTTCCGTAAGCAACTTTTGACGCATGATTTCACGGACTTTCAAGCAGCGGTGAACCGAGCTTATCGAATTGAGAATGATATAGAGGAGCATAAGGGCAGGTCGGAAGGCGGAAGTGGAAGCAAGCAACGGTTCCAAGGACAAGGTTCGGGACAGAATCGAGGGCAATCAAGGTTTCCAAATCCGGGTGCAGCAAGAAGTGGAATAGTGGTGACTCCAGTGGTTCGTACTCCTTCCAAGCAGTCCGAGATTGTTTGTGAGTTTTGTAAGAAGCTGGGTCATTCCGAAGATAGATGCTGGCGCAAGTTGGGAAAGTGTGTGGAATGTGGAGGAGATGGACACTTTAGGAAGAATTGTCCCAAGTTGAGAGGGCAAGCTTCCGGTAGTGGACAAGGCGGACCGCGAGGTGGAATAAAAAGGGATATTGAAGGCAAGCCTAAAGATAAAGTTCAGGGTCGAGTCTTTGCCCTAGGTAGAGGGGAGGTTGATCCTAATGCATTCATTAGAGGTATTATTTCTGTCTCAGGAGTTAAGGCCCGCGTCCTTATAGATCTCGGGTCTTCCCATTCGTTTGTTGCATCTCATTTTGCATTCACATTGCATAAAATTCCTGATATTATGCCTTATATGCTTCAGGTATCGACTCCTATAGGAGAGTGCCTCACTTCTTCTGTGATATACAATGGTTGTGATGTGGTTATTTGTGGGCACGTGTTGCCAGCGGATTTAGTAGAGTTACAAATCCGGGATTTTGATGTTATACTTGGTATGGATTGGTTGAGTCGTTACCATGCCATGGTTGATTGTCGTAGGAAGAAGGTCTTATTTGATAGCCCTGATATGCCTTCTTTTGTGTTTGATGCCGACAAGTCTTTGTTTGGTATTCATGTTATTTCTGCTATAAAGGCTAGAAAATTGCTTTCAAAAGGGTGTGCGGGGTATCTAGCTTACGTGGTAGATTCCAATAAGAAGTCCCCTGAGTTAAAAGATGTTTCCGTAGTAAATGAATATGGTGATGTATTTTCTACCGAGTACTCTATGCCTCCTGATCGTGAGGTAGAGTTTTGCATTGATTTAGTGTCCGGTACCACACCTATTTCTAAGGCGCCTTATAGAATGGCTGCTGCTGAATTAAAGGAGTTGAAGACTCAGTTACAAGAGTTATTAGATAGGGGGTTTATCTGCCCTAGTGTGTCGCCGTGGAGGGCTCCTATTTTATTTGTCCGTAAGAAGGATGGTACTCTAAGACTGTGTATTGATTACCGTCTTTTGAATCAAGCCACTATAAAGAACAAGTATCCTCTCCCGCATATTGATGATCTTTCGATCAGCTCCAAGGTTCCGTTATTTACTCAAAACTTGATTTGAGAAGCGGATACCATCAGTTGAAGATTCGGCCTGATGATATTTCTAAGACAGCTTTCAGAACCAGATATGGTCATTATGAGTTCGTGGTTATGCCTTTTGGGTTGACTAACGCTCCGGCCGTATTTATGGATATGATGAACCGTATTTTCAAGCCATATCTTGATATCTTTGTCGTGGTGTTCATTGATGATATTCTTGTCTACTCTAAGTCCCGGGAGGAACATGAGACTCATTTGAGGATTGTTCTTTCTCTTCTCCGTGAGAAGCAATTGTTCGCCAAGTTCAGTAAGTGTGAATTCTGGCTCGAGTAGATATCCTTCTTGGGGCATGTTGTGTCTAGTTCGGGAATTTCAGTTGATCCTTCGAGATTGAAGCCGTTGTCAGTTGGAAGCAACCTTCAACTGTGACTGAGGTTCGAAGTTTTCTTGGGTTAGCAGGGTACTACCGAAGATTCATTGAGGGGTTTTCTCGTATTGTAACTCCATTGACTCATTTGACTCGGAAGGATGTACCGTTTGTATGGGATGCCAAGTGTGAATCAAGCTTTGAAGAGTTGAAGAAAAGGTTGACGTCAGCTCCTGTTCTTACACTTCCAGATGGTTCCGAGAATTTTGTGATATTCAGTGATGCCTCGAAGGAGGGCTTGGGATGTGTGTTGATGCAAAGTGGGAAAGTGGTTGCGTATGCTTCTCGGAAGTTGTCACCGGCTGAACAGAACTATCCTACTCATGACATAGAGTTAGCTGTGATTATTTTTGCATTGCACAAATGGAAGCATTATTTATACGGAGCGAGATTTGAGATTTTCACGGATCACAAGAGTTTGAAATATTTATTCACACAAAAGGAGTTGAACAATAGACAACGAAGATGGCTAGAATTTTTGAAGGACTTCGATTACGTGATTTCATATCATCCGGGGAAGGCTAATGTTGTTGCGGATGCGATTAGCCGGAAGGCTTACTTATCAACCTTGAGTGCTCGGGAGTCAAGGCATGAATTACTTTTTGCGAATGTTCGAGCCATTCCAATTTTATATGGAGACTTGATTGAAGCTCAATCACTTGATCCGGAGTTGAAGAAAATATTGGGACAAGTTCAAGATGGTAAAACCGGGGATTTTTCTTTGAATAGAGATGGACTCCTTACTTTTCGAGGCCGTATTTGTGTTCCTTCATCACCGGAGATCAAGAGAAGGGTTCTAGAAGATGGCCATAAATCTAAGTTTGCCGTTCATCCGGGTAGCACGAAGATGTACCAAGATTTGAAACGAGGATATTGGTGGAATGGGATGAAAAGAGAAATAGCGGAGTTTGTATCTAAGTGTCTAACATGTCAACAAGTAAAAGCAGAACATCAAAGACCGGCGGGATTACTTCAACCATTAGAGATTCCGGAGTGGAAATGGGAAGGGATTTCAATGGACTTCGTGACAGTTTTGCCTCTTACCGTGAAGAAGATGGATGCCATTTGGGTTATAGTGGATCGATTGATGAAATCGGCTCATTTTCTTCCCGTGTCAACAAAATTTTCGATGGAGAGATTGGCTCAGTTGTATATGAAGGAAATTGTTAGACTCCACGGGGTTCCAGTTAGTATCGTGTCGGATAGAGACCCAAGGTTCACTTCTAGATTCTGGAGGGCATTGCACGAAGCTTTGGGTTCCAAGTTATGTTTCAGCACGGCGTTTCATCCTCAGACAGATGGGCAGTCGGAACGCACTATTCAGATTTTAGAGGATATGCTTAGAGCATGTGTGATGGATTTTCAGTTATCTTGGGAAGATCATTTACCATTAGTCGAGTTTGCCTACAACAACAGTTATCAATCTAGTATCGAGATGGCTCCTTACGAAGCATTATATGGTAGAAGATGTAGATCTCCTATATGTTAGGATGAAGTGGGTGAAGCGAGACTTTGGGGTCCGGATTTGGTTCGGGATTCAACGGAGAAAATCAAAGTGATTCGAGACAGGTTGAAGACGGCACAAAGTAGACAGAAGAGCTACGCCGACAACCGAAGGCGGGATTTATCTTTTCAAATTGGTGATTTGGTTTTCTTAAAGATTCCTCCTAGGACCGGGATTAAAAGGTTTGGGAATAAAGGGAAGTTAGCTCCGAGATTCGTTGGGCCATTTGAGATTGTAGAGAAGATTGGGGAATTAGCATACCGTTTGGCGTTACCTCCATCCTTCTCTTCACTTCACGATGTCTTTCATGTGTCTATGCTTAGGAAGTATTGCCACGATCCTTCTCATATCTTGAGTTCACCTCCCGAAGAGATTCAAAACGACATGTCTTATGTAGAAGAGCCTTTGAGAATTTTAGAATTCCAAGTGAAAGAATTGAGAACTAAGAGCATTCCGGTAGTGAAGGTGCTTTGGAGAAATCATACGATTGAAGAGTCTACTTGGGAGTTAGAGTCGAAGATGAGGGAGAAGTATCCTTCTCTATTTGAGAGTACAAGTAAGTCTATTTAAAATTCGGGGCAAATTTTCTTTAAGGGGAAGTGAGTGTGATGACCCCGATATTAGGCACTATTTAATTACTCGTTGAGCACGTGGGGTTCGGGTGGAAATAATTCATTTTATGCATATTATGATTTTATTTGACTTTATGTGACTATTCATATGTTTATTTGGATTTAGTACGTTAGATTGAGCATTAACTAACTTATGTGAAATTAGGATGAAAATGAATTAAAAAGAATGTTTTAGGGTCTAAAGGGAATAATAATGAAAGCTTCTTATGAATTAATAATAAAGTTAAATTTATTAAAATGTTTATTTGTGTTAAGATGATTAGTGATAAATGGGGATAGTGGGAATTTTAGTTGTAATTATTAAGTAAATGAGGAGTTTTTAGGTATTTAGGCTTAGTCATGGATTAAGTAAAATAAGGAGAAGCTTTCCTTATATCCTTTGCCAGTATTATCACCTTCTCCTTCTCAAATCAATTCCATGGAGAGAAAAGCAAGCAAAATCCTAGTTCTAACTTAGAAAAATTCTAGCATCTTTGTTACTTCTCTGTTTTCAAAACCAAGGACGGATTCTTGATCGTGGTGGCGAGGAGATCGTTTAGAGCTACTCAATAAATTATTTTATTTTTCATCATTCAAGTAAGTTATTATGTTTTATTCCAAATCATTGTTCCTATAATGATATTATTTGATAATTGGTTCAAGGAAATAATTTTGGGTTGTTAAATCCATGAGATTTGATTTGGAAAAGTGTTCTTGGAAAGGTTGGAACTGATTTTGGGTGGAAATGGGAGACTTAGATTGAAAGAGTAATGGTGAAAGGGTTAAATGGTGTTATTGTTTTTGTAAAAGTGATTGCATGGATAAATGAGTTGTAAATTTGTTCTAAATGGATGGAAATGATGTTAGAATGGTTTTGGAGATGAGTTTGAAATATTGGTACTGATTTTGGACATTATGGATCTGTTTTAGACTCATGGAAAACAGAGTAAATGAGCACAAAATTTTTATTCCTTGTTACAGCTGCTGTTCTGAGTTCTGATGTCTGATTTTACTCGTGGCACGAGTCGTGCCAAGGGGCACGAGTCGTGCCCTTTGACCATTCGTGGCCACGAGTCGTGGCTAAGGGTCTCAGTCGTTCTGAGTAGATTGGAGGAAAAAGGCACGAGTCGTGCCATAGGGCACGAGTCGTGCCCTGAACTGAAATTCCTGTACAGCTTTGAAGGCTTGGAAACCTAAACAAACGAGAACCAAATTGATCACTCTTTAACTTAGATTAAAGTAGAACCTTTTAGCTACACAATGATACTTTAGTTGATCAAAATGGAATAGTAGAAGTACTTGTAATATTGTCGTGAACATGCTTCGTAACATTTATTTATTCTTAGCCAAAGTAACTCCAACTTGGCAAATGGTACATGAACCTTTATAGAGGTTATCTGTTAACTTATATTGAATGGGGAAGAATAGTTTGTTATACTTTCCTACTTCATTTGAGTTCATATGCATTGGCATTATTGTACCTAGTGCATGAAACAAATGTTGCACTCTAGTATGGATTGAACATGAGTATGTTTTACCATGTTATATATATATATATATATCGTTGTTGTTATCCCGTATTGTGGATTTTATTTCAAGTAGCTTATATGTGCTTGAATGGTGTTAATCAGCTGATGTAGGGGGTATAATGGAGTACGATCACTTATGAGAAATCGTTCCATAAGGTGCTCGGACTACATTATATCTTTGGCCTTTCCCCTTCTGTGGCCACAGATTGGGGTTTCAACTTCTATGAATATGTGCAGTCAGTTCATATGAATGTTGAAGTCTTATATCTTCCCTGAAAAATGGGTCTTATAAGACGTGAATATGCAATCAGCAGTTCACAAGAGATGAGTTACTATTGTAGCTATCTCCGTTATATGGTATTGATTCTGGTGGACATGTGTTCACGGAATACTTGGAAATTGTCTTCCAACATGGTCCGACTTATTGGACAGACGGGAAAAGGTAAACTAAGGTAACGAAATGTGGTTACAGTTTTTCCAACGTGATTATATGCACCTTATATGTGTTGCATTTACTTAGCATATTGATGCATGCATAATAGCTTATTGAGACTTGTTCTCACCCCTCTCCCTTTATTGTTTTAGATCGAATTGAGACAGGCGGACCAGGCCAGTGAGTTCGGGACAGAGTTTGTGATAGTATTTTGGTTGTCGGGTATGTTGGGAGCTAGATGGTTTCTATTTTGGTTAATACTCCTTGTTTGGAGTTGTTAATAAAACAAGTTATGTAAGTTTGTAAATTATGTCTTAGATCTTTTGTAAATATGTGAAGTAAGTAAGTAGTTGTTTAAAGTAGAAGTAGATGGTAACTTTTATAATGAGTTTGGTTAAACTTTTGTGAAGTTGGTTAAGTGTTTAAACCCTTTCCTCCAAGTGGAGATGTCCTTAGTTAACTTTGAAATGTTAAGTTAAAGTAATGATTGTCAAGTCAAGTACAATTAATTTCAAAAATTTATAGGTTGTTTTTAATTGTTTTGGACTCTCCGGGTTGGGGATCCCACAGTAGTGTCCTAAGGTGACTGCTTGGGTCGGCTGTGAGGACGTGGTGGTGTCCTAAGGTGACCGCTTGGGTCGGCTGACTGGACCCTTTGACAGGATTCCTACGTATCCCGTATGGGAATCAAGCCTGATCGTAGTTCGTGTGTGGGGTGAGTGTGTTGTCGTGTATGAGGACGTGTGATATACTCTGACTAAGACTCTGTGCGTGGATGTGTCGGTATCCTGTAGGTGACCATTTAGGTCGGTTGGTTGGACCCTTTGACAGGATTCCTACGTATCTCAAGTAGGAATCAAGCTTGATCGTAGTTTAGAATTGGTGCATTGTCGTGTATGAGGACGTGTTATGGCCTCTGACTTATGTGATGTCGTGCATGAGGATGTGTTATGTCCTCTAACTGAGGTGATGTCATGTATGAAGACGTGTTATGTCCTCTGACTGAGGTTGTGTCATGTACGAGGACGTGTTATGTCCTCTGACTGAGGTTGTGTCGTGATGAGGACGTGTTATGTCCTCTGACTGAGGTGATGTCGTGTATGAGGACGTGTTATGTCCTCTGACTGAAGTATTGGTTCAGGAGTATGTACCTAGTATTTGGAATTGGTGGAAGGCATGCTTGCCTCGTGTTTTGTCTGCTGGGGAAAAGTTCAGGCTTACCTTGATGGTGGGGGAAATGACTTGTTTGTTGCGAGGCGTTCGTGCCTTGGGATGTGTGTTTAAAGGTGTTTTGTGCCCTTTTGTGTTTGTTTTGCCGTTTAGTGGGCGAGATCCGGACTTATGTTGACGGCCGGGGTTTATCTGCTGGGGATATTGTAAGTACCCCAATCTGGATCACTCCCTTTCAAACACACGGGAAACACCGTAGACTCATCAACGCAGTCTCGGAGACCTCTGGCACTCAAAACCCTCTCAAAACCCTCTCAAACCCCCAACCAAACCAAGGGAGGAGCCTTTCTGGGATAAAAAGGGACAAAAGGACCTTTTGGGAATTTTCAGGAAATCAGAAAAGCAATTAAGGTCCGTACGGACCTCTTTGTTTCAATGATTACTAAATCCCCTTAAAGTCCACAATATTCCCTCAAAGCCCGGAAGAAATGATGACTTCCCTGCAGAGTTGGTCCGTACGGACCTCTTTGCATGCAAGATGGTCCGTACGGACCTTCTTGCATGGGGGACATCATCATTCCAGAATATTCTCCATCATTGCAGATTCCCTCAAATCGAGGAAATCCAAAATTACGGATAACCAAGAAGGTCCGTACGGACCTCTTTGCTCCGAAATTTTTACTATAAATAGAGGGCTCCCCCTCCTCATTTTCACACACCTCCCTCTTTCTCTCTCTTCCTCCCTTAGCCTTACGGCTCCCCTCTAAGTCCTCTCGAGGCACTCCCGCCCCTTTCGGATCTCCTTCCGAGGCCTTAGAGCTCCCTTGTGGTGCTCCGAAGCCTCCCGAGCGCTCCCGAGACGCTCCCGCGCTGCCCGAGGCACTCTCGAGGTACTCGAGGCCCCTCGTGGTACTCCGAGGCCTTGCACAGTCTTTCCACGGTGTCCCGGCTCTTTCCGAGTCAAACCGACGATCCCAAACCACGCCGAAACTCTGCCCGAGTGACTCCTGCCACCTCAACGCACGCCGAACCTCTGCCCGAGTGATCCCGACGACCCCCACGCACGCCGAACCTCTGCCCGAACGCAGCCTGCAACATCAACTCACGCCGAAACTCTGTCCGCAGACAACCGGCATCTCCCGAAGCAATCCCGATCCGTACCGGAACGCTACTCCGACCTCAAACACTATTCCCCTGCGGAAGACAGACACAAACCAACATTGGTAAGGCTTCCTTCCATTACTATTTCAATACATTTCAATACATAGTATACAATGTAGACATCCGATACAGCATGCATTTTTAAAAGCACACACACACACACAACATTTTAAAGGATATTAGGGGTATCCGAAAGACTCGTTTTACGAGGCTACTCGGGTGAGCTCTAATATTCTAATATTCTCTTCCCGGGGAGTCATCTGACCTCCGAACTCAAAATCTCATCACACAAAAACAGTTTAAAATTATCTTTAAACTGATGCCCTTTTTCAATGTTTTGGGCTTAATAAAAACGGCGTGGCGACTCTACAAATGCGAAAACAAACGGCGAGACACCTCCAACGCGAAAGATGCCAGATGCCGGGGCCGCGAGGCCTTTCTCGGATCCGGGCTACTTCAGTTGGCGACTCCGCTGGGGATATTTGTTTTAAAAACTTTTAAACAAAACAAAAGATTTTTAAAACGATGATGAGGGTCAAACTTTCATTTTACCCCTTCCTTTAACTGTTGTGTGTGTGTGCACGTGCTTCGTTTTTATTTTACAAAAAAATAAAAATACAAAAAATGCATCAATATACATCTCGTGCATACATTTAAAATTCTTCAAAAACTTCTATTTTACTCGGAAAAGAATTTTAGAGACCGCACACTACGCGCATCGCTTTGCCTCGGTTACACCGCACTCTACTCACACTTCTTTGCCTCGGTTACACCGCACACTACGCGCACCGTCGCCTCGGATACACCGCACACTACAACCCTCAACCGGAGTGGTCTCGGTTGCGATCCGTTAGGTCTTCCTAGGCCTCTTGGACGCGCACGGGATCATTCCAAACATCCCATCCTAGCCAAGCGTCAACCCCGCACGTTTGAGTCTTGAGTCACACTCTGTCCGGACTCGGTTGGTTTTACCCGGTCAGGTGTCATACGGCACTGGATACATATACCATGCCGGCCATTTTTCGAGTCAAGGCTCGGAACTCAAGATCCCTTGCGCAAGCAAAGCGATGAAAGGTCATGCTAAAATCTTGACCTGATCTTGATTTCCGAAGCTACACCCCGAACGATGTTCCGTCCGGATATACATCCATGCTCGCATGACACCATGTCATCACGCCTTTGATACGTCGGCCATGACAATATGACCCAGCCAACGCCCAACGTCACGAGATCCCTTGCGCAAGCAAGGTAAAGAGAAGGTCATGCCGAACTCTTGACACTGATCTTGACTCGGTGGCCGGCTCCGGTTCACTATTCACATGGCTAACGCATCAAAACGAACATGACAGCTCGGTCCTTAGGTTCGATTTTTCTTTTAGGCCGGTGGAAACCGCTTGCACTATAGGACCCTCGCACAGGGGTGTCCACCCGGGATGTCGAAATACGGGTGCAAAACGAGGGCTTATAGCCGCACGAGATGGTCTCCAGCGACCCGGGATCTAGCATAGTTGCGAAAAAGAAGAGCAATCTTTTCCAACCTACCTAGGATTCTGAGAAAATACTGTTTTAAGTAAATTAAAACAACAAAAAAAAAAATCAAAAATAAAAGAAACGGAAACCGCATGCCACGTGAGCTTTCCCCCTTTTATCCCGTTAGGCCACTCCTGTGTCTAAACCTTGCCCGTCACCCCCTCCAGCGAACCGAGAGTGGTTGAGAATCCTGGAAGCCGCCTTTTCGGTATCGAGGTCACAGGTCCGATAGCCCTTCCAGGTTCAACGGTCCGCACCGTCCGGAGCATACTCCCCCATGACGGGATCAACGAGATAACGGTGAGGGAAACGGAACCCCGCCACTAAGGAATCTCCGGACAATGGAGGAGGTCTTTGCGAGCCTTCGAAGCCATCAAGAAGCGCCAAGAAGAACAGCAAGCCTGGATCGTCGACACCTTGCGTCTTCGAGGAACAGGTTGCGGTTCCCAACCCGACGGAACCTTTGTTCTCATAGAGGACGAAGATATACCGGCTCCCCGGTTTCTCAAAGCTATCGGCGGGTCCCGCCTCCGCCAAGCTACGAGATCCCAAAGCAACGCAGCGGCTCTCGCTCAAAGCTCCCCTCCGGCATCGGTCAGCGGCTCAGACATGCCCGCCTCGGATCGGTCGGTTTCCGGCTCGCACATCAAGCTCAGTACCAACAGCACACATACGTGCCTGCTCCGCTAGATCCCAATGCATCTCGGTATCCTCCAGGATTCAATCCTCTGCCTCTATACGAGCCTCGCAACCACAATCAAAAGTCCCCATTCTTACCGGGGACGGGCATCCCGAGCGGATATCCCGACATCTCCAGTTTGCCACACCGCGGTCTACCAATCGGGGCTAACGAATCGTTTCCCCGGTTCCCAAACATAACCCTTAGCGAACACGGCAATCACGCCCTCAACTTCAACACCCCAGGGTATGGGTTGGTATACACCCAACTACCTCCCAAGACTCCCGAATGGCGATCCCATCGCCCAATCCACCTCCATCTTCGGTTTCCGTCCCACGAAAACGGTAACCCCCTCGAGACACTGATCCTCACATAGCTTGGTTGATCGAACAGATGAAAGACATGCAAGGCAAGCTAGCTAGTTCTCGGAAGGACTCCCTCCCGCCTACCGATCCGAACAAAGTGGTCCCTCTCCCTCCAAAGTTCGGGATGCCGGAAATGGAAAAGTTTGACGGAACAACAATGCCCAAAAACCCACATCGACACCTACGTCCTGGGTATGAGAGCCAAAGGGGCAACCCCTCAACGGATGGCGCATCATTTTCGGCATTCCCTCAAATCCACAAAGACTAAGGTGGTTCCTCAATGTGAAGGCGGAAACCGCTCCACGTGGGATCGAGATCGGTGAAATCTTCCTGGAGAAGTACCGCGCCAATCTTGAATGGGAAACAAACCGTCATGACACCGCAAGCCACCGAACAAAAGGATGACGAACCGGTGGGCGAATTCTACAAAAGATGGGCTGGAAGCTAAGCGAGATAATGGATCCACTTTCCAAAGAAGAGCGAGATGGACATCTTCCATTCCCGCATCAAACCATCTTTGAGGACCTTGATCGCCCACCATTTCTATCCGGATCTCCGTGCCATGGTCAACGCCGGACAAAGTTTGAAAAGACTACGAGTCTTCAAAAGGCAACGGCAACCCCGCCTCATCTTACCGCTATCGAACAAACACAGCAACTTCAACTCCGCCTGACCAAAGGAAAGGAAGCGTAGGAACGGTGCACTACATTCGTAACGGAGCTCAAGTAAACCGCGATCGGGCGGCCCCAAAGAATAGCAACCCCCTCGCTTCCCACGGTTCCAGCATTTTGATAACCTGGAAATGCCCTTGGGTCAAGTATTTGAAGCTTTGGTGAAGCGAAATCTTCTCAAACCACTCGAGAATTTCCAACCGAAGACTCTCAAACCCAACATGGATATGAGCAAGCACTTTGCGCCTTCCATAACTACCCCGGCCACACCACCGACAATTGCTTCGTACTCAAGCAGGTGATTCAGGGGCTCATTGAGGAGGGAAAATTGGAACGCCCTCGTGGTCCCAATACCATTGGAAATCCATTCCCCCAGAACGACAGGGTAAACTCAATAGCCGTTGACGAAACTCCAAGCGAGAGCAGACTCCCTGCAATTTCCGAAACCGTCAGCATGCTGTCCCGCTATGATTGGGAGCGTGAAACAAGAGTCAAAAGGTCTCGTGACCGGGAATTCCGACAAGAACGCCCAAGGGCCACTGTCTCCCTACGATCTTTGCCCCAGCCAAGGCATACAAATGGATGGATCGAACGTTCCCCAGACGAGACTGAGTCCAACGGTAGCACGGGAAGCGGTTTAGCCTTCACAGACGATGACTTGCCAATATGTGAGAATCGGCACAACGAAGCCCTCCTCATCCTCATAAAGATAGAGATGTTCTTCCTCCCGAACGTCTTGATTGATAACGGCTCCGCAGTCAACATCATCGCTTTAAGCACATTGAAACGACTCCGCATCGACCGTTCTCTGATAAGGCCTTCACCTCGGGTAATCCGAGCCTACGACTCCACTGCACGACCAATCGTAGGAGTCATCAACTTGAGGATCCAATTCGACGTACAACCGGAGCTCGGTAGAGTTCCAAGTCGTGGAAATCAAACCCACCTTCTCTCGCTTTGTTGGGACGGCCTTGGATACATCGGATGAAAGCCGTATCATCTACTCTTCACCAATGCGTGAAATTTATCAATGCCAATGGAGCGATCGAAGTGATCCGCGGGAGCAGTGCAATGGCAAGTGCTTGGCCAGCAAGCTATGACCCGAAGAAGGTCCCGACATGACCGAATACTCTTCCCCGTATGATTCTCCTACCCTGCCCCGCTACGAAGTGGATCCTTACATCCACGCTCTAAGCCGCGACGAGCCGGAAATCGAAGAACTCATGGGACAGATGACAACTCCGACATATGCGGCTGTGAAGAATGCTTGAGAGAGGATCAAGAGATGGATGCCCTAATGGAGATTGATCGAGGAGTAGACCCTTACTTCGCCGAAAACCCTCTTGCAACCGGCTCATCACCGATCCCCGGTACAAGACAACCCTCTAGCCGACACTCTCGGATCTTACGGGACAAATGCATCACGGCTTAGTTCAATTCAACATTCCGGTATCCGACTGGACGAACAGTGGTGCAACCTCCTCCAAGGCTTAATCGGGGAAGGAGATATAGCATGCCCGCTCGAATCGAGACATTGTGAACGTCGTCCAAGCAAAGATCCCGCATAAAGAGGCGAGATTCTATGAAAATGATCAACATCGGCAAGAATCAACTCCGAATCGCCGAATGCTTCGCCCTCCTAGAAGTAGCCCTCGGCGACTTCTATCATCAAAAACCCCAAGGACCGGTGACAACACTAATGGAGGGACATCATCGGGAGCAGCCAAAAACCTCCGCGATCGGTTTGAAATCGAACCGCATGCAAGCTACTTTCCGGACTCATGCCAAGGGAAGATTGGCCACCTGAACCAGCACCACTCCCTCTAGAGCTACAGCCATCCGAGAGTAATGAAGCCTGGTCCAATCCCTCGTCGCCTATAGTCTAGCTTCGAGTCTTGTTGTCTGTGTATTCACATCTTTTGTGTCTTTTGACGGCTTTACGCCCGACGATTGTGAATCTTTGATCAACAATGTACAGTCTTCACGCTTTCAATAAAAGGTCCGACCTTCCTAAAAAACCATTTCATTGCATCTCTAACAAATGATGACATTAACTAATCAAAACAGTTAAATTCATCTATACAAAAGGCAAACACATTAATTAAATAAATGCATCAAGCAAACATTTAAGCATGTTGTCAAACGAGAGAAAAACCGGGCCCAAGTTGCCGAGAAGGTTTTAATCACAACGATTTGAAAGATTCTTTGAAGAGCCAAAGAGACGCAAGTCCGACGCCATTTCCAAAGACAAACCGTATCTTCCAATACCTCAAGAACAGGGGAAGCCACCTTCATGAACAAGGAAGACCCACACACAGAAGGGGTCAAAACCAAGAGCATCATGGCCCTAAAACGCCTTGCCTCTCACTTCGTCATCCTCGGGGACATGCTATACAAGAAACGCTACCATGGGCCACTCCTACGCTGCATCAGTCAAGAAGAAGCAAGCCAGTTCATGAACGAAGTCCACAATGGGGCTTGCGGTCCCCACATGAATGCCGTGAGCCCCGATGCAAATCATTCTCGGGATGGGCTACTACTTGGATCTCCATGGAGGCGAGATTGCATCCACTTTGTCCGAAGCCGCGACAAGTGCCAACGGTTCTCCAACCTCAATCATCTACCTCCCCACGATCTCTACCGCATGACTACACCTTGGCCCTTTGCCACTTGGGGAATTGACGTCATCGGGAAAATCGCTCCGCCCGAGCGGAATCGGTCACGAGTTCATCTTAGTAGCCATCGACTACTTCACCAAATGGGTCGAAGCCAAGTCCTACAAGGTACTCACTTCCAAGAAGGTCGCGCATTTCCTCAAGGAAAACATCATATGCCGATACGGCATCCCAAATGAGGTCATATCAGACAACGGCTCACACTTCGAAGGGGAATTTGACAGACTGCTGGCTGAATTCAAGATCACACGCCACAAATCTTCTCCCTACCGGCCACAAACAAAAGGCGCCGTGGAAGCAGCAAACAAAACCCTCGAACGGATCATCCGAAAAATGACCACCCGAGGACGAGATTGGCCCGAGAAGCTGCACCTTGCACTTTGGGGCTACCGCACATCAGTCAGAACAGCCACGGGAGAAACCCCATTTGCCCTGACCTACGGGATGGAAGCTGATGGATGTGTTTTTACACACCCATTTTACATGTTTACGAACCTATTTTAGGCTCAAAATCCCGGGTTTTATGTTGTTTTAATACGGTTGTTGAGTGTTTATGAGTACAGGGGAAAAGGATGGTTTAGTGTTGATTTTGGTCAATAAAATGGCAAGGAAACCAAGTTGGAGCGGAGCGGAGCAAGGAAATTTGGAAATAATTCGAAAATGCAGAGTCAGGCACCTGCGCGGGCGCGCTCATCATCAGAGCGGCCGCGCTCCATTAAGGATTTTGAAGACCATCTCTCGGCCATTAATCGCGGGCGCGCTCAACCCAAGAGCGGCCGCGCTCGAGAAGGACAAACGACGACCAGGGTTACTGCCAACGTGCGCGGGCGCGCTCGAGCCAGAGCGGCCGCGCTTGTCCCGTATTCAGCATCAGATTTCGGCAACTTAAGATGGGCAGTTTCGACTTTTCTCACATTTTTCCCATGTATTTTGCCCTAGGTATTTATACCTCAACAGCAGTGTTTAGAAAGAATCTGGGATATTATTCTTGTTCTAGGTTTTCAGTTTTCGTAGAGATTTATTGCTCATCAAGTCCGGATTTCTCAGGTTTTGATGTTCTTTTATTTTATGATCATTATTGTTTTCATTATGTCTTTGCGTAGCTAAGTTCTTTAGATTTGCGGATTGGTTGTAGCAATTACTGGATCTTTATGCTATTGATTTAATTCTTCCCAATTGATCTCTTTCTAGTTCTTCAAAACATTAATCTTTGAATTATTTGGGTATTGATTCTGCCATTAATTTTGGGGATTGATACAATTGAACACTGTTTTGAAGATTAAACCTAATTGAGGCCATAATAGAAATCAAAAAGGGTTTAGATTCAATATTCTATTGTGTTGATTAATTATTTGATAGTTGTGTGGCCGTAACAGAAAACGCATCTTGATAATAATTAAAAGGGTTGCAATCCGGGCACCACACCGTCCCAATCCTTACTTTTGTGAATGAATCCTAGATTGAGATTAATGTTTTTAGCAATAAAAATAGCATCGGGTGAAAGTAATTGTGAATCCAATCCGTGAATCTCCGTGTTTATCTGAGTTAATTCGTTCTGTTTAATTCGCGTTCTTTAGTTTTAATCTGTTATTTCTGTTTTAGGATTAGATTATTATTCTCAAATCAAAAATCTGTGGTTACTATATTCATTACTTCTACTGCATTTGTTTACCAACAAGTCTCTGTGGTTCGACCCCTGCTTGTGCATACTGCTACACCGGTAGTGAGTACACTTGCTCGGTTTTTATTACTAGAGGAATTTTTCTCCATCAAGTTTTTGGCGCCGTTGCCGGGGACTTGTTGATAGTAAACAAGTTGGTTAAAGTAGTGAATGCAAGGTCGTCGTTCTTTGAAGCCTACATTGGTTCCATTGAACGACAACATCAATAGACTTGAGGAAGAAATTGAGGGCGATCCCCTCTTTAATCCTCTCTTTTCGGACTCAGACATCGAGTCTGAACCCTCCACCACCGAGGTAGAGGAAGAAAAAGCCGAGATGGCAGAACCACCGGCTCAAACCATGAATGATTACCTTAGACCTAGGGTGGACACTTCCCCCTCATGCATAGTGCTGACTGAAGCAGCACAGAATTTAGAGGTCAAGGGTCAATATTTTGCTATGCTCCCTAGTTTTCAAGGGCTACCAGGCGAGGATGCCTTAACTTTCATAAAAGAATATATGATGATGGTAGCCCAGTTCCTACTAAGGGCGGGAGTTACTGAAGAGCAAGTTAGGCTCAAGTGCTTCCCTTACACCTTAAAAGGGGCAGCAAAGACTTGGTTAATGATGCTTCCATCCCAAAGCATCAGTACATGGACTGAGATGCAAGATACTTTTCTCAGGAGGTATTACCCACATCATCTGCAGGCTAGTTATAGGCAGAAACTGATGAATTTCACACAAGATGTGGGAGAACCTCTCCATGAAGCTTGGGAGCGATTTACTACTATGCTCATTCAATGTCCTCAGCATAATTTTTCTTTACCTTCTTTGAATCAAGCCTTCTATGATGGCTTGAATGATTCCACTCAGGCTGTGGTGGATAATGCTGCAGGAGGCTCTATAGGAGCCAAGACCCCTGATGAGACCAAGGCTTTATTTATGATGTTGAGTGCTAATTCTCAACAAAAGAGTTCTAGGGGGAAAACAAGGGGGGTAATGGATTTGAATGCTACTGATAATTTGTCCAAGCAAATGGCAGTCATAAATAGTAAACTTGACAAGTTGACTGCTCAAGGCACCTCTTCTAGTGCCAATGTGTTAAATGATTTATGTGCTTACTGTGGTTTAAATTCTCATGCTACTAATATGTGTCCTAGTGGTGTGCAGTTTGGTTGTGATCCTGAACAGGTAAATGCTATGTATGGACATCCCCCAAGGCATCCACAGAACATGCCCTACAGCAACACATATAATCCAGGGTGGAGGAATCATCCAAATTTCTCGTGGGGAGGTAATCTGAATCAACAAAATAAACCTCTCCATCCTCCACCTCCACAAGGGGCATTTGAAAGAAAGAAGGAGCCTTGGGAGGAAGCAATGGAGCAGATGAGAGCTGAACAGCAGCAGGCAGCAAAGAATCATGAAGCTGCAATGAAAAAAATGGAGACCCAAATCGGGCAGATGGCTGAAGCTTTTCAATCTTTAGCCGGACACAAGGCAGGGACCTTCCCGAGTCAAGGTCACCAAGCAAAGGCCATTACCACACTCCGGAATGGTAAACAGGTAGGTAGTGAGGTAACTTCTTCTTCATCTTCTGTTCCACCTCCTGTTGTTGAAATTGTTAATGAGGAAGAAGGTACTAATGAATTGGGGGAGAAATCTAAAGTTGACTCTCCAACCCCCAATCCACATGTACCATTTGCACCGTTTCCCTGGAAGATTTATGAGAAATAAAATGGATCAACAAATGTCGGAGTTGATGGACATGTTCTCTAAAGTGAACATCAATCTCCCTTTGTTGAATGTGATAAAAAATATTCCGGCGTATGCCAAGTTTTTCAAAGAAATTAATTCCAAGAAACCAAAGTATGGCAAGGATGAGAAGGCATTTTTGGGAGAGTATGCTAGTGCAGTGGTACAACAAAACCTCCCACCCAAACAAAAGGACCCCGGAAGTTTTATAATTTCTATCAATATGGGGAACTCGAATAAGGTGAAGGCGATGTTGGACCTAGGCGCTAGTATTAATTTGTTGCCCCATTATATGTATCTTGAGATGGGTTTGCCTGAACTGAAACCTACTTACATGGCTCTCCAACTGGCGGATCGATCTATTAAAAGACCGTTGGGGATTGTGGAAGATGTTTTGGTTCAGGTGGGCTCATTAATCATCCCTGTGGATTTTGTTGTGCTAGAAATGCCTAATAGTGAGTGTAGTCGTCGTGATTCCCCAATTCTACTTGGGCGTCCATTCATGGCGACGACAAACACTATTATTAATGTTGGCAATGGAACTCTTTCCATGATCATGGCCAACGAGACAATTGAAATTGTTGTGCATGATATTATGAAAAATCCAATGGACAGTGGGGATTCGTGTAATTTTGTGGAAAAAATAGATAACTGTGTGGAGGAATATTTGTGGCATGATAGAGCATGTGATGAACTTGAGATGTTGTTGAATGGCAGTGAGAAAACTAGGGATAATGCGGGTTCCGAAGTAATGGCCATTGAAAATAAGGCCGAGGAACATTATTTTGTTAATGGCCCGTCTCACTCCCTAGGCTACTTCAATGAGAAGTATGCGCCATCAGTTGTGGTTCCACCGGTTCTTGAGCTAAAACCCCTCCCCTCTAATTTAAAGTATGCTTTCCTAGGGGAGGGCGAGACTTTACCTGTGATAGTTGCCTCAGATTTGACCCTTGAACAAGAGGCCAAATTAATTGCTGTGCTTTGTGAGCACAAATCGGCCATAGGGTGGACTTTGGCGGATATTAAAGGAATTAGCCCCTCAATGTGTATGCATAAAATTAATCTTGTAGAGGGGGCTAAACCTTCAAGGGAGAGACAAAGGAGATTGAATCCTCACATGGAGGAAGCAGTGAGGAAAGAGGTCCTGAAATTATTAGATGCGGGAATTATATTCCCAATTGCAGACAGTGAGTGGGTGAGCCCGGTTCAAGTGGTTCCCAAGAGGTCGGGCATTACAGTTGTGAAAAATGATAATAATGAGGATGTTCCCACTAGAGAGGTGACCGGGTATAGGATGTGCATAGATTTGAGAAAGCTTAATGCCGCCACCAAAAAGGATCACTTTCCTTTACCTTTCATTGACCAAATCCTAGAGAGGTTGGCGGGTCATGCTTATTATTGCTTTCTTGATGGGTTCTCGGGTTATAATCAAATCACAATCGCGCCCGAGGACCAATCAAAGACCACTTTCACATGTCCCTTTGGCACTTTCGCTTATAGGAGGATGCCCTTTGGGCTTTGCAATGCACCCGCTACTTTTCAAAGGTGCATGACCTCCATCTTCTCGGACATGATTGAGAAGTGTGTCGAGGTATTTATGGATGATTTTTCTGTGGTAGGAGATAGTTTTGAGGGATGTCTTGATAATTTGACTATGGTCTTGAGGAGATGTTGTGAGACCAATTTGACACTTAGTTGGGAGAAGTGTCACTTTCTTGTTAGACATGGGATTGTCTTGGGTCATATAGTGTCTAGTAGGGGGATAGAGGTGGATAAAGCTAAGATAGATGTGATTTCTAAGTTACCTCCCCCGGTCTCAGTTAAGGGTGTTCGAAGTTTCTTGGGCCATGCGGGTTTTTATCGGCGATTTATTAAGGATTTTTCACAAATTTGTAAGCCGTTAAGTAACTTGCTAGCTAAAGATACCGAGTTCATCTTTGACCAAGATTGTCTAGATGCTTTCACCTTGTTAAAAGAAAAACTTACTTGCGCCCCCATCCTTTCTAGCCCTGATTGGTCTCACCCTTTTGAGATCATGTGTGATGCATCTGATTTTGCTATTGGGGCTGTTTTGGGCCAAAAGATAGACAAATTACCGCATGTAATCCATTATGCAAGTAGAACTCTTAATGATGCACAACTTAATTATACTACCACTGAGAAAGAATTTTTAGCAGTTGTGTTTGCACTTGAGAAGTTCCGTTCATATTTGCTTGGGTCGAAGGTAATAATCTATTCTGATCATGCAGCTTTAAAATATTTGTTGAATAAAAAAGATGCAAAACCTAGACTTCTTAGGTGGATGCTTTTGCTGCAAGAATTTGACTTAGAAATAAGGGACAAAAAGGGGACCGAGAATGTAGTGGCGGATCACTTATCAAGGCTTGAGGATTTCTCGTTTCAGAATAGCAAAGAAGGAGTGATTCCGGTGAATGAAAATTTCCCGGATGAACAACTACTTGCTTTACATGTTCAAGAGCCTTGGTATGCGGATCTTGTTAATTATCTTGCATGCGACAAGATTCCTCCTCACTTTACTTATGATCAAAAGAGAAAATTTAAATCTGATGTGAGGCACTACATTTGGGATGATCCTTACTTGTGGAAAATTTGTCCAGATAAGATGGTGAGGAGATGTGTTCCGGAATATGAACAATTGAGTGTCTTGCGCTTTTGTCATGATTTACAATGTGGTGGGCATTTCAGTGGTCAAAAGACTGCTAGGAAAATCCTTCAAAGTGGCTTATATTGGCCCACCATATTTAAAGATGCGCAAGACTTTTGCAAAAAGTGTGATAGATGTCAAAGAACGGGAGGGATAGGTAAGCGTGATGAGATGCCCCAAAATTATAATTTAGTTGTTGACATATTTGATGTATGGGGCATTGATTTCATGGGCCCTTTCCCCTCGTCCCATGGTTTTGTGTATATATTGGTTGCTGTTGACTATGTATCTAAATGGGTGGAAGCTATTGCCACCCGGACTAATGATGCTAACGTTGTTTCAAAGTTTGTGTGTGAGAATATTTTTTTTGCGTGTACGGGGTGCCTCGTGCAATCATTAGTGATCAAGGAACTCACTTCACAAACAGGCTTTTCAACCAAGTCCTGAAGAAATATGGGGTTGTTCACAAGCTAGCCACAGCCTACCATCCCCAAACATCGGGGCAAGTGGAAGTGAGCAACCGCCAAATCAAGGGGGTGCTAGAGAAGACAGTCCGGCCAAACAGAAAAGATTGGGCTTTGAAGCTCAATGATGCATTATGGGCATATCGGACTGCTTACAAAACTCCCATTGGGATGAGTCCGTACAGAATTGTGTATGGCAAGGAGTGTCACCTTCCGGTTGAGATGGAACACAAAGCATATTGGGCTGTGAAGGAACTCAACATGGATTTGAAGACGGCAGGTGAGAAACGGATGCTTGATTTGGATGAGATTGAGGAGTTGAGGCAAGACAGCTACCAAAGTGCCAAGCTGTATAAAGAAAGAACCAAGAGATACCATGATCGGTATTTGAAGCCGAAATTCTTAAGTCCGGGTATGAAGGTCTTATTGTTCAATTCTCGATTGAGACTTTTTCCCGGCAAATTGTGCTCCAAATGGTCAGGCCCTTATGAGTTGATGAAAGTATTTCCACATGGAGCGGTCGAGCTCAAAGATTTGAAAAACGGAAGTACATTCAAGGTGAATGGGCATCGAGTCAAGCCCTATCACGAAGGGGTGTCTATCTTGGAAGAAATTGATGTGGTAGTGTTGGTGGATGCACCGGAAATTAAATGAGAAATCATGAGCATCATGTCGAGCCAAAGACTTAAAACAAAGGCGCTAGTTGGGAGGCAACCCAATTTTAGGTAACTTTTACTGCTTTCTGTCTTTATTTTCAGTTTACCACTACTTGTTAGCTTTGAATTCGTGTTGGAATCTGTTTATGCAATGAGGACATCGCAAATTCTTAGTTTGTGGGTGGGGGTATTCATAAAAAAAAAAAAATATTGTTATTTACTGTTTTTTCGAGTCGTTAGTGTAGAACGTGTCGAACTACGGTGACCTGAGCCTATTGATGTGGGTAGTCCGCTCACATTAATGGGGACGTAGGCAGCGAAAGTGCGGTCAAATGTTTGACATATTTTTGTCGAACAAAAGTTTCGTGTCACCCTTTATGAGTCTCTCCGAGTTTGTGGGTTTATAGGGGAGTGTAAATAGTTGTCACCCTCCAAAAATATTTACTTTTATTTTATGTCAATAGATATTATGCTTGTGTGTGTTTGTGGTGATGTGCAGGATAGCACACAATCGATCAAGGTTGAAGCTGTGGACCTTAAGGAAGTAAAAATGAGAGAAAAACTGTTGAAATCTCGGCGTCGGCGTGCGCGGGCGCGCTCGGAAATAGAGCGGCCGCGCTTATTTAATGGAAAATTGAGCATCAGCCTCGGCATGACCTGCGCGGCGCGCTCCAATTCGTAGCGGCCGCGCTCATTAAAATTCAAAATCATGATCCTTCTCGGCCAGGCAGCGCGAGCGCGCTTAAGGGGAGAGCGGCCGCGCTTGTTAAATATTACGGGTGAATTTAAATGAGACCTAATCAGAGGACTTCTCCAATTACAAAAACCACCGCCGCCATCCTTCCTCTCTCTCTAAAACACACGAGCCCTAACCCTCCTCTCTCTAAAAAAATCCACCACCAAAACCAAATTATCTCCCCAACTAACCTCAAAATCACCATACCCATCCTAAATCTTCAAGCCAAAGCCAATTATTCTGTCAAAAAAAACCATTAATTCCGGCGAAGATTGAGAAAATTCGAAATTTTGAAGAATGGTGTTCTAAGGGGGTATTCCGGTTGAAGCAAGAGGGATTGAGCTTGAATTGAAGTGGGTGATCGTTTGTTTGCAAAGAATAGGGTTGATTTTCCGGCCTCCTTCATTAATTCCGGCGACAAATTCCGGCATACTCCGGCGAGTTTTCCGGCGAGCTCCGAAGGGGTAAGATTTTCTGAATTTAATTGTATTACCCTTCCTAGTTGTGTTGATACAATGGCTACTACCTCTAATCCTAAGCGTAGTAGAAAGGGAACAACCAAGAAAGCCCCGGTTCCACAACCATTGTTTGACGAAAATAGATTTGTGAGTGTGGATGCCGTGAAATTCTTTGATGCTTATGCTGGCCGAGGTTTTAGTGTAGAGAAGGGGTAGATATAACGGATATGGGAATAGATAATATTGTAGCGGCATATGGGTGGCAAAACTTATTGGTTGCCCCGGTTGAAAGGGAGTCGCGAGTTAGTTCGCGAGTTTTATGCCAATGCGGCAGCTAGGAAAGGAATGCATAACACTTCGTATGTGCGGGGTAGAGAGGTGGGGTATACCCGGGCAAGAATTATAGCTTATTTCAATCTCCCCACACATGTGCAACCCGATACTTGTGCCTTCCTCCACCTCGAAAAACAAATGTTGAACAACCCAAAAGGTAACCTTCACCTAATTGCCGGAACATTTGGTGGTCTTCCCTATGACCCAACTGTGCACAAGGGAATTTTAATTGCTTCTAAGTTTCTTCCCCCTCAGATGAAATACCTTCATAGAATTATTTGCGAGAGGGTGCTCCCATCTTCCCGACCTCACGAGGTTGGGTGGCGCAGAGCTGCGTTGATGCATGTCATTTTGACGGGGCAACAAATTGACACCGGGTCAATCATTGCCCACGAGATTAATAGGACGTATCAACAGATGGCGAAGAATAGCTACAACTACCCCCTAATGATTACCGGTTTGATGGGGCTTAGTGGAGTCAATTTTACTAATATCCCGAGGGACATAGGCTTGGAGCCTATCATTACAGAGAAAAAAATACGGGATAAGAGTCACCCCAAAGGGGTAAATGTAGTTGAGCCGGAGCAAGAGGAGCAAATGGAGGAAGAGGAGGAAGAGGAAGAAGATCAAGAGGATGATGGTGTAGGAGACTGGAGAGCGGACCCAACTGCAGGGTTGTAATATCTGTCACATCAATTAGAGGCGATGGAGCTGAGATTTGACCAGAGATTTACCACCCTAGAGCAGAGACAGACTGCGAATGATGAGAGGGTGAGAGCCATTGATGACAGAGTACGGGGTGAGATAGAGGCGAACCAAGTATGGCGGGCCCAGACTGATAGTAGGCTTGACCAAATTCTTGGTCGGTTGCCTCCTGCTGAGTATTCATGGCCACAGTACCCGCCACAGTATCCACCTCCGCAGCAGTTTCCCAGTGGCCCATCTGGCCAAGGAGATCGATGGCAGCAAAGAATTTCCGGAGGCTCTTCTAGCCAATGGGGTTATCCGCCACAGTGATTGGTTGAGGTATCCCTACCTTATGCTTTATATTTACTTGCATTGGGGACAATGCAACTTTTTAGTTTGTGGGTGGGGGTATCTACGTCTTATCCTGTTGATCACCATGCTAGTTAGGATTTTTTTTTGTGTTTTTAGTAGAAATTTAAAAAAATTTTTTTTGTTCTCTTTATTTTGGGATATGTTGGCCTGCGTCAGTGATGATTGAGTGTTATTTGTTGATCATTATGCTATCTTGGATTTGAGAACTAGGGTTACATTGAAACAATAAACCACGATTGCACCACCTTTCACTTCCATGTTTTTCATTGATCATTGTTGTCACTCTAGGTGCCCTTTATGGGATCACTTGTGCATTCTCGGGGTCCCTAGAACATGGGTTGCATGATTGTCAATAGCACGTCACTAGGCTACCTTGATACATATGGCTTATTCTTTCAACCCTTTTGTGTGCCTTCAGCTTTCTACCCCAAAAAAAAAAAAAAAAAAAAAAAAAAAAAAAAAAAATAATTTCCGCTAGAACCCTTGTTGAGCTTTAATAGAAAAGAATGGAAATTTAGACCACCATTCGCCTTCGTTTGATGCCTATGTTCCTACCCGTTTCACTTAGTTTTAGGATGTCTTACCTTTTGGAAAGTGAACTAGGGAATGAATGGGAATTTGGGGTTGAATTTGGGTGGATGGAATTAAAAGCGCAAATTGGGGTCAAAATGTAAAAAGGGGTGTGAAATACAATGAAGAGGGGTATAAAAAAAAAAAAAAAAAAAAAAGAGTATGCAATTGTATATACGTTCTTGCAATTTATAGAAAAAAAAAAAAAAAAAAAAAAAAAATTAAAAATCTTGCCCCTCCATTGTGTCAAAAGTTGGAAATTAGAAGAGGCCCCAAAAATAAGGGAATGTAATGTGCTCAACCCATTGTTGTGTATTATGCAAAAGATTTAGTTTGTGGGTTGGCACATTGGGAAGAAAAAGGGTGAGCGGAGTGAATTATCAAGTGAGGATTATACATAAAAAGAAGACTTCTTAGTTCATTTTCCGAGTTCGTATGTCCTTACCTTCGTTTGTAACCGTGACCCGAGCCATGCGATCCTTCGCACCATAACGCTTAGAGCCATATCTTCATTTCGCTATCAAGTAGCCGGGTTGACAATTGTGTAAACATGCATATGAGTGTCCCTTTGTGATTGTACTTGATACATATTATGTTAGAGCATCATTTAGTGAATCCATAAATAATCTTAGAGTGTGACAATGATCTATCGTACTTCACTTCATTATTCATGCCGCGGTGGAAAATTGTGGGTTTTTGCTTTAATGTAATGTTAGTTGATAATCTATGATAGCATGTGTATGATTATATTGTGTAAGGATCTGAGACTGTCTGGCCGACACGATTCCCGTTTTGAAGAGAACATCCCAAAAATATAGTGTTTTGTTTTCGTAGTGTAGTTTTATTTTTGTTCGATAGTTTAGTTTTGTTCTGTTTTACTCGGGACGAGCAAAGGATAGTTTGTGGGTGTTTGATGGATGTGTTTTTACACACCCATTTTACATGTTTACGAACCTATTTTAGGCTCAAAATCCCGGGTTTTATGTTGTTTTAATACGGTTGTTGAGTGTTTATGAGTACAGGGGAAAAGGATGATTTAGTGTTGATTTTGGTCAATAAAATGGCAAGGAAACCAAGTTGGAGCGGAGCGGAGCAAGGAAATTTGGAAATAATTCGAAAATGCAGAGTCAGGCACCTGCGCGGGCGCGCTCATCATCAGAGCGGCCGCGCTCCATTAAGGATTTTGAAGACCATCTCTCGGCCATTAAGCGCGGGCGCGCTCAACCCAAGAGCGGCCGCGCTCGAGAAGGACAAACGACGACCAGGGTTACTGCCAACGTGCGCGGGCGCGCTCGAGCCAGAGCGGCCGCGCTTGTCCCGTATTCAGCATCAGATTTCGGCAACTTAAGATGGGCAGTTTCGACTTTTCTCACATTTTTCCCATGTATTTTGCCCTAGGTATTTATACCTCAACAGCAGTGTTTAGAAAGAATCTGGGATATTATTCTTGTTCTAGGTTTTCAGTTTTCGTAGAGATTTATTGCTCATCAAGTCCGGATTTCTCAGGTTTTGATGTTCTTTTATTTTATGATCATTATTGTTTTCATTATGTCTTTGCGTAGCTAAGTTCTTTAGATTTGCGGATTGGTTGTAGCAATTACTGGATCTTTATGCTATTGATTTAATTCTTCCCAATTGATCTCTTTCTAGTTCTTCAAAACATTAATCTTTGAATTATTTGGGTATTGATTCTGCCATTAATTTTGGGGATTGATACAATTGAACACTGTTTTGAAGATTAAACCTAATTGAGGCCATAATAGAAATCAAAAAGGGTTTAGATTCAATATTCTATTGTGTTGATTAATTATTTGATAGTTGTGTGGCCGTAATGTAAAAACGCATCTTGATAATAATTAAAAGGGTTGCAATCCGGGCACCACACCGTCCCAATCCTTACTTTTGTGAATGAATCCTAGATTGAGATTAATGTTTTTAGCAATAAAAATAGCATCGGGTGAAAGTAATTGTGAATCCAATCCGTGAATCTCCGTGTTTATCTGAGTTAATTCGTTCTGTTTAATTCGCGTTCTTTAGTTTTAATCTGTTATTTCTGTTTTAGGATTAGATTATTATTCTCAAATCAAAAATCTGTGGTTACTATATTCATTACTTCTACTGCATTTGTTTACCAACAAGTCTCTGTGGTTCGACCCCTGCTTGTGCATACTGCTACACCGGTAGTGAGTACACTTGCTCGGTTTTTATTACTAGAGGAATTTTTCTCCATCAGAAGCAGTCCTTCCCATCGAGCTAGAAATTCCCTCACTCCGAGTGCTGCTGGAAAATGACATCAACGAAGTCGAGTGGCTCCGAAGCCGACATGACGAATTGGCTCTGCTAGATGAGCGACGACTAAAGGCCATGGAACACGTCCGAGCCTATCAAAGCAGGATGGCTAGAGCTTTCGACAAGAAAGTCAAATCCCGAGACATCAGAGAAGGTGACCTTGTACTCAAAGAAAAGCCTCCCACTCGAACCAACCCACTGGGAAAATGGGAACCCACATGAATCGGCCCTTTCGTGGTTCAAAAGATCTTCTCCGGAGGCGCCATGAAGCTAACAGACCTAGACGGCAATCCCTTCATGAATCCAGTCAACGGAAGCAAACTTCGCAGATACTTCGCCTGAAGAAGAACAACTGTGCATCTCTTGGCACTCCATGTAGTGTCGAACTACGCAGACCTGAGCCCTCTAGTCCGGGGGAACGTAGGCAACCTTAATTGGTCCGGTCTAAAAATACAAAAAAAAAGTCAAAAGTTTGAATGTCAATCAAGACCTCCATCAAGCTCCGCACTTTTCAAGAACACGCCCCAACAGTCACCTTGACCAAGTCAAACGACGGCGGCAACATCAAAGGACATCCGAGGGTCACTCGGCATCAAACGGCGGACTCATGTCTACTTCCAAGCCGGGGGCTTGTCTTCGCCCTCACGCGCTTCAAAAAAAAAAAAAAAAGAGAGCTCGAGCAAGGACTCCCAAAAAAAAAAAAAAAAAAAAAAAAAAAAAAACAAAAAAAAAGCGCTCGAGCAAGGGCTCACAAAAAAAAAAACAAAAGAAGCTCAAGCAGAAGCTGCGAAAAAGGTGGTCAAGAGCCCGACGCCAACAAGAGGCAAGGAAGCTGCAAAAAAGGACCGTCAAAACGACTTGTCAAGGGAGCATTCAACCTCTCAGCCAAGCACGAAGCCTCAGCAAAGGGGATTGCCGTCAGGGCCCAGACTGCTTCAGTCCGCAAATGCAACAGAAAAGTCCAAAGATGGACGCCGACAAAGTGCACAACAGAAGCAAAGGCAAACAAAAGATCTGGCGTCTCGACAAAGCTTTAAAAGTAAATCACAAATCACTAACGGTTACAACATTTCTTGATGAGTTCAAGCACGGTCTACTCTCAAGTTCACAACATGCTAAAAGACAGCTTAATACATTTAACTAATAATGTGTTTGCAATGCAATGAATGGATACCTAGGAGGTCATTCCGCGCCATCTGCGCTTGTCCCCTCGCCATTCTTCCCTTTCTTCCCTCGTCCCCGGCGAGTCTTCTTTCGCTCCACGTGAACCAACTCTGCGTCTCTCGGTCAGAGATCCGGGGTCCTCCCGTAGAGTCAAACAACCCGGTAGCTCTCGGGGCTTCATTCGCCCGTGCTTCGGCTCGGATCTCCTCCCTGCCGAGTACGTAAAGAGGACCTCTCCCTGTCAGTCGGTCAACTCTAGTCTCGTAGTCAAACAAAGCGTCTCCCGTCACATCCAAAGGGTCAGACCAGGCTTCGGCACTCCTAAGGCAATAGCTACTACGGCAACCGGGCCCCAGAATCGCTACACGCCTGCTCTCCAAAATCACTTGGGGCTGCCCAACACGCTGCTCATACCAGGCCAGATACTGAGTCGTCAACACAACGCTCCCAGACGTCTAAGGAGTACCACAGAGGGAAAGCGGAATACTTCCATACCCTCGTAAAATACAAGAAGGCACCTGGAAGCCGCCATACAAAGAGGAACTACCTCCGCAGCAGCAAGGTCATCCCGGCCAACAAAGGCTCCCGCTTTCATCCCAAACCGCCGGAAACAAGCGACGGAATATAGAAGGAGGACCAAGACAAACCTGGAACTCGACAACGTAGGACCCTTCTGCAAGATCCTCCCGGTCTCAATCCTCCGGTCACGGAACCCACCGGCGGATCGATGCGTACTAAGCTGTGCCATCCATCTCTCCCAGGCGGACTGATCCATATCCAACACAAGAGGTCGCTGAGCAAATGACCACGGACTAAACGACGTTGGAGCCTCGGGCATGGCCTGAAGTCTCTCTCGCAGCCACAAGGTGAGCAAAGCGGGGCTTCCCCCTCTCATAAAACGATCCCCAGTCGCCAGACGGTCGATACCATAAAGAGTCTCCCCCAGCACCAACGGGACAATATCTTCTCCAGCTCTGCAGTGCCCTACCACATCTAGCAAAGCGCCATCGCAAATGCCAAGGGAGCTGACCAGGAAAAGCGTCGCCATCACGCACAAGGCAAATACATCCCAAGAGACGTCACTCTCGTCATCAACCATGAACCGCTCCGGCAGCTCAGAAATGTCGATATGACCCGAATCAAGGATCATGCCCTGCACTTCTTCCAATGAAGTACGAAGAAGGTCTGCAAGCTTCACGCTCACAGCAGCACCACCAAGCAAAGGAAGCGAGATGGCCTCCACCTCCGGTCCCCCCATCAAAGCCCGAAAATCCTCAAAAGTGGGCACTAGTTCGTTGTAAGAGAAGCAATACACATGCCTCCTAACATCCCAGAACTTCGCGGCAGCCCGCAACAAATCCCAATCAGGAACCAACTCCTTAAAAGACCAAACCGAGCAAAGACGAAACCTTACCTCGAAAGCCCGTCTCTGATGCCTCATACGGCGCCGCATCCACGTTTTCAACTGCTCAAGGAAGTGTGCTTGCCTCTCCTGCGAAAGCCTCGGCAAAATTCTAGGGACGTACGAAGAATCCATGGCAAAAATGGAGGTTCCTAGAGAAAATGGGGAAGAAAGCTCGAAAATGGCTGCAAATGGGGAAATGAGGAAGAACCGAGACCTTTGGAAAACATTTATGTCCTTCCCAAAAGCAAGGTTGGTCCGTACGGACCTCTTTGCATGCTACGTATGTCCGTACGGACCTCCTTGCAAACAGAACCCATTTCCCCCAAAGAAACGGCATAAAGACACCGTCCTCAGCAAAACCTTGCTCCAAACAGCCCAAACACTGGCCAAAGCCATTCCCGGCAAACAAACACTACCCACAAACACACTTTCAGCTCACGTGGCATGTACAAAAATAAAAAATAACAATAGCAACAATTTCTAGGACAAATCCCGGGAATCACAAAAATGACATTACATCTTAAAATAAAATACTGTTTGCCATGCAAATACATGTGTTTTATTACAGGTACCCAAAAATGTCTGTTGCTAAACAAAAAAAAAAAAAAGAGGGATATGAAAAGAGGGAAAGCAAATGAATACTAATCAGAATCCTCAGCATCATCATCCTCGCCAAGATCCTCCAAAGAAAAGTCGGGCATCCCAGCGAACTCGCCCGTCACATCCTCATCATCGGAATACCGAGCACCCTCCTGAGGCTCCCACGAGAAGTACTCAGAAGGATCAAATCCGGCGAAAGGATCGAAGAAAGAAGGCTCTGAGGAACCCTCACCCTGTGCGCCATGCGGAGGCATGAACTGATAAAAGGGCTGCTCCCTCGAAGGCCCTGCAGCTCCCGAAGACGTCCCGGCATCCATGCTATGCCGCCCCCTCAAAGGCCCCTCCTGCTGCGGCTCCGGCTCGGCTCTAGGCGGAGGAACATCCACAGAATGCCTCGAAGGCATAGGCTCGTACGCCGGCACGCGTCGCGAAGACCGGCAGGACACCTTCGACGCCATCTTCTTAGCAAAGGAGCGCATCGCCACGTAACGGCGAGTCAGCATATCGTAGGCTCTCCCCGGGACCTGCACCAACAAGAAGACAAGGAAACGCTCATCAAATGCAGTTATACTCAACAACAAAAAGAGAAAAATGCAGAAAAGATGCCAAGATGGAAAAGAGTCAGCACACTCACCGATCTGTCGGGATCCACTCGGTATGCAGCAGGAGCCTGCTCGGGAACGGGTACAGACACCCTCCTCCTCGACCCGTCCCCGCGGACGTACGTGAAATCCGGTCCCGGCATCGGAACCTCTGGGGGAGCCTGCGGGCCAGCCTCTCTCTCCCGCGCCAGTACCTGCGGCGTCCTCAGCTTCCTCCTCACGAAGGCCCCGTACTCCTCGCCGTATAAAATGAACTCCTCGGCGCCGACACCGCCAAGGTACCTCTCGAAATCGAGCACGTCCATGTCCCGGGAATCAAGCATCCCAAAGGGAGGGTCCCTCGGAGCCACGGGAAGCACACCGGGGCCATCTTTGCCCGGAAGACCCGCTCCCCAAGTACATGACATCACAAGTCAAGCCCCGCAGCATCTTCCGTCGCGCTGTCACCTCGGGAGCCCCCTCGAACTCATCTCCCTCATACCGAGTCCACGGGAACAAGACAAACCCCTCACGGCTATCCCGCTCCAAACGCTCCTGCACATCCCCGTAGGCGATGGTGAGCTTCCCATTCAGTCCTCCTCTTCCTCGCCGTACGAGCCCATCCCGGCATAGCGAGTGCGCGGCAGCGACCCCGGGATCCCTATCCCACGGGAAGCACCGGAAAACCTCATAAAACCACACACGTGACAAAAACAGAGAAGGCTCGGTGCAAAAGACAATGGAGAAATGACAGGATCGCTAAATCAAGAAAAACAAGCAAATAAACGCATACCTCGAGCAAAGTCAAAAAAGCAGGCCAACGAGCTGGCCACCCCAGCTAAACCGGTCCAAGGAGAAGTAGAGCTCGGCCAGCAAGCTTTGCCTCGCCCCAAGCAATATCACGAGACCCTATCCCGAGTCAATCAAGCTCTCCAACAAAGCAAAGGGAGGCTGCGGTCGCGTGGTTCGAGAACGAGTCTCGGACGGTGCATACCACAAGAAGGAGCGCGCCGGCTGCTCACATTGTCACTGGCCGGTACCCCGGATGTAGGCCCAATGCGGCCGTGATCCTCATCTCCCACGTCGGCAGACAGCATCCCCAGGCCCCTGCGAGGACGAGGCTCAAAGCCCAGCAGCTCGGTCAACACATCATCAGCTATCATATCCCTCCACCGCACCGGCCCTCCTTTGAAGGAAAGCCCGGTGATCGCAGCAAAGTCGGTAGGCGTCACTGTCACCTCGCCCCAGCTCAGGTGGAAGGTGTGGGTGGTATCCCACCAATACTCAGATAAACCCAGGAAGACACTCTTGTTCTTCCTCGTGTCGAGCACTCCGAGCCGGAGTTCTCAACGAACACACCTAGGCCGGAAGCGTAAACCGGCCTCACGGGACTCGGCCTACCGTCCACGGAAATATCGGGCATCATTGCCACGGCTCAACAACAGCCTCGAGCGATTCCCGAGTCTTCATCCTCTTGGCCTTCCCGGCCATAAGCCCCGCATCCTGCAGGTAAACACAGCAAAGGTACGTCAATCACAGTACTTAATATAAAGGCACATATAACCCGTCACAAAACACGGCACATATATTGCACATAATTTTCACATATATCATGCATATAATTTTTCCCATGCAGTCCGTCACACAAACACGGCACCCACTGTACACATTTTCTCAAAAGAAAAAAAGGGGGGGGATTAAACCCTACACGACACATTTTCAAAAGAAAATCCGTCTCAACACGGCACATATTGCACATATTTTCCCCACAAAGTCCGTCACCCAAAAACACGGCACACACTATATAGCACATTTTCAAAAGAAAATCCGTCCCAACACGGCACACACTTTCGCATATAACCCGTCACAAAACACGGCACATGTCACATTTTTTCACAAAAATTATCACTACACGATAATTTTTCTCACAATGTACATACATAAATAGCATACGGTACAAAACACCAAAGCATGCATTTCATTAGAGAAGCACTTTATTTTCACAAATAAAAGCTAATCAACACATTTCTGCACAAAATACACATACCCACAATTTTTACATGTCCATTTTCAACAATTCATCAAGAATTTCACAAAAAGGCATAAAATAATAACAAAAAATTCAAAAATGCGAAAAACTAAAACCTAGTTCTAGCATTCAAAAATTCGAGCAGGGAATCAAAACGGAGCAGATTTCTTACCTCCCCAACGTTCATGGAGCGACGATTGTGCACCTCCGGATTCGGATACAAAACATCCGGGTTCTTCGAAGATGGAACGAACGAAATCCAATTCCTTTGGAGCTCCATCCGTTGCTCAACCACCTCTTGACTGCGTTGACGACGACTCCTTCGAGATCCCTCCGCCATTGCAAGCGATTCAAGCAAAAAATGGAGGAATTTGGTGTAAAAATGGAGGATTTTCTCTCTCTCTCTCTCGCCTGGTTCACGAACTGGAAATGAGGAAGAAGAAGTGGGGGAGCCTCGGCATTTAAGCCTGGTCAAAACACAGGAGCTGTAAAAAACCAAAGGTGGTCCGTACGGACCTCTTTGCATCCGGAGTTGGTCCGTACGGACCTCTTTGCAAGAGGGGGCCAAATTACTTTCACCTTACTTATAATCTTTGCCCTGGCTGTCCTAAGGCCTTTTCCAAAGAAATCCAAGTGCGGAATGGTCCCTAACCCTTCAATTCCACCCACGGTAGTCAAGCGTAAGACCGGTCCTCGCCCACTTCAACGGCAATTCAACCACCGGCCGTCAAGCGTAAGACCGGACCTCGCCCACTTCAACGGCAATTCAACCCCCGGCCGTCAAGCGTAAGACCGGTCCTCGCCCACTTCAACGGCAATTCAACCCCCGGCCATCAACGTAAGACCGGTCCTCGCCCACTTCAACGGCAAATCAAACACCGGCCGTCAAGCGTAAGACCGGACCTCGCCCACTCCAACGGCAATTCAACCACCGCCCGCTCAACGGCAATTCAAAACGCCCGACGGCAATTCAAGAAGGAGCCAACACCTCCCAGCACGAATATCAAGGCACAAGACGCCTCCAAACGCTCAACGACAACTCAACCACTGGAGGTCCGAAGTCATCTTCCCAACAGAAAAGGGCCCCTACAAGGTCACGCATCCCCAGCAATTCAAGCACCGGCAGTCAGATGTAAGCCCGAACTTCGCCCACTTCAACGGCAGCGCAAGCACCGGCCATCAAAGTAAGCCCGAGCTCCTCCCCCCAACAAGTCAAAGGGAAGTCATACAAGGCTGCATATCCCCAGCACCGGCCATCATCCTTGCCCGCTCAACGGCAAAACAGGCACAAGAAGGAGCCAACACCTCCGAGTACAAGTCCCAAGGCACGAAGCGCCTCCAAAAACGCCAAATGGTGAAGCAATCACCGACCGTCATCCTTGCCCACTTCAACGGCAGCTCAAACACCGGCAGTCATCGTAAGTCCAACCTTCTACATCAACATGCAAAAACACAAAGGCATCTACGCCTCTCGAAGCACAAGGCAGCCACGCCTCCACACCTGCGGCTAGAAGACGATTCAAAGTCCTCGCGCATTACATCCACACCTGCGGCTAGAAGACGATTCAAAGTCCTCGCGCATCCACAATTGCGGCTAGAAGACGATTCAAAGTCCTCGCGCATTACATCCACAACTGCGGCTAGAAGACGATTCAAAGTCCTCGCGCATCCACAACTGCGGCTAGAAGACGATTCAAAGTCCTCGCGCATTACATCAACTGCGGCTAGAAGACGATTCAAAGTCCTCGCGCATTACATCCACAACTGCGGCTAGAAGACGATTCAAAGTCCTCGCGCATTACATCAACTGCGGCTAGAAGACGATTCAAAGTCCTCGCGCATTACATCAACCGCCGCCAGATGACGATTCAAAGTCCTCCAAACGTGGCATCAACCGCCGCCGGAGATGACGATTCAAAGTCCTCCGGCGTGGCATCAACCGCCGCCGGATGGCGATTCAAAGTCCTCCAGGCGTGGCACCAACCGCCGCCGGATGACGATTCAAAGTCCTCCAGCGTGGCACCAACAATCGAAGACGATTCAGGTCCTCACTCTACCTCCGGCCAGGAAGGCTTTAAACCACTCGGTCCGGAAGACCGTATAAACCTCCACATCACTATCTCCCGGCCCGGAAGGCCTTAAACCACCCGATTAGGAAAATCGTAAAATTTCCATCCCAGGACGCCACCACGTCCTCACAATTGACCTCAGCGGTCACCACATCCTTACCACTGACCTCGGCGGCCACACAACACTTCGAGGGCACCACCACGCCCACCTGCGCACTCCACTCACGACCTAGGAACTACGACCAGGCTTGATTCCCGCCAGGGATACGTAGGAATCCTATCACAGGGTCCAGCCATCGACCTATACGGTCACCCAGGACGCCACCACGTCCTTCCCCTCGACCTATACGGTCACCCAGGACACCACCACGTCCTCACCACTGACCTCGGCGGTCACACAACACTCCAGGGCACCACCACGCCCGCGTTCACAAAACACTCACCCCACATCCGAACTACGACCAGGCTTGATTCCCGCCAGGGATACGTAGGAATCCTATCACAGGGTCCAGCCTATTGACCTAAACGGTCACCCAAAAGGACACCACCACGTCCTCACTTTGACCCTCACGGTCACTTCCTCTCCCAGCACGCGATCCAGATTAGGACCCTTATCTTATCGGCGACCCCACTTCTTTCATAAGTGACGTCGTCGAGGGGCTTCTGTAAGTACCCCAATCTGGATCACTCCCTTTCAAACACACGGGAAACACCGTAGACTCATCAACGCAGTCTCGGAGACCTCTGGCACTCAAAACCCTCTCAAAACCCTCTCAAACCCCCAACCAAACCAAGGGAGGAGCCTTTCTGGGATAAAAAGGGACAAAAGGACCTTTTGGGAATTTTCAGGAAATCAGAAAAGCAATTAAGGTCCGTACGGACCTCTTTGTTTCAATGATTACTAAATCCCCTTAAAGTCCACAATATTCCCTCAAATCCCGGAAGAAATGATGACTTCCACTGCGAGTTGGTCCGTACGGACCTCTTTGCATGCAAGATGGTCCGTACGGACCTTCTTGCATGGGGGACATCATCATTCCAGAATATTCTCCATCATTGCAGATTCCCTCAAATCGAGGAAATCCAAAATTCTGGATAACCAAGAAGGTCCGTACGGACCTCTTTGCTCCGAAATTTTTACTATAAATAGAGGGCTCCCCCTCCTCATTTTCACACACCTCCCTCTTCTCTCTTCCTCCCTTAGCCTTCTGGCTCCCCTCTAAGTCCTCTCGAGGCACTCCCGGCCCCCTTTCGGATCCTTCCGAGGCCTTCCGAGCTCCCTCGTGGTGCTCCGAAGCCTTCCCGAGCGCTCCCGAGACGCTCCCGCGCTGCCCCGAGGCACTCTCGAGGTACTCTGAGGCCCCTCGTGGTACTCCGAGGCCTTGCCTGGTCTTTCCACGGTGTCCCGGCTCTTTCCGAGTCAAACCGACGATCCCAAACCACGCCGAAACTCTGCCTGAGTGACTCCTGCCACCACAACGCACGCCGAACCTCTGCCCGAGTGATCCCGACGACCCCCACGCACGCCGAACCTCTGCCCGAACGCAGCCTGCAACATCAACTCACGCCGAAACTGCGTCCGCGTACAACCGGCATCTCCCGAAGCAATCCCGATCCGTACCGAAACGCTACTCCGACCTCAAACACTATTCCCCTGCGGAAGACAGACACAAACCAACATTGGTAAGGCTTCCTTCCATTACTATTTCAATACATTTCAATACATAGTATACAATGTAGACATCCGATACAGCATGCATTTTTAAAAGCACACACACACACAACATTTTAAAGGATATTAGGGGTATCCGAAAGACTCGTTTTACGAGGCTACTCGGGTGAGCTCTAATATTCTAATATTCTCTTCCCGGGGAGTCATCTGACCTCCGAACTCAAAATCTCATCACACAAAAACAGTTTAAAATTATCTTTAAACTGATGCCCTTTTTCAATGTTTTGGGCTTAATAAAAACGGCGTGGCGACTCTACAAATGCGAAAACAAACGGCGAGACACCTCCAACGCGAAAGATGCCAGATGCCGGGGCCGCGAGGCCTTTCTCGGATCCGGGCTACTTCAGATATGTACATTCGTACGGTCTTACTTTGATGGTCGTTTGACTTTTTATCCGCTGGGGAAGGGGGTTCGGGCTTACTTTGATGGCTAGTTTTTGTTTCGTGATTTGTGTTTTGGAGGCGTTTTGTGCCTTGAGATAAGCATTTGAAGGCTTTTGCGCCTTGGGATTTGTGTTTGGAGGCATTTTGTGCCTTGGGGTCCGAGCTTACGATGACGGCCGGGGTTTGTTTTGCCGTTTAGTGGGCGAGATCCGGACTTACGATGACGGCCGGGGTTTATCTTTGTTGGCTTAAGGACCAAAATGTATGAATCTTGCTGGAAATGGCCTTTGGACGGCCAAGGGCAAAGATTGTAAGGGCAAAAGGGGGATTTCGCCTAGAATGCAAGGTGGTCCACACAGATCCACTTGCCTTGCAAAGTGGTCCGTGCGGATTGGTCTTGAAATTTGATTTTCCAAAATCAACATCAGATTGCAACGTCACCATTTCTCTCCATTTTCATCCTTCTGTAGAGCGGAAGAGAGAGAGAGAGAGAGAGAGAGAGAGAGAGAGAGAGAGAGAGAGAGAGAGCGAGAAATTTCGAATTTTGTTCAAAATTTTCTAAAGGGAATTCTTCCGAGTTGATTGAATTGCTATTGTGGTGGAAAGAATCGGACGAGGTCGTCATCAAAGGGGCCAAGAGGCCATAGAGAGGAGATTGGATCTCCAAAGGAATTGTTCTTCCTTCTCGCCTTCAACAAGGAATCCGGATGTGTTGTATCCGGATTCGGAGGTGCACACTTTGCGGGGAAGGACCGTAAAGGAGGTAAGAAGTCAATTTTTGTTTTGATTCTTGCTTGAAATGATGTATGCTAGAACTAGGTTTTAGTTTTTTGCATATTTGGGGCTTTTGTTGTTGCCATGCTCATTTTGTGAAATTTACGATGAATTGTTGAAATTGAGCATGTAAGAATTGTGGGTATGTGATTTTGGTGCAAAAACGTGGAATTTAGCTCTTATTTGTGAAAATAAAGTGCCTCTCCTTGAAATGCATGCTTCAGTAACTTGTACCTTATGCTATTTCCGTATGTACATTGTTTTTTATGGAAAAAATGCCGTGTAGGAACGGATTTTGTGAGAAAATTGTGGTGTTGAGACGGACTTTGTAAAATGTGTGCCGTGTTTTTGTGGCGGTCTTTGTGTGGGAAATATATGTGCCATGAGTGCCGTGTTTTTGTGACGGACTTTTGAAAAATTTCCGTGTAGAGACGGACTTTGTGTTGTAAAATGTGTGTCGTGTAGAGACGGACTTTGTGTGGGAAATTTCCGTGTAGAGACGGACTTTGTTTGAAAATGTGTCGTGTAGGGACGAACCATTCTTTTGAGAAAATTGTGTAATGTGTGTCATGTTTTCGTGACGGACTTTTGTTTTGAATAATTTGCCGTGTTGGGACGGACTTTTGTGCTTTGCCGTGTTGGGACGGACTTTTATGTTTTACCGTGTTGGGATGGAATTTTATGTTTTTGCCGTGTTGGGACGGATTTTTATGCTTTGTTTTGTTTTTTTTTCTTTTGATTTACTTAAGTACGGTTATTGACGTGCCTTTGCTGTGTTTACCTACAGGGTGAGGTGCCTTCGTCTGGGAAGGAGAAGCGGATGAAGTCATGGGGGTCTCTTGAGGCCGTGGTTGAGTTGTGGCGGAGCTTGCCCGATATTTCCCGAGATGGGAGGCCTAGTCCTCGTAGGTTAGTGATCGCTACTGGGCTGAACGTGTTCATGGAGAACCTGGCCGGGATAGCGGAGACGCAGAAGAACAAGGGCGTCTTCTTGGTTTTGTCTGAGTACTGGTGGGACACCACGCATACCTTCCATTTTAGCTGGGGGAGAGGTGACAGTGACTCCTACCGATTTTGCAGCGATCACCGGGCTTTCCTTCAAGGAGGAGTCGGTGAAGTGGCGGGACAGGATGTCCGACGCGGTGATGGCTGAGCTGCTTGGGTTCGCGCCTTATCCCCGTAAGGGCTTGGGCATAGTGTACCACGATGTGGAGGCGCAGATCTCGGCCAACATCGGGGCTTATAGCCGGGGCACTGGGGTAGTGACGTCGGAGCAGCTGGCGCGCTCTTTTCTGTGGTTTGCCCTCTCTGAGACTTTGTTCTGGAATCATGCCTCTTCCGCTCTTTTCCCTCTGTTGGAGAGTTTGGTGGACTTGGAGAGGGTTTGTGAGATTGCTTGGGGCGAGGCGGGCTTGGCCGAGCTCTATTTTGCCATGGATAGGTTTAGTCGGGGTACGGCCAACTCCCTAGGGTGTTTTGACTTTGCACTAGAGGTATGAGTTTATTGCTGTTGTAGTTTAGCACTTTGTCATTTCTCCGTCTTCTTTTTCTTTTTCTTGTTTTGAGCACTATCTGCTTTTTTGTTACAAGCGTGGTGCTATGAGATCTTCTGGTGCCAGCCGTGGGACTGGGAAGATGAGGCCATGGTGGGTTATCCTGTCATGCTATGCTGGGCCTGCCCTTTGAGGAAGAGGACGACGAGCAGGGGAAAGGTCACCATCAACTATCAGGAGGTGCAGTACTACCTGGAGAGGGACAGTCCAGAGGGGTTTGACCTGTACCCTTGGACTCGGTATGGCGATGATGAGTTGGAAGGTACCCCTTGGGTGACACGGCAGAGGAAGCTTCTGCGGGGCCTCACTTGCAACGCCATGTATCTGGGGGAGAGGGTCTTCTGGCAGCATGGCGCAGGTGTGCCCCCTATGGCTCTGAGGGATCCGCCTTTTCATATGATGAGTCCTCTTGATATGGACGCGCTAGAGTAAGAGAGGTACCGGGTCGGTGTGAGTGCCGAGGAGTTCGTCCTGGAGGGCGAGGAGTATGCGGCCTTTTGTTAGGCGGAAGTTGAGGACGCCACAGGTGTTGGCGAGGGAGAGGTAGGATAGCCTGCCACATCCTCCAGATGTCTCGGTGCATGGGCCGGACTTCACATACGTTCGTGGGGACTCTTGGAGGAGGAGGGGTAACGGTGCCCATCCCTTAGCATGGTCCTGGTGCTTATCGGGTTGACCCGGATGCTTCGGTGAGTGTGCTTACTTTTTCCATCTTGGCATCTTTTCTGTATTTTTCTCTTTTGTCGAGTATGCTTGTATCTCTTTAGTTGAGCGTTTCTTTGGTTGCATTTGCAGGTCTTGGGGCGGTCCATTGACGTGCTGACCCGCCGGTATATGAGGTTAAGGGCTTTCACGAAGAAGCTCCTGGGGAAGCTGTCCTGCGGATCTTCGCGGAGCGCGGCGGCGTTCAAGCCGATTCCTTCGAGGAGGTCTGTGGATACTCCTTCTTTGAGGGCTGAGCCAGGGCCACAGCCTGAGGTGCCGGTTCGGGAGCGGCAGAGCTTTGATGTGGGGACGTCTCCGAGGGCCCAGAGGTCGCAGACCCTTTATCAGTTCTTTCCTCCGTCGGGCGCACAGGGTGAGGGTTCCTCCTCGCATCCCTTCTTTGATCCTTTTATCAGGGATTGACCCTTCGGAGTACTTAGAGTACTCGCACGAGGAGGGGGTCCAGTATTCTGATGATGAGGATGTGACTGCCGAGTTTTACGAGATGCTGGATTTCTCATTTGTGGAGGCTGATGATGATGAGTCGGAGTAGGGCTCTTTTGATTTCCCTCTTTCCGTTGTTTTTTTTTGTATTTGTAGAGCAATAGACATTTTGTATCTGTAATAAAACACTTGTATTTGCACAACAAAGTATTTTATTTAAGATGTAATGACGTATTTGTGATTTCGGGGATCGACCTAGGAATTGTTGCCAGCTTATTATTATTTTTGTGCATGTCGCATGAGCTGGGAATGCATATGTGATTAGTGTATGGTGGCCGGAAATGGCTTTGACCAGGCTTTTGAGCAGTTGGGGGGTAAGGTCCTGCCGTGGGTCGTAGCTGTTTTACAGTTCGCTGAAAACCTGGTCCAGACTGCAAAGTGGTCCGCACGGGCACCTCCAGCATGCAAAATTCTTTGTGCGGACGTGTCTTTCTTTTGGAGAGGAAATAAGAGTCACAGAAAGTCTGGATTTCCCCCATTTCCCATTTGCACTCCCTTCGAGCCTTCTTCCCCATTTTCTCTAGAGACCTCCATTTTTGCCATGGATTCTTCGTTTGTTCCGAGAGTTTTACCGAGGCTTTCGAAGGAGAGGCAAGCATACTTCCTTGAGCGGCTCAAGACGTGGATGAGGCACCATATGAGGCACAATAAACGGGCTTTCGAGGTGAGATTTTGTCCCTACTCGGTTTGGTTCCTTAAGGAGTTAGTTCCTGATTGGGAATTGTTGCGGGCTGCTGCAAGGTTCCGGGATGTTAGGAGGCACGTGTATAGCTTCTCCTACAATGAGATCACGCCCACCTTTGAGGATTTTCGGGCTTTGATTAGAGGACCGGAGGTGGAGGCCATCTCGCTTCCTTTGATCGGAGGTGCGGTCATGAGCGTGAAGCTTGCCTGCTTTCTTCGGACTTCGTTGGAAGAAACGCAAGGTATGACTTTTGATTCTGGTCATATTGACATTTTTGCGCTGCCTGAGCGATTTATGGGTGATGACGCGTGTGACATCTCGTGGGATGCGTTTGCTTTGTGCGTGATAGCTACGCTTTTCATGGTCAGCTCCCTTGGGGTATGTGACGGCGCTTTGCTGGATGTGGTAGGGCATTGCCGAGCTGGGGAGGATATTGCTCTGTTGTTGCTGGGGGAAACCCTTCACGGCAACGATCGTCTGGCGACAGGGGATAAGTTCATGAGAGGGGGAAGCCCCATTTTGCTTACCTTGTGGTTGCGAGAGAGGCTTCAAGCCATGCCCGAGTCTCCGGTGTCTTTTAGTCCGTGAACGTTTGCTCAGCGGCCTCTTGTATTGGATATGAATCAGTCCGCCTGGGAGAGATGGATGGCACAGCTTGGTATGTATCAGATCCGTTTGTGGGTTCCTCACTGAGGGATTGAGACTAGGAGGGCCTTACAGGACGGTTCCTATGTTGTTAGAGTTCCAGGTTTGTCTTGGTCCTCCTTCTATATTCCGTTGCTCGTTTCTCGGCAGTTCGGGATGAGGCAGGAGCCTTTGCTGGGCTGGGATGACATTGCCAATGTGGAGGTAGCTTCTCTCTGCATGGCAGCTTCAGATGTCTTTCTGTATTTTCTGAGGGTATGGAAGTATTCTGCTTTCCCTCCTGTGGTGCTCCTTCGACATCGGGAGAGTGTTGTGTTGACCACCGAGTACCTGGATTGGTACGAGCAGCATGTCGGGCAGTCCCAAGTGGTTTTGGGAAGCAGGCGTGAAGCGATTCTAAGGCAAGGTTATCGTCTCATCTATATCCTTAGAAGTGTCGAAGCCTGGTCTAACCCTCAGAATGTGATGGGAGACGCTTTATTTGACTACGAGACCAGAGTTGACCGACTGACGGAGAGAGGTCCCCTTTTGCAGACTAGCAGGGAGGAGATCCGGGCCGAGTCACGGATGAATGAAGCTCTGCGAGCTGCTGGATTATTTGACTCTACGGGGAGGACCCCTAATCTCGGAATGAGAGAGACAGAGTTGGCTTGCGTGGAGCGAAAGAAGACTAACCGGGGACGAGGGAAGAAAGGGAAGAATGGCGAGGGGACAAGCGCAGGTGGCGCGGAATGACCTCCTAAGTATCCATTCATTGCATTGCAGACACATTATTTGTTAAATGTATTAAGCTGTCTTTTAGCATGTTGTGAGCTTGAGAGTAGACCGTGCTTGTACTCATCAAGAAATATTGTAACCGTTAGTGATTTGTTATTTACTTTAAAGCTTTGTCGAGACGCAGGATCTCTTGCTTGTTTTTTGTTTGAGCCTTGGCGGCGTCCAGCTTTGGACCTTTCAGTTTGGGGTCATTGCCCCATAAGTTCCTTTTTTAAAATCTATGCTCAATAAGTTCCTTTTAAATGAGTGTATCAATTTTTTGTCTTTTTTGGACGAAAATACCCCCCAAAGATTGTTGTATTATATTTTCAAAAAAAAATTAATAATAAATAAATAAAATCAGAATGTTGTATTATATTTTTCAAAATGTTGTATTATATTCAATGTTGTATTATATTTTCAAAAAAAAAAAATTTTAAAATCAGAATGTTGTATTATATTTTCAGAATGTTGTATATTCAGAATGTTGTATTATATTTTCAGAATGTTGTATTATATTCAGAGTGTTGTATTATATTTTCAGAGTGTTGTATTATATTTTCAAAAAAATTTAAAAAAATTAATTTTTTTTTTAAAAAAAAAATTCAGAATGTTATATTATATTTTCAGAATGTTGTATTATATTTTCAGAATGTTGTGAGGGCAAAATTGGAAGTTCACTTATAAAAAGAACTTCCTGGTCATTTTAATACAATGAGGAACTTAGTGGGAAGTGATTTGTTCAAAAAGGAACTTATGGGGCAAATTCCCTTTTGTTTGTATTTTGTGGACTGAAGCAGTCTGAGCCTTGACGGCATCCATTTTTTGGATTTTGCATTTGGATTGATCTGAGCCTTGGTGGCGTCCAAATTTTTTGTTTTTGTGTGTTTTTAGACCGAACCCATTAAGGCTGCCTACTTTCGCCCCGGACTTAAGGGCTCAGGTCTTTGTAGTTCGACGCTACAATGAGTGACGAGAGACGAAAAGTTGATCTTCTTTAGGCGAAGTATCTGCGAAGTTTGCTTCCGTTGACTGGATTCATGAAGGGATTGCCCTCTAGGTCTGTCAGCTTCATGGCACCTCCGGAGAAGATCTTTTGGACCACGAAAGGGCCGATCCATGTTGGTTCCCATTTTCCAAGCGGGTTGGTTCGGGTGGAAGGCTTTTCTTTGAGTACTAGATCGCCTTCCTTGATGTCTCGGGACTTGACTTTCTTGTCGAAAGCTCTAGCCATTCTGCTTTGGTAGGCTCGGATGTGCTCCATGGCCTTTAGTCGGCGCTCATCTAGCAGAGCCAGTTCGTTGTGTCGGCTTCGGAGCCATTCGACTTCGTTGATCTCATTTTCCAGCAACACTCTGAGTGAAGAATTTCCAATTCAACGGGTAGTACTGCTTCCATCCCGTATGTCAGGGCGAATGGAGTTTCTCCCATGGCTGTTCTGACTGATATTCTGTAGCCCCAAAGAGCCAGGTGCAGCTTCTCGAGCCAATCTCTTCCTCTTGTGGTCATTTTTCGTATGATCCTTTCGAGGGTCATGTTTGCTGCTTCTACTGCGACGTTAGTTTGCGGCTTGTAGGGAGATGACTTGTGGCGTGTGATCTTGAATTCGGCCAGAAGTCTGTCGCATTCTTCTTCGAACTGGGACCCATTGTCTAATATGACCTCGTTCGGGATGCCGTATCGACATATGATGTTTTCCTTGAGGAAATGTTCAACCTTCTTGGAAGTTAGCACTTTGTATGACTTGGCTTCGACCCATTTTCTGAAGTAGTCGATGGCGACCAAGACAAACTCGTGGTCGTTGCTTTCGGGCAGAGCGATTTTCTCGATGACGTCGATTCCCCAAGTGGCGAAGGGCCAGGGAGTAGTCATGCAGTAAAGATCATGAGGACGAAGGTGATTGAGGTTGGAGAACCGTTGGCACTTGTCGCAGTTTCGAACAAAGTGGATGCAGTCTGCCTCCATGGAGATCCAGTAGTAGCCCATTCGAAGAATGATCTGCATCAGGGCTCTGGCATTCATGTGGGGGCCGCAAGCCCCATTGTGGACTTCGTTCATGAGCTCGTTTGCTTTTTCTTTGCTGATGCAGCGTAGGAGCGGTCCTTGGTAGCATTTTTTGTATAGCATGTCTCCAAGGATGACAAAGTAAGTGGCAAGGCATTTTAGGGCCACGATGCTCTTGGCTTTGATTCCTTCTTTGCGTTGGCCTTCCTCGTTCATGAAGGTAGTTTCTGCGTTCTTGAGGTATTGGAAGATCTGGTTATACCACGGCTCATTGATGGGCTCGGGTTCTGGTTCGATCTCGCAGCAGTAGGCAGGAATTTCTTTTCTTCCTACTTGAATGGATTGATTGCCTTCCCTTCGGGGATTTCCACGAGTGAAGCAAAGGTGGCTAGGTCGTCTGCAAACCAGTTCCAGTCTCTTGGCAAGTAGTGGAAGGTGACCTCTTTGAATTGCGTGATGAGGTTTTCCATGCAGGCATTGTATTTTTGCAAGCCTGGGTCTATTGTTATCCATTTGTTGGAAACTTGATTGATGATCAGGGCTAAGTTCCCGTAGACCTCGAGCTTCTGGACGTTCCTTTCGAGTGCAGCCTCTAGTTCGGCGGCGCAGGCTTCGTATTCGGCGGCATTATTGGTTACCTCGAAATTCAGCTTTATGGCGATTGGGGTGTGCTCGTCCTTTGGGTCAACCAAGAGCATACCAATGCCATTTCCTCTTTTATTGGCTACTCTGTCAAAGAACAGCTTCCATCGGTTATCACCTTAGCTTCAAGTGTGAAGATTTCTTCGTCTGGAAATTGTGGCTCGAGACCTTAGGCCTCGTCGGTTGGGAAGTCGGCCAGTTGTTCGGCCATTACCCGTCCCTTGATTGACTTCTAGTTCACGGACTGTGCTGGTGAAGAGGCTTCCGATTTGTGTCTCTTAGGCTCTTCATCAGTTCCCAAATTCACTGTGATTAAAACCTTCTCGGCAGCTTAGGCCAGGTTTTTCTCTCGTTCAACAACATGCTTAATGGTTTGCTTAATGCATTGTTCAATTAGTGTGTCTGCTTCTTTATTAGATGAATTTTTATTAACTTTTTGTGATTTAGTTAACTCATCATTTTGTTAAAGATGCAATGGAAGGATATCTAGAAAGGTCGGACCTTTTATTGAAAGCGTAGAGAAGATACATGGACTCTTGATCTTTCGGCGTAAAGCCATCGAACAATTCGAAAGACTCGAATTTAAAGACAACATGACTCGAAGCTAGACTCTAGGCAACAAGGGATTGGACCAGGCTTCATTGCTCTTTGCAGACTGTAGGTCCAGAGAGGGTGGCGATGAATTTGGTGGCCATTCTTCAGTCGATGCCGTTCTCGGAGGATGGCTTGCTTTTGGTTCGACTTTAAACCAAATCGCGGAGGTTTTAGGCTGCTCCTTTGAGGGTGTCCCTCTATTGATTTTGCTACCAAATCTCGGGGGCTCTTGACAATAGAAGTCATGGAGAGCTTCTTCCAGAAGGGCGAAGCATTCGCTGATTCGGAGTTGATTCTTGTTGATGTTGATTATCTTCATAGAATCTGCTTCCTTATCTGAGATTTTTGCTTGGATGACATTCACGATATCTGAATCGAGGGGGCATGCTATTTCTCCTTCTCTGCTTAGGCTTCAAAGGAGGTCGCGCCATTGTTCTTCCAGGTCAGATACCAAAATGTTGAATTGGACTATGCTATGGTGGTTGTCCCCGTGAGATCCGAGTGTGTCGGCATGAGGGTTGACCCGTTCCATCGTGTTGGTGATGAGCCATCTTTCTTCAAGAGGGCTTCTGGCGAAGTATGATCTACTTCTCGGTCAAATTCCATCTGGGAGTCCATTTCTTCGATCTCTAGCTCGTCACGGCTTAGAGCGTGGATGTAGGGATCTCTTTCGTAGCGGATCATGACTGGAGACTCATCTGCAGAGGAATATTTGGTCATGTCGGGACCTTCTTCTGGGTCATAGCTTGCTAGCCAAGCGCTCTCCATCGTGCTGCTTTCGCGGATTACTTCGAGCTTTCCATTGGCGTTGATGAATTTCACACATTGGTGGAGAGTAGATGATACCACTTTCATCTGCTGCAGCCAAGGTCGTCCCAGCAGGGCAGAGAAAGTGGAGTTGATTTCCACGACTTGGAATTCTACCGACTCCATTTGTTCGTTGAATTGGATCCTCAGATCCATTACTCCTAAGACAGGGCGCGGAGTGGAGTCGTAAGCTCGGATTATTCGAGGCGAAGGTCTCATCAAGGTACGGTCGACACGGAGTCATTTTATTGTACGCAAGGCAATGATGTTGACTGCGGAGCCATTGTCGACCAAGACATTTGGGAGGTAGAACCTCTCTATCTTTATGAGGATGAGGAGGGCCTCGTTGTGTCTGTTTTCACATGTTGGTAAGTCTGCATCTGTGAAGGTTAGACAACTTCTGGCGATGCTGTTTGCTTCAGTCTCCTCCGGGGAGTGTTCGATCCATCTATGGGTGTGTCTCGATCGTGGCAGAGATCATAGGGAGGCATTCATCCTCGGATTTTCCTGTCTGGATTCCCGGTCACGGGAGCATTTAACTTTGGTCTCGCATTCCCAGTCGTAGCAGGATAGCATGTTGACAGACTCGGAGATTGCAGGGGACCTGATCTTGCATGGAGTCTCGCTAAAGGGTATCATGTTCACCCTGTCGTTTCGGGGGAACGGATTTCCGATTGTGTTGGGGCCACGGGGGCGTTCCAACTTTCCTTCTTCGATTAGCCCCTGGACCACTTGCTTCAGCCCGAAGCAATTGTCAGTGGTATGATCGGGGTAGTTGTGAAAGGCGCAGTGCTTGCTCATATCCATGTTAGGTTTGAGAGCCTTTGGGTGGAAATTCTCAAGAGGTTTGAGGAGATTCCGCTTCACCAACTCTTCGAACACTTGGCCCAGGGGCATTTCGAGGTTGTCAAAATGCTGAAACTGTTGTGGGCGAGGAGGATTGTTGTTACTTGGGGGTGCTTGATCGCGGTTCACTAGAGCTCCGTTCTGGATGTAGTGGACTGTTTCGGCTGCTTCCTTTCCTTTGTGTTGGGACAGGTACTGGATTTGACAGGTTTGCCCGATAGCGGTAGGACGAAGCAGGGACTGCTGTTGTCTTCTGGAGGCTCAAGGTCTTTTCGAACTTAGTTCCGGCATTGACCATGGCACGGAGGTCGGGATAAAAGTGATGGCTGATCAAGGTCCTCAGAGATAGTTTGAGGCAGAAATGGAAGATGTCCATTTGCTCTTCTTTGGAAAGCGGATCCATTATCTCGCTTAGCTTCCAATTCCATATTTTGTAGAACTCGCCTACTGGTTCATCATCCTTTTGCTTGGTGGCTTGCAGATCATGGCGGTTTGTTTCCCACTCAAGGTTGGTGCAGTACTTCTCCAGGAAGATTTCACTAATTTGATCCCAGGTGGAGCGGTTTTCTGCCTTTACGTTGAGAAACCACCTTAATGTCGTGGATTTGAGGGAATGGTGGAAGTGATCCGCCATTTGTTGAAGGGTTGCCCCTTTGGCTCTCATACCCAAGACATAGGTGTCGATTTGGGTCTTCGGGCATTCTGTCCCGTCAAACTTTTCCATTACTGGCATCCTGAATTTTGGAGCAAGAGGAACCACTTTGCTCGAATCTGTGGGCATGAGGGAGTCCTTCCGAGATTTGGCCAATTTGCCTTGCATGTCTTTCATTTGTTCGACCAACCAAGCCATGTGAGGGTCAGTAGGCTGAGGCAGGCTGCCATTTTCTGGGATGGAAGCTGAAGATGGAGGTGGATTGGCTGATGGGATTGCTATTCGGGATTCTTGGGGAGGTAATTGAGTATATACCATCCCGTACCCTTGGTTGTTGAAATTGGGGCCTAGGGCGTGATTGCCCGGGCCGCTGAGGGTTGTGTTTGGGAATTGGGGAAATGTTTCATTAGCCCCAAGTGGCAGACCCGCGGGTGGTAGGTTTGAAATGTCGGGATATCCGCTTGGGATGTCTGTCCCTGGTAAATATTGGGATTTCATGTTATGGCTGCGAGGCTCATATAGAGGGAAAGGATTGAATCCCGGGGGATACCGGGATACATTGGGATCTGGAGGAGCAGGATCATATGTGTGCTGGTGATATTGAGCTTGTGGCACAGGGCCGAGAAATTGATTGTGCTGAGGCGGGCAGGTCGGAGCTGCTTGACTGATGTCCGAGTTAAACTTTGAGCGGGAACTGCTTTGCGTTGCTTGGTTCTCGTAGCTTGGCGGAGGTGGGACCTGCTGATAGCTTTGGGAGACCGGGGGAGCCGGTATTTCTTCGTCTTCTATGAGAACAAAGGTCCCATCAGTTTGGGGAACAGCGACGGTTCCGCGACAGCGCATGGTGTCTACGATCCAGGATTGATGTTCTTCTTGGCGCTTCTTGAGAGTCTCGAAGGCTTGCAGCACCTCCTCCATTGTCTGTAGGTTTCTCAGTGGCGGGGTCCCGTTTTCCTCACTGTTATCTACTGATCCCGCCATGGGGGAGTAGCGGACTGTTCGGACCGCTGAACCTGAAGGGCTGTCAGACCTTGTAACTTCGATACTGAAAAGGCGGCTCCCGGGTACTCTCAACCACTCTCGGTTCACTGTAGGGGGTGACGGGTAAGGTTTAGACATGGGAAGGCCTTTTTTTTACAAAGGGGGAAAGCTCATATGACATGCAGTTTCCATTTTATTTATTTATTTATTTATTTTGTTGTTTTAATTTACTTAAAACGTGTTTTCTCAGAATCCTAAGCTGGTTGGAAAAGATTGCTCTTCTTTTTCGCAACTATGCTAGATCCTGGGCCAGTGGAGACCATCAGTGCGGCTACAAGCCCCTCGTTTTGCACCTGTATTTCGACATCCCAAGGTGGACAGCCCCGGGCGAGGGTCCTATAGGGCAAGCGGTTTCCACCGGCCTAAAAGAAAAATCGAACCTAAGGACCGAGCCTGTCATGTTCGTTTTAATGCGTCGGCCATGTGAATAGTGAGCAGAGCCGACACCTGAGTCAAGATCAGGTCGAGAGTTCGGCATGACCTCTCTTTACCTTGCTTGCGCAAGGGATCCGTGACGTTAGGCGTTGCCTAGGTCATATTGTCATGGCTTACGTATTAAAGGCTTGATGACATGGTGTCATGTGGGCATGGATGTATATCCGGGAGGGAGCATTGTCCGGGTGTAGCTTTGGAAATCAAGATCGGGTCAAGATTTTAGCATGACCTTCCATCGTCTTGCTTGCGCAAAGAATTTTGAGTTCCAAGCTTCGACTCAGAAAATGGCCAGCATGGGATATGTATCCAGGCTTTATGACACGGACTGGGTAAAAAACCAACCGAGTCTGGACAGAGTGTGACGCAAGCGTGCAATGTTGACACTGGCTAGGATGGGATGTTAAGGATGATCCCGTGCGCACTCAAAAGGCATAGGAACACCAATCAAGCTGCAACTGAGACCACCCCGGGTTGAGGGTTGTAGTGTGCAGTGATAAGAGTGCGCGTAGTGTGCGGTCACTAAAATTCTTTTTTCTGAGGAAAACAGAAAGTTTTACAGAATTTTTATATGTATATACACAGATGTATTATGATGCATTTTTTTTTGTATTTTTATTTTTTTGTAAATAAAAAGTAAAGCACATGCACACACACACACAACAGTTAAAGAAAGGGGTAAAATGAAAGTTTGACCCTCATCATTGTTTTAAAAATCTTTTTTTTTGTTTAAAAGTTTTTAAAAAAAAATATCCCCAGCGGATTCGCCAACTAAAATTACCCGGATCTGCTCGCGCGGGCCCCGACATCTCGCGTTGTCGGGAGGTGTCGCTGCGTTTGCTTGGAGGAGTCGCCACGCCGTTTTGATTTAGCCCAAAACATTGAAAAAAGGCTTAGTTTAAAAAATGTTATTGTGTGATGAGATTTTTAATTCGGAGGTCAGGTTACACCTTAGGAAGAGAATAGCAGAGCTCACCCGAGTCACCTCGTATACACGAGTCTTTCGATACCCCTCTTTCTTTAAAAGTTTTGTGTGTGTGTATGTGCTTTTTAAAAATTCATGCTATATATGATGTCTACATTGTATGCTATGTATTGAAATAAATTGAAATAGTATTGGAAGGAAGCCTTACCAATGTTGGTTCGTGTATGTCTTTCGCTTGGGAATAGTGTTTGAGTGTGAATAGTGCTCCGGGACCAACCGGTATTGCTTCGGGGGTGTACCGGTGTCTGCGGACAGAGCTTCGGCGTGCCTCGGGAGTGTCAGGTGTGTCCTCGGGCAGAGTTTCGGTGTGCCTCGGGATTGTTGATTGGACTCGGGCAGAGGTTCGGCGTGCCTCGAGAGTGTCGGTTGTACTCGGGCAGAGGTTCGGCGTGCGTTGGGATCGTCGATTGTGCTCGGGCAGAGGTTCAACGTGCGTCGAGGTACCTTGGGATTGTTGACTGTATTCGGGTAGAGGTGCGGCGTGCGTCGGGATCGTCGGTTGTGCTCGGGCAGAGTTCTGGCTTGCTTTGGGATGGACTGAGATTGTCCGGCAGGGCTTCGGGATGGACCTGGATGCCTCGGGATGGACCGGAATGCCTCAGGATGGATCGACAAGGCTTTGGGATGCCTCGAAAGTTCCTCGAGGCAGCTTGAGAGCATCTCGAGAGCGCTCGTCAGGGCTTCGGAGCACCTCGAGGGGGCTCGGAATGCCCCGGAGGGAACCGAAAGGGACCAGGATTGCCCCGAAGGGACTTAGAGGGGAGCCTGAAGGCTGGGGGAGAGAGGAGAGAAGGGAGGTGTGAGAAAAATGAGAGGGGGAGCCCTCTATTTATAGGAGTGAAAAAATTGCAAAGTGGTCCGCACGGACCATTTTGCAAAACCAAAATTTTGATTTTCCTGGATTTAAGGGAATATTGTGGACTTTAAGAGGATTTTACAATTATGATGTCTGGGGTGCAAAATGGTCCGCACGAACCATTTTGCAGGCCAGATATTTTACAAAATTCCTAAAACGTCCTTTTGCCTTGTTTTATCCCAGAAAGGTCCCACCTTGGTTTGGTTGGTGATTTTTGGTGTTTTTGAAGGTTATGGGTGTTCGGGATCACGTTTGTGTGAGTCCGCGATGTTTCCCGCGTGTCGGAAGGGAGGGATCCAGATTGGGGTACTTCCACCCGCGGCCACCTCGTCTTCCACCTTGACTACCATGGGCTCATATGTGTCCATACTTTTCGTCCTTCACATATTCTATCCTTTCCTTTACAGTCTTTGTCGCCGCTGGAGTTGAAGCGGGAACCACTAGTACTTCATCATTATCATCTCCTCCACAATACCAGCTCACGCGTTCGTATAACTCGCGTGTGGTTTCCATCAGCCTCATTCCTAGTTCTCACTTTAAATGCCCAGGCGACAAGCTGGCATTGTAAAGCATAATGATATTGCTTTGCTCTATGTATGATATCTGGTTAGCCACCTTCATGAACCTTTTTGTATAACTTGCAATCCCTTCATCTTGCTTATGCCTGATCCCGCATAGTTCTTGTTTCTAACTGATCTCGCATAGTTCTTGTTTCCTCACTGGCTGTACTCCCGAAGCACTAAATCTTGCTAGAAACTTTTTCTTGAAATATTGGTATCCATTGATTGACTCCATAGGCTGTGTGAGGAACCACTCTAAATCATGGTCAGTTAATGTACCGGCAAGAGCCCTGCACATGATTGCTTCATTCTTGGTGAGCATCGACATAGTCACCTCGAAACCACCTACGTGGGTTCTCGCCCTTGTACTTCCTAAATACTCAGACAATGTTGGCATTCATAAAGTTGAATCTGGATCGACATCCTGAATCCAATTTACGAAAGGAACCAGGTATGAATCCTTATTCTCCTCATCTGTTTTCTTTCCTGCTTCTAACTCTACAATCCTCTTAGCCATTTCTTTCTTCCAGTGATCCTTTTCCTTTTTCTCTGTTTTCTCATGTCGCCTTGTCTCCTTAGCTCTGCTAGATCTTTCAGAAACTCGTGACCTTATTTTCGACTGCATTGAACGGCTTGGCCTATACGTTTTGTCCATTGTCGATCCTGTGTCAATTTCATCATAATCGTACTCATAGTAATAAGAAGAATGCCGCGTGTTAGCCGACTGATAACACACTTTCCTCCTTTTGCCATTCTCAACAATCTCTTGTGACCTTCTTTTTTCTACTCCTTCTTATCTCACCTTGTCAACTTCTCGCCTTCCTCCCCGGGGCCTATCCTTTGGTGGCGGCATGTCTCGCTCTCGCCTATCCTGACCTCGTGACACACTTTAACTAGCGGCTTGTCCCCTAATTGGGTTATTTCCTGTTGCTCGCCCCATAACATTTTGCGGGATTGGGGTGGGCTCCTGCCTCATTTCCATGAGTTTGTTGTTATTCGCGAGAATCTGTAATAGGAGCTCATTGTTTGCCCTTATGCGCTCTGCTTCCGCCCTAATCTCAGCCTTCGTGAGGGGTAAAGGCTCCTACCTGCCATATCTCGCCCCTCTCACATCTTGGCGCTCCATATCTTCCCAATCTCTTCTCATTCGGACAGTAGAATTCATCTCTGTCGACTGAGGGCCTCCCTCTAGGACTAAACCAACTGGTAAATAGGTCTCACTACACAGATTTGGTGTTGTTAACGCCAGGTTTGTGTTTGGGGTGGTTTTTTAGGGTGTTCCTTTCTCTTGAACCATGTTGGACCTTAATGAAGGGTGTTTATGAGTTTGATGAAGGTATAAGAACAAAAACAAGAACAAGAAATCATACGGAGAAGAGCTTCAGGTCCCGATAATGGAACCAACTGATGCTGCCACACAAAATGGTTGCACAGACCCAAAGCTTTACAGTCCAAGGTGGATACTCCAGCTGCCTTCTCCATTGGATCCTACACACAAGAAAAACGTGAAACTAAGCCGGGGGTGCCTCCGGCCAAAGCCCCTCCGACGTGAGGATAAGTACTTGTTGATTTGTAGAAGAAAAGAGAGTACAAGAAGCTGAGATAATGGTGCAGAAATGTACTTGAGACTTACATATTCAGGTTTTAGATGTTTTTTATATTGTTCCTATCGTCATGTGTGTTGCATGTGCCCTTGACCACGTTTCATCTTCCTATTGGGTATGCTTGAGCACTCAAAGATAGTGGAGACGCCACCCTTTTCTGACAGATTGTTCATCAAGTGTAACAGAGTTTGTGGGCCCAAGTGTACACGTAAATAACATCTTTGGCATCTTCTAGAGAATTGTTGTTAATCGACATGTCGCCACTACACGATATCCCTATTGTGCGATAACTATTCTCTTGTCCTCGTTGCCGTATATCCATATCTCGTCATTCGGAATCTCATCTTGGAATTATCTTGCTACTACTATAAGATGGACCTAACTTGGCTTTATGATAGATCTCTTGTTTCTCGCTTTCTTGTCATATTTTCGTTGCATTATGTCTTGGGCCTATATCTTAGTCCCTGGCCTATTCTTACTTGTTGGGTCTCATGACGATTGTGTAGGCCCACTATGGTATTTACAGTCCGTAACAAGTCAACATGTTAACACTCATACGCTCAAGTACATCTGTCATCAACTCATCATAAGTCATAACATAACAAGAACCATCACCTTCATTAAAAGCATATTAGTCCTCATTCACAAGTAGATTTGAATGAGTGACATCCTCTAATTATCCTACAACTTCTACTGTATTGACATCATTATTTGGGAGGGGATCATTACCAATATTGGGAACAATAAACTCAAGCATGTCAATCGAATCTTGGATGAGGTCTTTGAGATTGAAGCATCTTTCGGTGGTATGACCACTATGTTTATTGTAATCACACCACTTTTCATGAACGTGATTCTCTTGAATCCCTTTCAACTTGTACCCCTCCAAAGGTTTGATTTGTCTCTTTGCCATTAATACCTCAAAAGCCTCGGTTTGGGTCATCCCTTGTAGTGGAGTGTAGACTCGAATATTATTGAACTTGCGATTGGTGAGAGGAGGAACACTTGAGTAAGTCCTTTTCCGATCATGATAGCATTAATAAAGGCTTCTTTTGCGAGAGTGGCAGTAGCCGCCTTGCAGTGGAAGCTGGGAGTGTTCTTCTTAATCTCACAAAGTAAGTCATCAACCCGAATACCCGCATCTTACATATGGGCAAAATATGGATATATAGAAACTGCCACAACGGTGTGTGCGGTAGTCAAGCATTTAGCACTTTAAGAAAACTTTCGTGATCACATCACAAATCAAATGTAAATATGTATTATGAACCCATATATGTTTACAATGCAAATATGTATTATGACCCTATACATTTTTTACAAATTATAAGTCAACTGCAAATACGTATTATTGGATGGAAGTAGTATAAAAATCCATTTTATACTATGGTGCATAATAATGTGCAATAAAAATTGAGTAAACGACTTTTTTGTCATCCGTACTATCACATATTTTCATATTTACCTCTGTACTATCAAAAGAACAAATGTAACCTGTGTACTATTGATAAATTAACCAAAATCGTTAAAAACGTTAATGAAAGTTAGAAGGGGTTAGTAACTTAACAGATATTGCTATCAAATTTTTCAAATAGCCCCTATAACTAAACAGATTTCTAACTTGCTTAACTTAGTACTAAAATGACATATTTACCCTTAATGTATTAAGGGAAAAAACACATACACACATACTTCCTCCGTCCAGCCCGAAAGGGCACTTTTGGTCAACAGCAGTTAACTTTGATCCAAACATTAATGCAAATCTAATCATTATATTGAAATTCTAAAAATTGTTATTGATAAATCATTAAATGGTTTATGAATAACAATTTTTAGAATTTCAATAAGATGATTTGATTTGCATTAATATTTGGGTCAAAGTTAACTGCTGTTGACCAAAAGTGCCATTTCGGACGGGACGGAGGGAGTACATTATTGGGAGGATATCTACGATATCGTTGATATCCTACATTATTTCCGTTATTGTTATATGTACAAATCTTTACCCTTATTTGATTGCCTGTAAATTAGGAAGAGATATAGCTGTAAAATAGGAAGAGATAGAGTAGCATTTGTTTAGGGATACATTCCATTGATGATAGAACTCTATTTGTATATATATTGTACACAGGAAGCTTGAATAAGACAGAGAAAATTCCTCCAATTCCTACGGTTCTTAAATTGGTATCAGAGCCTGGTTGAAATCAAAGGGACCGACCAGACACAAATTCTTCATCATGAGTGCTGAAGGAAATGAGAAGAATTTGATTGAAGGCAGTGTGCGAAGATCGCCGTACTACCTGTCATCAAGCGACAACCATGGACAGATTCTTACTCACGTCCAGTTGAAGGGAGAAAATTATGAGGAGTGGGCTCGAGTTTTCAAGGGCTCGCTGCGAGCCAAAACGAAGACTGGGTTTATTGACGGAACAATCGAACGACCAACCAATGAGGATGAGTTGGAACTCTGGCACACCGTGAATTCAATGGTGGTGTCTTGGATTTTCAACTCAATTGAAACAAGCCTACGCTCCACTGTGACGTACGTGGAAGAGGCGAAGACGCTGTGGGACGATTTGCAACAGAGGTTCTCAGTTGGGAATGGTCCGAGAGTTCAACAACTCAAGGCCGACATTGCTAATTGCAAGCAGCAGAATGAAAGTGTGGCGGCATACTATGGTCTCATCAAAAAATTGTGGGACGATCTGAATGATTATGCGGAGATACCAGTATGTTCGTGTACTGGCTGCAAGTGCAACATCAGCACAACATTGACTCAGAGGCGTGAAGAAGAACGTGTCCACCAGTTCGTCATGGGCTTGGAAACTCCGAAGTTTGAGAATGTGAAGTCAAACATTCTGAATTTTGAACCACTGCCCAACATGAATAAAGCATACGCCATGGTCATCAGAGAGGAACGAGTTCGAGGAAGCAACCAGGAAGACTATCCAGAACCAATGAGTTTAGTGGCTCGTGCAAATGATCAGAGAGGAACAAGCCTTCGCAATCCTAGGGGGGGTCGAAGGGATATGACTGCTGTAATTTGCACTCACTGCAAGAAGAAAGGACATGAAGCAGAATCTTGTTTCAAGTTAGTCGGATATCCAGAGTGGTGGGGAGAGCTGCGACAACGAAACCAGAAAGGGAAGAACTTCCAAACCTCTGGATCCAATGCTGGAGGGAGAGGTCGAGAAGCAGCCAATGTCCGAGCAAACACTGTGCAGATTGGCAGTGAGGCGAGCTCGGGTCTAACGGATGCAGAGAAGGCCAATCTTCTTGGGTTTTCCGGCGAGCAGTGGGATCATCTCAAGAATTACTTGACATCTCAGATCAAGATCGGTAAGACAAAAGATGAAATTTGGCTTGTTGATAGTGGCGCAAATCGTCATATAACAGGCAATCTTACTCTACTCAGTGAAACTCGGTTTATTGCCGGGATTTACGTAGGTTTACCTGATGGAAAGAAAATCATGGCTACCAAAGAGGGAAAAGCAAAAATTGGACCTGATTTGATTTTACATAATGTGTTATATGCTCCGAATTTTAACTGTAATCTATTATCTGTTTCCCAATTGATCAAAGATTCAAATATGCTAGTGCAATTCACTGACAAATCGTGTGTGATACAGGACCAAGCGTCGAGGACGTTGATTGGTGCGGGTAAACAGGAAGAGGGGCTTTACTACTTGAAGAGATCGATCGGGACACAAGCTTGCAGTGTTAAAGAACATGGTACTTCTGAACTTTGGCATCAAAGGTTGGGTCACCCGTCAAATAAAGTAGTTAATTTACTTCCTTTTGTTAGTCATAAAGGTAGTAGTAAGGATATTTGCGAAATTTGTTGTCGAGCTAAACAAACTAGAGACAAATTTTTGCCTACTGAAAATAATGTTGTTGGACCTTTTGAAATGATACATTGCGATCTTTGGGGTGATTATAGAACACCATCCTCGTGTGGGGCAACTTATTTTTTAACTATTGTCGATGATTACTCACGTGTTGTGTGGGTTTATTTGGTTCATTCAAAACCTGATGTCTCTCGTCTATTGAAAAATTATTTTACTATGATTGAACGGCAATTTGACAAAAAGGTTAAGGTTGTGCATAGTGATAATGACACTGAATTTACCTGTTTGGAAAAGTATTTTCTTGAGAATGGTATTTTACATCTTACTACTTGTGTCCGTACGTCTCAACAAAATGGAAGAGTTGAGCGTAAGCACAGACACATTTTAAATGTAGCCCGTGCTTTAAGATTTCAAGCTAGTCTGCCGATTAAATTTTGGGGCGAATGTGTGTTGGCTGCTGGATATTTGATAAATCGTACCCCCTCTAAACTTTTTAATGGAAAAACCCCGTTTGAAATTCTTTTTGGAAAATTACCCACTTACATACATATTCGGGTTTCTGGGTCATTATGTTTTGTACATTATTCCCGTCGGGATAATGACAAATTTGCAAGTCGTAGTCGGAGGTGCGTTTTTTTGGGATATCCATTTGGAAAGAAAGGGTGGTTGGTGTATGATCTTGATGAACATAAATTTATTGTTTCTCGAGACGTGGTGTTTTTGTTGAATCAAAATTTCCGTTTGCTAGTACAAACAGTGATGTGAACGTACAGAATGATGATCCATCCCATTTTATCTGTGAACCTATCTCTATGGCCAGTGAAGAAGAGGAATATGACCCTCTTATTGTTGAGCCACCACCCACTGTTGAGGTCACCGAAATAGTTCCTGTTGAGAACCCTCCTGACTCCAGCAATGACGTGGGTGCGACCCCAGCAACAATGTGCCCGAACCACTTGTGCCCGAACCACTTGGCTATGGACAACGAACCAGAACTCCCTCCACTCAGTATACATCGGATGAATATGAGTTGGGACCCCCTCAAGCATACAGTACTCAAGTAAGCCCCTCAACCAGTTTGCCGACCAAATCTACATCCTCAGGTACGTCTTATCCCTTAGCACACTTTGTCAATTGCTCTAGATTTTCTGTTGCACACCGATGCTTCTTGGCTGCAGTGGACACAGGAGTTGAGCCCACACATTATTCTAAAGCAGTTAAGTCACCACAATGGTGTGAAGCCATGAAAAACGAACTTGCGGCTCTTGATAAAAACGGGACATGGGATCTCGTTGATGCTCCAGTTGGCAAGAAAGTTATTGGGAACAAATGGGTATACAAAATAAAGCGAAAATCAGATGGCACAATTGAGCGTTATAAAGCGCGCTTGGTAATTTTGGGAAATCGACAAGTTGAGGGAGTGGACTTCACTGAAACTTTTGCTCCCACAATTAAAATGGTGATTATTGTTTTTTTAGCTGTTGCTGCAGTTCGTAAATGGGATCTTCATCAAATGGATGTGCATAATGCATTTTTACATGGGGACCTTGGAGAGGAGGTGTACATGAAGGTACCTTTGGGTTACCATACTACTTTGCCTGGGAAAGGTTGTAAACTCAACAAATCTTTATACGGGTTACGACAAGCGCCTCATTGTTGGTTTGCAAAACTCTCCACTGCCTTGAAAAATTATGGTTTCACACAATCATATTCTGATTACTCTTTCTTCTCCTACAACGACTCGAAATGTGAGATATACGTTCTCATCTACGTTGATGATTTAGTTATTGGTGGGAATAATTCCGTTGCCATTTGTCGGTTCAAAGACTACTTGAGCCGCTGTTTTCACATGAAAGACCTTGGTTGACTGAAATATTTCTTAGGGCTGGAGGTTGCTCGTAGCTCAGCAGGCATTTTCTTGTCACAACGAAAATATACCCTTGATATATTGTCCGAAACTGGACTACTTGGTTCTCGGCCTGCTACCACCCCTATTGAACAAAACCATCGGCTTGCTCTCAGTAAGGATGCCGAGTTGCGTGATCCTGAACCATATTGTCGTCTTGTTGGCCGCTTGATTTATCTTGCTGTTACCAGACCGGAATTGTCTTACAGTGTTCACACTTTAGCTCAGTTCATGACCAGCCCAAAGAAGGCTCACTGGCAAGCCGCTCTACGTGTTGTTCGGTACCTGAAAAATCACCCTGGACAGGGTATTCTCCTGCGTGCTGACTCCAATCTCCATCTTCAGGCCTATTGCGACTCTGATTGGGCTAGCTGCCCTCTCATTCGACGCTCTTTGACAGCTTATTTTATTTTCCTCGGTGGTTCTCCTATTTCATGGAAAACTAAAAAGCAAGTAACGGTATCACGTTCTTCGACAGAGGCCGAGTATCGTTCCATGGCCAGCACTACTTGTGAGCTGAAATGGTTACGGGGTCTTCTAGGCTCCCTTGGCATCTCACATCTCTCTCCTATGAAACTTCTTTGTGACAGCCAATCCGCGCTTCACATTGCCCGCAATCCAGTCGCTCACGAATGAACTAAACATATCGAGGTTGACTGCCATTTCGTACGTGATGCTGTTCAGTCCGGTCTCATTATGCCCACTTATGTCCACACTTCAATGCAGCTGGCGGATATTCTTACTAAGGCTTTGGGGTCCAGGCAGTTTCTTATGCTCCTTAGCAAGTTGGGCGTTTGTGATCTTCACGCTCCAACTTGAGGGGGGGTATTGGGAGGATATCTACGATATCGTTGATATCCTACATTATTTCCGTTATTGTTATATGTACAAATCTTTACCCTTATTTAATTGCCTGTAAATTAGGAAGAGATATATCTGTAAAATAGGAAGAGATAGAGTAGCATTTGTTTAGGGATACATTCCATTGATGATAGAACTCTATTTGTATATATATTGTACACATGAAGCTTGAATAAGACAGAGAGAAAATTCCTCCAATTCCTACGGTTCTTAACTTACATCACACCACACCCAAACCCTAGATTTGCCTCCCGGCCTCTCAATCTTTCATCTCTTATCTCTACCTCCGTAGATCCATCTCTCCCCTACCTCCTCTCTCTATTCGACTGTTGGCTCCATCTTGCAAACTCAACAGCAAAAGCAGATCAATCGCCATGTCAAGTATATTCCCTCTTCTCAACAGCAAAAACATTTACCCCTAACCTCTATGGCATCAATTATGGCGGGATCTACCCTATTAATTCTAAGACAATTTACCAAGTCATCTCGGGGGATTCTCGCCCATATACCCCTAGTTAGATAATAAATGCCGCCAGTTTTCTGACATTGGCCATACCTAATTTGTCTAAGGCATTTCTTGAATCTAGCCATGGCGAGAAGAAAAAATTTGAAGAAAGCAAAGAAAATTAAAAATCAAAAGAATTACCTGGAAAATATGAAGGGTCGTTGATGAAGTCAAATATTGACTGTAAATTCGCCGGAATGTCTAGGGTGCTACCAAATTCTCTACTTTCCAGGATGATTGAAGTAAGGAATCAGGCTAAAAAGTGGGCGTGTATGGAGGAAGCTTAAGGAGGAGTAAGGATCGGACCAGTGAAAGGAAGAAAAACTGGAAGGAAGAAGGGAAGTAAGTTCGCCGGAGGAAATGCTATGGTGGCCGGAAATCGCTAGGAAGATCGTAAGATGAGGGGAACGAAAAAAGGTGAAAGGAGGAGGGGGGAGGTTATTTATATGGAGGGGAATATAAAGGGGTTTTTTGGGGGAACAGTGGAAATTAATTGGCCCCCAAATTTTTGAAATTCCCCCCTTTTTAATGATTCCAAAATTCAAAAAGGCCTTTTTAGATGTCACATCATGGCCACCTGTCAGTTGAGTGGTTTTAAGCGTGGCACGTGGCGTACAGGTGTCAAGCTGATCAAATATCTCGCAAAATAAGCATCCGTAGACGGGAAGCGGCAATTTGCATAAAATTTCTCGCCTGGAACATGAATGATCCAGGTCTCGAAATTGGGGGCTACTGAAGTGGTTATCAGAAATAGAGTTGGGTTTGAACAGTGTGGGGGGCTCCTTAGGCCCAATGAGCTCAGTAGGCCAAATAGTCAGAAACAAGTTATGGGTATAAAAGATAATGAATTGAATAATCAATATTATTTCTTATTTAATTGGTAAATAATGAGTATCTGTGGCAAGGGCATATCGGTGTGCGAGATTAAATGTTATGCAGGAAGTACGAAGGCGAGAAGTGATCTAATATGCGTGGTCTTTGAGCGGCAAAGCGTTTGTCTAGATTAAGTGATTATCTCGCGTGGTTCATGTATAAGATCGGTGATCAGGCGACAAGCTTGGTTTACAAGTGTTGGGTGACTGTGATATTGACACGTGGATGACCCCCATAACGGTCAACAGTTGACAGGACAATGCAAGTAGTACTTTCTTACTGACTTTGAGGGTGGTTAGTCTAACTATGAGGGATGACTGACACGTGTCCCTTAGGGGCATGGCCTACAACTTGACTTAGTATAAAAACAGGATGGCCTAATTATTATGTAAGTTTTTCTCTATCTCTAAACCCCCATCTCCATTGTTCTCTCCAATATACTTTCTTGATCTCAGAAACAGCCACTGATTCTCACGCCGGAGGGGTTTTACCGGAGTCACCCCCGGTTTAGTTTACTGTTGTTTGCTTGTGTGTAGGATTCAAGGTGGACCATCCCAAGAAGTCCAGCCGGAGTATCCATTGGAGTAGTTGTATGTTTAGCTCCTGTGCAACACTTTTTGCCGTGTAGCATCAGCTGGTTCCGTTGCCGGGACCTGAATGTGCTTCGTGGGGTGGTTTGGTTGAGTTTGTAGGTGGTTGGTGGTTGCTGGTGGTGGGTGTTAAGGTGGCAGACAGTGACCATTTTCTAGTGGAGCCTAGAAGATCTCTGTTGTCAGCTTTGATGAAGAAATAAATGCTACTGGAGTGAAGATCAAGAGGGATTCCAAGTTTTGTACCTGTCAGATATCATGTCATGGACTGTTGTTATATTTATTTTAGGGTGTCATAAAGTTATCCTTGGTTATAAAGCTTGTTGGCTCATTAATGTATGGTGTAAAGGTGTTTTGTAGTCAGAAAAGTGACTGGTAAAGTTGTCAGAAGAGTTTATTTATTGTAAAAAGGCGTTGTTTGGCTTGAAGTATCTGACAAATTGTCCATTTGTTTGTTGGAAAGTTATGGTGATGGGGCAAGATAAAGCTACCCCTTCCAAGGTGGCTCAGAACTTAACGTTGGCAACCCCCAATGCCAAGGAAGCTCGCGCCGGGGCGGGATCTGATAGAGAGGTGGATGTGCATACATCGGAGACGAACTCTAGCGTTAGGCGGGCTAGGGAGCAGGAGGAAAGGGTGAGAATTGAGAGAGCCAAGGCAGTAGATGAAGGGCAAGTTCCCGCAAAGTCAAAGGATGCAGAAGTGAAGGAAAATATTGAAAAGTTGAGGGCGGATAATGAGGCATGGATACGAGTTCTCGCCAATAATCAGCAGTTGAAGGAGTTAAATGCAGAGCCTTCCCACATTCCTGAGGAGTTATTGGATGGGCAGGCGGGAAGGGCCCATGTCGGCGGGCAAGAGCGAGAGGTCAGCGCCAGTGTGGCTGACAGGCCAAGGCGGGTAAGGGATATGCCGCCACCCAGAGGAGCGGACGGAGATCATAGGCGAGATGATGGTTTGGGAGCCAGAAAGAAGAAGAGAAAGAAAATATAACATAAGTCGGGCAATTCCAAAGAACAGTCCTATTACTTTGAATATGATAGTAATGAATCCAGTGGCTCAACTCACGACGAGGAGTATGTTCCCGGTAAAGATAGGCATGCCAAGGAGAGATCTCAGTTATCGCGGCATCATGACGTAAGACGTCACCGCGAGATGTCACCGCGGGATAGAGAGCGAAGGAGACAGGAGAGAAAGGATAGAGAGTATGTGAAAGAAAGGGAGCGGAGGGCCGCAGAGGCGGCAAGGGTGGCTGAAGCCGAGAAGCTTGCAGAGGCCTTGAAGGCCGCAGAATTGGCCAAGGCTATTGAAATGGAGAAGGCTAAAAAAGAAGAGGAGGAAAAATGGAAAAATGAGATGGCAGAAATGGCCAAGAAGATAAAGGAATTAGAGGCGGGATCAAAGAAAGTAGGCGAGAAGAAGCCTTTTTTGGCTCCATTCGTTCAGAGCATCAAAGGTGTTGCCTCGGATCCAAGTTTACGCGTGCCAGTTTTGTCGAGTTATTCCGGGAAGACCAGGGCAATAACCCATGTCGGAGGGTTTGAGGCGATAATGTCTCTGTTAACTGAGAGTGAGGCAGTTCTATGTCGGGCTTTGGTGAGCACTTTGGCGGATCATGCTTTGGAGTGGTTCTTGGCGCAGCCTGAAGACTCTATAACTGGGTATCAAGATTTCAGGGAGAAGTTTTTAGCGAGATTCAGTGCGTCAGGGTCGCAGCCAGTGCAAAAGACAGAATTATGTAGCCTCATGCAAAAGGATGGAGAGGGAATTGTAAGCTTTACAGATAGATTTATGGGGGTGGCAAACCAAGTCGCTGACGTCAGTCAAGGCGAGATAATTATGTTGATACTAGTTTGCAACCAGGTCCCTTTAAGTAAGAGCTAGGAATGAGATTGCCAAAAACTACAGGGGAATTATATGAAAGAGTCAGGGGATTTTGCAGTGGAGCCAGAGTCAAGGCTAAGGTAACTCAGGCGACAAGTCCAGCGGCAAACAAAGTAGCAAGTGAGAGAGTAGAAGTGATGCGAGATGATAGGAGGGGATCTGGTGGCAACAGGGGGTCAAATCAAGCGGTAGGAAGTGGGGGCCGAGGAGATGTACGTTCAGGGGGTCAAAGGGGCTATAAGCCAAAGACGGCCATAAAGTATAGCCAATTGAATACTCCTATTAGCGAGATCATTGAAAAGGTGAATTTGCCCGAGCCTTTTCCCATTACACCAGGAACTGATGTGGCCAAAGACCAGAATAGTTACTGCGAGTTTCACAAGGATAAGGGGCATAAGACTGATGATTGCTATAATCTGAGGAGATTGATTCAAGGGAGGATTGATAGAGGTTTCTTGCAAGAATATTTGGAAGAGAATGTAGGGCGAGAAGATCAGCGGAGGTCGAAGAGAAATTTGGTAGATGTTATACATGACCCATTACCCAGTGTGTCCCAATTGAATAATCAAATTATGACTTTGACACATACATTTGAAGTTCCTCAGTTTCCCGCCAGCCAAGATAGAGTGATCAGTTTCTCCAGGCGAGAACTGGCTGTTACCAAGAGTCATGGGAGTCAACCAATTATCATCACGATGTATCCAGGCAACAATATTGTGCAACGAGTTATGGTAGATTCTGGAGCAAGCAGGAATGTGCTTTATTATGACGCCTTTAAGAGGATGAATTATACGGAAGCTAATTTAGTGCCTCATAAGGGATACCTGGAGGGTTTCACCAATCATTCTGTTAAGGTCAAGGGAACGATCATGTTGGATGTTGAGATTGGAGAAGGAAAGCTGGCAAAATGCGAGAACATTGAGTTCATGGTGATTGATCTCGTATCTCCTTACAACGCAATAGTGGGAATTCCATTCATTTTGAGCTTTGAGATGGTCCTGTTAATCCCCCACCAAAGGGTGAAGTATCCCACCTCCAATGGGATAGGTTGTCTGAAGAGTGAGGCGGTCACAGTAGTAAGGAAGCAGAAGGAAATGTTGAAAGCTAAGACGGAGAGTACAATTTCTATGACTACCAAAGGCGAATCCAGTCCATTGAAGATAAACATGGTCAAGATTGTGGAGGTGACAAATAGTGATTCTGATTGGGACATAACGGATAGTATGAGAAAGGGAACAGCTATGGTGGCTGCGGCGACAAACCAAGCCGCAGAGTTGATGACATGTGAGTTTGGAGAAGAGCGGGAAGATAACATAGTGAATAAGCAGAGATCTGATTCTGAAGTTCAGAGAGAATGTGTACATGAAGTGGTAATGTGGCGAGAATTTGGTACTGACATGACCGGGTGGGATGAGGCTGACGAAGGGAATTACTTGGCAATGGAGACGGTGAATCTGGTGCCCAACCTGAGTTACGCCAGGATGGTGAGGATGGTACGCATGGATGAGCCAAGAATTGAGGAGATTGTTGATGGAAATGTGGGGATGCCTATAGATGAGTCAGAGGATGATTGTGAAGCTATTGAGGTGGAAGACTCCTAAGGGCGGCCTACTGGTAATACCTTCTCTGATCCCAGAAAGCCTGTTGTCGCCAAAACGAGGAAAAGAAAAAGAATAGAGGTGGAGACCTTGCAGGTGCGGGATGAGCCAGATATCAAGGCGGGAGAGGAGTTGGAGGAAGTAGAAATTAATTGTTATTTCCCAGATCAGAAAGTGAAGATTGGCAAACTATTATCGCGGGATGAGCGGGAATGCTTGGTTGAATTTTTGAAGGAGAATCTAGATGTTTTTGTCTGGAGGCCCGAGGATATGAGGGGAATTGACGAGAATGTGGCCTTACATTGTTTGAACGCTGATCCTAATGTAGAGCTATTTAAGCAGAAGTGAGGCACTTGTCGCCGGAGAAAGAGCTGGCTATGATGGAGGAAGTGGAGAAGTTGTTAAAAGCGGGAATAATCGAGAAGATTCAATACCCAGTCTGGTTGGCCTGTCCGGTGATGGTGTTGAAATCAAACAAGAAGTGGAGGATGTGTATCGACTTCACTGACTTGAATACGGCATGTCCGAAGGATTGCTATCCTTTACCAAATATTGATAAGTTGGTGGACTCTGTTGCTGGTCACAAGGTGTTCAGCTTTATTGATGCTTATTCGGGATATCACCAGATCAAGATGGCGGAGGAGGATAAGGCAAAAACTGCATTTAGGACTCCAATGGGAAATTTTTGTTATAAAATGATGCCATTTGGCTTGAAGAATGCGGGGGCGACATATCAAAGAATGGTGAATGAGGTTTTTAAGTCACAAATTGGGCGGAATATGGAAGCATACATTGATGATATGGTGATCAAGTCTAAGGAGAACAATCATGTGTTAGATCTGATCAAAACTTTTGAGAACTTGAGGAGGAATTCCATGAAGTTGAATCCAAGTAAGTGCACCTTTGGCGTAACGGGGGGAAAATTTCTGGGATTTTTGGTAAATAGGCGCGGGATTGAGGCCAACCCCGAAAAAATTCAGGCATTGTTAGACATGTCGCCACCGAAATCTATCCGCGAGATTCAGCGGCTGAATGGAAGGATCATTGCTTTGGGAAGGTTTATTTTGAAGTCGGCGGAGAGATGTTTGCCGTTTTTTAAGGTGTTGAAGGGTGGGAAGAAGTTCGAGTGGAATGAGGAGTGTGAAGCAGCTTTTGAAGAAATGAAAACTTATTTGGGGAAGCCGCCATTGTTGAGTAGTCCGATGGAGGGGGAGGAGTTGTTTGTTTACTTGGCAGCCTCTGATTATGCAGTTGCTGCAGTATTAGTAAGGGAAGAGGGAGGCATTCAAAAGCCTGTGTATTATGCCTCTAAGGCTTTGAGCAAGGTGGAAGCGAGATATTTTAATGCTGAGAAGTTGGCTTATGCTTTGGTTGTGGCGGCAAGGAAGTTGAGGGCTTATTTTGTCGCACATACAATCGTTGTTTTGACTGATGCACCCTTAAGGAAGATCTTGTAGCAGCCAGATTCCGCGGGAAGGTTGTTGAAATGGTCGATAGAGCTGACCGAGTTTGATATTAGATACGAATCCCGCCGAGCTATCAAGGCGCAGGCATTGGCAGACTTCATTGCTGAGACCTCTTTTACTAGGTCTCAGGCGGAAGTGGTGGAGGAGCGCGAGAAGAGGAAGGCAACAAAGCGGGATGTGCCAAGTTTGATTGAGAAGAAGGAGAGGCCGGTAAATTGTTGGGTCCTACATGTAGATGGTTCGTCCGCAAAGGACAGGGGAGGAGCGGGAATGGTTCTGATGGCGCCAGATGCGGAATGTGAGTATAAGAAGGCTTTTAGATTCAAGTTCCCGGTTTCCAACAATCAGGCGGAATATGAGGCGCTGGTAGCGGGAATCAAATTTGCTCGTAATATTGGTGCAAAGAAGATAGTGATCCACTCTGATTCTCAGCTCATTATGAATCAAGTGCGGGGTGAGTATGGGGTGGTGAATTCATTTCTGATAAAATATTGTAACCTGGCGAGAAGCATTTTAAGCAGTTTTGAGTTTTGGGAACTCGTACAAATTGATAGGACAGAGAATTCAAAGGCTGATGCATTGAGTAGATCTGCGGGAAGTGAGGCAAACCAGGCCGCTGATGAGCCCTTGGTGGAGTATGTGGATATGCCGGCAATTGACGTGGTCATGGAGATTGGTGATACGGGGAAGAATTGGGTGACAGAGATGAAAGATTTCTTGGACAAGGGTGAATTGCCGCCTGATGAAGAAAAGGCTAAGCTAGTAAAGGTGACTTCTCTGTGATTTACAGTACAAGATGGGATATTATATAGAAGATCCTTCTCAAAGCCATTAATGATGTGTGTGGAGCCAGGAATGGTGACTAAGGTCTTATTTGAAATTCATGAAGGTGTTTGTGGTGGCCATCCAGGAGCGAGATCCCTGTCGGAAAAGGTTTTGTTCCATGGATATTATTGGCCAAGTTTGAGGAAGGATGCGGAAGAGTATGTGCGGAAATGTGAGAAATGTCAAAGATTTGGGAATATCCCGCGTCAACCCGCCACTGAGCAGACGCCGATTGTCACGACTTGGCCCTTTGATATGTGGGGCATAGATTTGATCGGGCCATTCCCAAAGGCCAAGGGAGGATGCCAACATGTGGTTGTCACCGTTGATTATTTCACAAAGTGGACGGAAGCGAAAGCCTTGGCAACAATAAGTGAAGATAATGTCATCAAGTTTGTCCAAGAAAACATTTGGTGTAGTATGGGTTGGCTAGGGCAATTATCTCTGATCATGGAACACAATTCGGGAAGAAATTTGCGGCTGAGTGAAAGAGGTTAAATGTGAAGCATTGGATGTCGACAGTATATAGGCCACAGTGCAATGGGCAGGCTGAGGCAGCAAACAAGCAAATTATTGCTGCCTTACGCAAGAATTTGGAGGGAAGAGGCGGCGCATGGTTTAGAAGAGTTGCCAACAGCATTGTGGTATGTTAGAACCAGCATAAAGGGCTCAACTGGTGAAACAGCATTTGCTTTGACTTATGGATCTGAGGCCATGGCGCCGGCCGAGATGGCATTGCCGACCTACCGGGTAACTTACTATGACGAGGCTAGGAATGGACAGCGACGATGCAACGACCTTGATTTGGTTGATGAGAGAATACTTCAAGCGATAATGAGGATGGTAAATTATAAGCAAAAGATGAAGGCTCAACACGACAAGCGAGTAAACAAGAGGTCTTTCAATATAGGTAACTGGGTGCTGAGAAGTGCAGAGGCTACTGGACCTAAGCCAGGCTTCACCAAGTTGAATGAAAAGTGGGAGGGGCCATTTCAGGTGTCCAAGATTATCCGAGAAGGAACCTATCATCTAAGGAAGCAGGACGGTGAAGTATTGAAGAATGCTTGGAGTGTTGATCATCTGAAGCATTTTTATCAGTGAAATTGCCTCGAATTTTTGTAGTTATATCTTTTGATTTTTGCTCTAGATAACAAAAGTTATGTAACTTTTCTTTTGAGCCATGTGTTTTGTTGACCTCACATTGGCGGGAAAGTTATATAGAATTTGTCAATCTAGAATGATGTAACTCATAAATATGATGGAAGAAGGAGGCGGGAATTATTCAGCGACATATCTTTCCGTGATTATCCTTTTTTGTTAAAATCTGACAAGTTTTCTGTTTTATGAAACAGTTATTGAAATAGCGAGATCTGAGCAAGTGAAAGTGATCAGGAAAGCAGCCATCATAGTGGATGAAGAAAGTTGGCAAGGGGAGAGGCCGTTGAGGCATGATGATAAAATCGAGAAGCAGATGTCGCCCACACTTGGAGAAATGGTTGCAGCGTCTTGTAGCGTCTTGGTTAGAGACCAAGGCACCAAATGGATGCGGCGTCTTGGTTAGAGACCAAGGCGCCAAATGGTTGCGGCGTCTTGGTTAGAGACCAAGGCGCCAAATGGTTGCGGCGTCTTGGTTAGAGACCAAGGCGCCAAATGGATGCGGCGTCTTGGTTAGAGACCAAGGCGCCAAATGGTTGCGGCGTCTGGGTTAGAGACCAAGGCGCCAAATGGTTGCGGCGTCTTGGTTAGAGACCAAGGCGCCAAATGGATGCGGAGTCTTGGTTAGAGACCAAGGCACCAAATGGATGCGGCGTCTTGGTTAGAGACCAAGGCGCCAAATGGTTGCGGCGTCTTGGTTAGAGACCAAGGCGCCAAATGGTTGCGGCGTCTTGGTAAGAGACCAAGGCGACAAATGGATATGTATACAACGTGCCAAAAATTGTTACAGCAAATAGTTGGCGAGAAACTTCACTTGGGAGTGAGGCTGCCTAAAGACAAGCCTCACTTTTTTGAAGGGAGTAGTCTGTATATAGAGATAAGATGGAGAGATGCAATCTTCGACGAACTATCGAAGCAAAATCAGAATTACCAAAAGAAAGGCATGCGACATAAAAAAGTTGTAATGAGCAAATGGAGAGTTAAAACAAGACAGAAGAAGCAAAGCATTAGACAAATGTCACGACAGAGCGACAAGAAGATAATTACAAATTGTTGGACACGAAGACTCACCATTGAAATTAAAGCAAATAGTTTGCGACAAAATATGGTTGCGAGAAATAAAAGGTAAAATTAAAATGAAGAAAGTAAATATTGTTTGTTACAAACCCAAAGTTAAAAGTTTGGTGGCAATCACAAATTACAAGAATAAATTCACTGAGCATTATAAGCGCGGTTGAGGGCGTCCTTCTTTTGCTGAGATAGCTCATACCAGGCGGGAACCATATTGTCGGCACGAATGGCGGGAACGGACCATGCTGCCTTGCCGAGCACTGCGTCCTCCGCTGCCAATTGACTCAGCTCCTCATCACTGTAAGGCACAAGGGGATGCCCTTGCGGCTTTGGTCACTAAAGATTGTCTCTGAGCCCCATTGTGCTAGTCTGGTAGGGGTAATGGCGGGATCAACTTCGGCGTCAATGGTCCTCAGAGTGTGAAGGATCGCATTATCAAAGGCGTCCATTTCATCCTGTTCAGCTTTAGTTTTGGCCTCAGCAAGATCATTCTTCAATTTGGTAACCTGGTTAGCTTTAACAAAGTTATCATCGGCAAGTCGCCTATTCTCAGCAGTCAGTTCGGCGAACTTAGCCGCATCAACCTTGTTCTTTTCATTTTTCGCGACAAGGCAGGCAAGTCTGTCCTCCGCATCTTTGTTCTTCTTTTCAAGTTCTTCCAATCTCGACTTTCCCGCCTCTAGGTCAGCATCGACTTTAGCTTGTAAATCCTTCAATTCTTGGATGGAGGTATCCCGCCTGGTAACTTTCCGCTTGTAGACATTCCGCTCACATTCAGCCTCAGTGAGCTCTTCCTCTAACCTGATACACTTGTTGCTCAGGCCCAAAAGAGTGCTGCTGGCCTAAGAGAGGTGAAGCGACAAATAAATGTTATGGTTTAAAGTTAACAATGAAAATTTGAATGAAAGGAAAAGCGAGTAAAGGTATCTTACTAGGGAAAGTTGGATTCCCGCATGATAGGCAGAGTGGGCAGGATTCTCTCCCTCAACATAAGCGACCTGTTCGTTGTCGCTTGATCGTTTGAGAGCGGTGGAGCCTAGCAAACAGGAAAATGTATCCAGCCGCTCAGTTATCAACCCCTTGAGTTTGGGGATATCATTGGCTTCCCGGCAAAGAGCCACCATGCCTGCCTCATCCGCCGGAATCTGGAATCCTTCCTCCAGCCAGCTAGGTCGGCGACGAGAATGTCAGCGGGAAGATGGAGTGCGTAGTGGTGAGGCGATGGGATTAGTAGGGGGATCAGTCTCAGGGGCATGAGGGGAAGGCGGGATGTCGTTTCTCGCGGGGTGTTCAAACTGGACCCCGCCAGTGTCAGTTTCTTGCCCCTCAGAGGGAGCATCAATCCCAGCCTCACCTTGAGGCTCTTCATTTTCTTCGTGTTCCTCCTCTTCATCACCCTCCAAATCTTGAACATCAGAGGGGTTCCCTTGAGTATGAGTGGGAGCAGAGGTACGTGGCCTCTTGGTTTGTCGAGGGTTGGTGGAAGGAGCCCTTCTGCGGGGATTTTTGGGGACGACCCTTTCATCCGCCCCAGTTGTCGCAATGGGGATGGTTATGTCAGTTGGTTGGGCCATCAGGCTGGCATTCCTAGCCACGGCCAGACATTTGGCCTGTTGCTCAGACGTGCCATGAACTAATCGCTTCTGGTTCATACTCATTGAACGGTGAACTGCGACAAAAAACAAAAAGGGATTATCGACATTATAGAATTAAAATTCATAAGTAATGGAAAGCGGGATGTAGTGAAAATCATACGTAGAACTTCTCGCATTGCACGGCAAACATTGTGGTCGTTCCCGCAAGTTGTACACTCAGAGCTAAATTTGGCACCTGAGTGAAGTTCCCATCCAGACCAGGATACGGTATGCTCAACGGCCACGCGAGGAGGCAAAGGCGGGAAATTATAGGAGAGCCCCACTTGGCTCAACAAGAATGGTCAGCAAGTATTTTTTGGCATGAAAATAGGGCAGGGGAGGGGTCGGCGGTGTTGGCGGCGGCAAGAAGGTCAAGCATCCTTCTTTTCAAACGCTTCTTGTCTTCATCTAGGGCCCATTTTTATCAACTTTGGGGTGAATTCCTTGCAGATCAGTAGGGAGGGCCCAGCCTACGCGGGAAATGATGAATAGCGGGCTGTTTTGCCAGTTATGAACTTTAGAAGGGAGAGGGGTTAAAATTTTTGGTTGCTTGAATTTCAGCGACATCCGAAGTTTATTTGTCTGTTTATCTTTTTGTGGATAGCCGGTGAACATATCCATAAGAAGGTGAATGGTGGGTTCTCGCCTAAGGGCGCGACAAATGACTATAAAGCAAGTCAAAACTCTTATGGCATTGGGGTGGAGCTCAGCTATTGCCGCTTGAGCTTTGAAGAGGACAAGAGAAATGAAGGGGTCAATGGGAATCCTAAGGCCCGCTTCTAATTGGGACGGGAAAACCACTATGTCGTCTTGTCTCTGACGAATGGCGAGAAGTGACATATCACCATCATAATTGGCTATGTGATAATTCAAATGGTCAATGTGATATTGGGTGTGATATGGCGTGATATGAAGGTTTTGTGAAGGATCGTTTCCCGCCGAATTGGAAGTGGAGGGGTTGTTGGCTGAAGTTAATTGCCCGCCAATAGATGTTGAAGCACCAGGAGCTCCAAAGTTAGACATCTCGCCTGAATCAGAAGAAGAGACAAGTTGTTTATAACGAGACCTATTAACTAAAGATCTCGCAGCGAGAAAATCAGTGTCTGAACTATCAGAATACGTGGGAGGGCCATAGAAGCGACAAAGGTGCTCGCAAAGTTCGCGGGGAGTGAAAAACGTTTTTGACATGGGGGCTGAGAAATGAAGGAAACATTTACCCCTAACCTCTATGGCATCAATTATGGCGGGATCTACCCTATTAATTCTAAGACAATTTACCAAGCCATCTCGGGGGATTCTCGCCCATATACCCCTAGTTAGATAATAAATGCCGCCAGTTTTCTGACATTGGCCATACCTAATTTGTCTAAGGCATTTCTTGAATCTAGCCATGGCGAGAAGAAAAAATTTGAAGAAAGCAAAGAAAATTAAAAATCAAAAGAATTACCTGGAAAATATGAAGGGTCGTTGATGAAGTCAAATATTGACTGTAAATTCGCCGGAATGTCTAGGGTGCTACCAAAGTTTCTACTTTCCAGGATGATTGAAGTAAGGAATCAGGCTAAAAAGTGGGCGTGTATGGAGGAAGCTTAAGGAGGAGTAAGGATCGGACCAGTGAAAGGAAGAAAAATTGGAAGGAAGAAGGGAAGTAAGTTCGTCGGAGGAAATGCTATGGTGGCCGGAAATTGCTAGGAAGATCGTAAGATAAGGGGAACGAAAAAAGGTAAAAGGAGGAGGGGGGAGGTTATTTATATGGAGGGGAATATAAAGGGGTTTTTTGGGGGAACAGTGGAAATTAATTGGCCCCCAAATTTTTGAAATTCCCCCCTATTTAATGATTCCAAAATTCAAAAAGGCCTTTTCAGATGTCACATCATGGCCACCTGTCAGTTGAGTGGTTTTAAGCGTGGCACGTGGCGTACAGGTGTCAAGCTGATCAAATATCTCGCAAAATAAGCATCCGTAGACGGGAAGCGGCAAGTTGCATAAAATTTCTCGCCTGGAACATGAATGATCCAGGTCTCGAAATTGGGGGCTACTGAAGTGGTTATCAGAAATAGAGTTGGGTTTGAACAGTGTGGGGGGCTCCTTGGGCCCAATGAGCTCAGTAGGCCAAATAGTCAGAAACAAGTTATGGGTATAAAAGATAATGAATTGAATAATCAATATTATTTCTTATTTAATTGGTAAATAATGAGTATCTGTGGCAAGGGCATATCGGTGTGCGAGATTAAATGTTATGCGGGAAGTACGAAGGCGAGAAGTGATCTAATATGCGTGGTCTTTGAGCGGCAAAGCGTTTGTCTAGATTAAGTGATTATCTCGCGTGGTTCCTGTATAAGATCGGTGATCAGGCGACAAGCTTGGTTGACAAGTGTTGGGTGACTGTGATATTGACACGTGGATGACCCCCATAACGGTCAACAGTTGACAGGACATGGCAAGTAGTACTTTCTTACTGACTTTGAGGGTGGTTAGTCTAACTATGAGGGATGACTGACACGTGTCCCTTAGGGGCATGGCCTACATCTTGACTTAGTATAAAAACAGGATGGCCTAATTATTATGTAAGTTTTTCTCTATCTCTAAACCCCCCCTCTCCATTGTTCTCTCCAATATACTTTCTTGATCTCAGAAACAGCCACTGATTCTCATGCCGGAGGGGTTTTATCGGAGTCACCCCCGGTTTAGTTCACTGTTGTTTGCTTGTGTGTAGGATTCAAGGTGGACCATCCCAAGAAGTCCAGCCGGAGTATCCATTGGAGTAGCTGTATGTTCAGCTCCTGTGCAACACTTTTTGCCGTGTAGCATCACTGGGAGAAGAAATGAATCCAACATGATGAAGATTTTCTAGCTGCTAATTGATGAAGTGACAAAGTTTAACTTAAGTGCACAAAACGAATAATTCTTTTTCTTTTCTTCAAATTGCTGGAATATCAAAGAATTTTATTTTTTATGATTTTATTTGAATCAATTATGGGTTTGACTGTTTGAGGAGAAATGAAAGGAGAGAAATGAACAAAATCATTTTCTCTTTTTTAGCTTGGTAATAAAATTTTTATTTATTATATCATTATTTTTGAAACCAAAATGTAAATTTTTTTTCCTTTTTAGATAAAAAAATGTAAGTTTTATTTATTTTAAATTTTAGCAGAAAAATGTAAGATTAATTAGAAGCTCAAAATTGGTAATTGATAAACAAGGGTGACTACGTCATTTTAAATCTCAATTAATCGAGTTAGGAATCAGTTTGGTTATGGGGCGATTTGAAATTTTTAATAGTAAAATATGTTAAGTTATTAACGCTTTCTAACGGCTATTAACATTTTTGACGATTTTGGTTAGTTTTGCTAATTAATCAATATTACGCAAGTTAAATTTGTTATTTCCCTAGTACAGAGGTAAATATGAAAATATGTGATAGAGCGAGGCAAAAAAGTTTTTTACTCAATAAAAATTACTCTGTACGGTAAAAAATAAGCACACAAAAAGTGAGCAATTTTGTTCACCAATCTCACTAAGAAAACACTCTTTATTATCTAAAAGTCCTTAAAGCACGCATTTATGTATTTGTGTACAACTCACATTTTGTATTATTTTTTATTTTTATTTTTAGGAAATAACATATAATTTATTCGGACAGTAAACACTTTGTTCGTTCCATGAAACCAACAAAAATATAAAAACAGCTAGAGGGGTGAATAGTTATTATAAAATTTTCAAACCATTTTTATAAAAGCAACTTCTTGATTACAAACCTAAGTTTACAATGGATGAAAAATGCAAACGAGGTTCGTAAAATGCTCAAGGGAGCTTTGAGTTTTGAAAGAGAGCTTTGAAAACCACGGTTGACTAAGGGCGATTTTGGCAACTACTCTCACAAACTTGTCATTGTTCTGTTAATGTTAAACCTAAACAGATTAAACAAACAAAAAAATACTGTGTATATCAACAAAAAACCTGTTACTTTAAGAAATTCTAGGTTCGGGGGTCTTATTACGAGGTGGGAATGTTTTAGGCACTCACCTCGCCCGGTCCGTTAGGACCAATTTTTCTAGTTTGTGTTGAAAGTATTTAGTTTCGTTAACTATTTAATGGATAAATTAACTATTTAACAGAAAAAGGTAATGAGATTCGTGACGGAGAAGCAGATCCAGTATTAAAATAATAATATGTAATCTATTTGACCAGACATTGGTTTGATTATGTTACCAAACATGTCAAAGCGTCCAAAATATAGTTGATTCTCATGCATCCTCTTCTCAATGTAATTTTCTCTTTGAAAACTCACCATGAGTATATCAAGTGAGACATGAGGGGATTGATATGTCTTACCCTTGGTACTAGTCTTTTTACAAGCCATATTGATTCTTCTCTTTTTCTCCCCTAGAACCTCTATATCATCATGCGGTTCAAATTCTCCATGCGGTTCAAAATCACCAGTTTCATGAGCCAGGGGTTTCAGCTGCTAAACTTGCTTCCTCCAACTTTGCCTTCTTGGCAACTTCTCTTTCAAATTTTCTCTTTTCTAACTTATCCAGCTCTTCTCTGTGGAACCTTAGAAAATCATCATCTATGGTTACTTGTTCTTTAAGTAACCTTACAGGCTCAGCAATCTTTTTCTTAGTCAAAGGAATGGGTTATTCAAGCTCAAGTTCACCAGTTCTCTTCTTCTTCCTAGATTTTCTAGGTTCACCAATCTTTGGACCGCATTTGGATTGAATTGTGTGAGCAGTTGTGGATTTTTTTCCTTGGAGGCTTATCAGGGCCTTTGCCTTTCCTTTGACTCTTCAACACATTACCAATGGCTCTGGCAACCTCTTCTGGGTTCATACTACATAAGCTTCCTTAGTGGGAGAAGTGTCAGCATCCCATAGATTTTTGTATAAGTCATCTCCAAATTTCCATCTAAAGGCATAAAATACTCTAGTTCCCATAGAGTATCCTTCCTTGGAAATTTCGAATTCAATCTCAGGAGTTGCCTTCCTAGCATCTACTAAATGTTGATAATTTTCAAAAATAGCAGTTAGAACTCTATAGTGGGTTCTCCATCTCCTATCAATATCAACACTTCTGCTGATTATCAATGTGTACTTCAAGTTCCTTAATGAGAATCTTGTGCCAATGAATTTTCATTTCATTGTAAACAGCATAGCAGTACATCCACTCTTAATAAGTAAAGTTTTTGTGGTTGCCATTCTATCATTAAGTACCACAGTGCCAACCTATTAACAAATATAGGAAATTAAGTCTTCATACTCCTTCCTTGTTATCTTCTTATAAATACCTTCCAAAGTGGAGAGAACTCATGTGGTGGTAGTTGCAGTTGCATCTTCCACTTCCTGAGAAACTATCAAGTTAGCATTGGGAACATTGAATCCATAGGAGTTATGAATGTCCATGCAATTTACTGTAATGCTTATACCTTCAACAGTTACAGTGAGACAAGGACTTTGTCTACCATGTCCATCATCATGATTTGAGGCTTTAGCAGAGGAGAAGAGTTGATCTACAAAGATTGAGACTATGATATCATGCTTCTCGGTAAACAAAGGGTAGATTCCAGAGGCCTTCACCAGTCTGATCTTCTCTTTTGCCAAGGCAACATTTTATAACTCCTTTTCATTATTTTGAATATTGAAAACAAAATAACTAAGTTAGAGATGCGATTTTAAGAGAGACACCGTTCACAAGCGGCTTAAGCACAGGTGCAGTTGAGAAACTGAAAGTTTCTCAACTCCATGTGAACAGTGTATGAAGATGAAAAGTATAAGAGGTTGAAATGAAGTGTGATTCTAAAACAAACATTCAAGATAAACATGCGGTTCTAAGGTAGCATGTGGTTCTAAAAGATATAAGATATACTAAATAGACAGAACCACATATATACATATAAACATAGAAAATTTTCTAAGCTATAAAAAAACACTTAATGAGAATCTTACATTTCAAAATATAGGGTTTTTTCAAGAGAAACATGAAGAACATCACACGAATGCTAACATCAAGAACACCAAGAACAGATTTTGAAGAATTTTGCACCAAAATAAAAATAAAAAATATCCAAATGATCATTGAGTGATAAATAATAGTAATAAAACAATATTAACACATATCAATCATAGAATAATCACCAAACATAAAGAACAAGAAGTGGGTTTTCGAAAGACCTATTTTCAAAATTCTTAAAATAGACACCCAAATCATGAGTCGATCATTAAATAAATTACATATTCAGAATCGGTAATCAATTTTGAGCAAACTCCAACAAGAATCAAACAAAAACATCAAGAATCCAAAGAGATATCAACAAATGACCTTTCGATCTAAAAAGCTTCAAGAACACAACAATGGTGGATTTGCAGTTTTAAAGAAGAATTAAGGTTAAAAATCATAAAATATCATTGATGGGTTGGACTTGTTTGGGAACTCTAAGAGCTCTAGATTTCTTTAGAGAATTGTTATTCACCCCGCACATTTACTTAATACCCCCGCAATACAATTTTCAAAAAAATGTCATTAATTGAAATGACTCTATTACCCTCACTAAATTAAAAACAAAAAGAAAAACCTAAAACTAATACCCACTCATCTTCTTCCTCCAAACCTCACCCACCCAGCCAGCGGCCTCCATCATTCATGTCTCTGCCGCCACCTCCTTCTCCCACCACACTTATGCTGTCGGATTCGGCAAGTTCCAGAGTTAATGCCGTTGAAAATAGTGAGGCTTCTTCAAGAAGAGTTTGAGTGATTTAGGGTTTGGAATTGAGAATTCGTATCTGGGTTTGAGATTGGGGTTTGCTAAATTGATTTTTCATAACCTGATCTATCTTTTCACGGCGGTGGTTCCGTTACTGCAGAGTCAAACCTCGACGGAGGAAAGGTTAGGATGGTTAAGGGAGACCCAGCTGATGAGATTGAAAAATTTAATACCTTGATTAGCATTGCTGGGTTAAAGGAATTGACACTTATGAGAAGCATGTCAGTCGGAGTTTGAAAATGGGGTCTGGAGAAGGAGATGAACTTAAGATATTAACAGGGGTGGGATCGTACTGAGGAAAGGAATTGACACTTATGAGAAGCCTTTCAAGACACTTGAAAATGGGGTCTGGATGAAAATGGTGGTGGTGGCATTAATGGGTTTGAAAATGGGGTTTGGAGATTGAAAATGGGGTTTGGAAAAGGGGATGAACTTCCATTGCGGGTGTATAACATTAGTGAGGATAATAGAGTCATTTTAATTAATGGCATTTTTTTGAAAATTGTATTACGGTGGTACTGAGTAAATGTGCGGGGTGAATAACAATTCTCATTTCTTTAGTGCCATTAAGTTGCAGAAATAATGTGTATAATACTCCTATAAAGAGAATAGAGAGATAAATTGAATAGGACAAAGAGAGGTAGTATTGTGTGCAAAGTGAGGAGGAAGGTGGTAGCATGAAATGGATAAATGGTGGAGTGAGTGGGGTAGCATGTAATCAGGGAGTAATGGGGAATTGTGAAGGGGTGATTACAATGTGTATCCAGCTACTACTTATACTACCTCTTCATCTTCTTCACAATAATCAATGATGGCTGATATGAATGGTTAGGGAAAAGATTCCCCAAACATTAAATGTGATTTCATATTTGAAAAATGAGAAAAATAATGATTGCATAAGTATCCATGTGAAATTAAGTGTCTTAAAGAGACAAGAACCAGATATGCAAATAATAAATTTAAAAAACATACTTCATGTCCACGTGGCATGCAGTTTGAAGGAAAGTTTCATGAGTTACACACCGCTTGATAGAACTTTTACAAAGCTCATAAATGATAAGTATGGAAATTATTTAACTTGAACTGCGGTTTGTGTACACATGCAATTTTAATGCACATGCAATTGAGTATAGAAGTGGTTGAGTACACAAGCAGTTTACCCTTATGGGGGTTTAAGAACCTCTTCACAACCTAATATTAAGTAACACACTGAAAAATACAAATTAGTATCAAAACTATAATGACTCATTTAAGTTCAAGCATACTCATTTCTCCTTTAAGGAAAGTGAATCTCTTGGAATCAAGTGCCTTTGTGAGGATGTCAGTAATTTGATTGTATGTCCCCACATGCTCTAAATGGATAATTCCTTTCTCCACATGAGCCTTGAGCAAATGATATTTGATGTCTATGTATTTGGTCTTCAAATCCATGGCAGGGTTGTTAGATACTGAGATAGTTGATGTGTTGTCACAAATGATTGGCCAATTTTCTTCACTAGTTCCATAGTCAACCAACTATTGCTTCATCCAAATAATTTGACAACAGCAACTGCCAGATGGAATGTATTCAGCCTCTATGGTTTAAATCGAAACTGAAGTTTATTTTTTCTAGCCCAAGCAACTAGTATGTTTCTGTAGATATCCCGAAAAACCGTGTTATGCTTCCTAGGGACATCTAATTCATTTTGTACTTTTTCGGAGTCACCGCCTATGTTTTAAAAGGAAACAAAAGAAATCTATATTTACTTAATATTAATCATGCGAAACCAAAGATTCTAGATAAAAGGTTCGGGGTCTAGATTATGTAGCGGAAAGGTGTTAGGCACCCGCTCCACCCAGCTTTAAGGCCGGTTGAGCTAATTTAGGTGTTCTAATCTAGTTTTGTCCTCTAAATTATTTGTTCAAGCAAAGATAAACACATAAGGGGATTTTAGGGGGGGGGAATTGAAATGTAAGGGAGGCGATTTATGGTCAATTCAATAGAGCGAAAGGACTTTTCAAAAAACCTCCCTTGTTGATAGGGATTCCATACATGGAAAAATTATACAATATAAAAAGAAGGAATTGTTACCTAGCTTACTTAGCTTTTCGAAAATGCCTAGGCTTGTCCTTCCTTGAAGAGCTTGCTTGTGAAGAGAAGGATTGTGTTTGTGTTTGTGTTTTAAGAGAGAGAGAGGGAAGGAGAGAATTTTTAGAGAGTTTTAGTCTAATTCTTTAGGGAAATTGCAACCATTTCAAGGAGGGGAAGGCCTCCTTTTATAGGATAAGGGATTGAAAAAGAGAGGAAAACGCAAAAGATATCGCCAGCCATGGCTGAGGAAAATCAATCATTGACTTTGAAACTTTCCCAAGTACCTTTAGGGGTTTCAGACTCGCACGAATTCCACCGGGGAAGCGTGACTCGCCGGAGTTTGGTGAGGAGATAAGGACAAAAATGACCCTAAATGTCAACCATGTTATCCAGTTTAGTCTCAAAACTAATATAATCTGACAGAAACTTGACAGAATTACATGGAAGTTAACAAAAAACAATAGAAAAAGATAAAGGATAGATCATGTATGCAATTGGGTGTGAGAGGTCCAAGGCGGGATATCTACAGCCCCTCAATGGTGTGGATTGCGAAGGAAAACACGCTGATGATAGAACATATATTCGCCTTGTACGTAAAAACAAGACTCAATGGGGCAAGAAGGAAAAAAGGTAAGAGCGTGCCTCCTGTGTAGGCAGTTATTTTATATTTTTGTTGTGACCGAATGTCGTGGGACTCAGATTGATAACTGTGGTGGATTCAAAGGGGACTCACTCTATTGTTGGTGCGATCAGATGTCGTGGGACTCAGACTGACTGCTGCGGTAAATGTCAAGGGGCTCACTCTGTTGTTGTTGAGATCAGATGTTGTGGGACTCAGACTGATTGTTGTGGTGGATGTCTAGGGGACTCACTCAATTGTTGGTGCAATCCGATGTCGTGGGACTCAGACTGATTGTTGCAGTGGATGCCAAGGGAACGCACTATGTTGTTGGTACGATCAAATGTTGTGGGACTCATACGAATTGTTGTGGTTGATGTCGAGGGGACTTACTCCGTTGTAGATGCAGTTGGATGCCGAGGGTAAAGAGTTTGCAAAAAGATAATTTGATATCATTACAAGATGGTATTTGTATACAGAGAGAACTTAATTAAAGGCCTAGGATTATGCACAATAATTACAATGAATTTTCTAAGAATATACAGAAAGAATGATATGCAAAATCAGTTACAAATGAGAAGATATAATCTGTAAAATAAAGTCAGCTGCTAGGATTGAGGAGAGAATTCCGTGAGAGAGGATTGAGTGTTTGTTTCCATATTTGTTTCCTTGATACGCCCCCGCAAGATGGACGATCCTTGAGTGAGACCAATCTTGGAGACGAGAGACACGAACCGAGCCCGCGAGAGTGGTTTTGTTAGAGCGTCGGCCAGTTGGTCATTGCCGGAGATGTGTTGAACCCGAAGAGTACCCAGTTGGACTTGTTCACGGACGAAGTGAAAAGCAAGAGCCAAGTGTTTCATGCGTGAGTGAAATATAGGATTGGCTGAGTAGTTTGCTGCCCCGAGATTATCACTGAAGATTACTGGAGTGGAGGAGGAAGTAATGCCAAGTTCTGATAGTAAGTTGGTGACCCAAAGAAGCTCTGCGGTAGTAGCAGCAATAGAACGGAACTCAGCTTCCGTGGAGGAACGAGCAAGGGCTCGTTGTTTCTTGGAGGACCAAGCAACGGGGTTGCGTCCGAGGTAGACAATGAAACCGGTGGTGGACACATAGTCGTCTTTGTCCCCGGCCCAGTCCGCGTCGCAGTAAGCATGAAGAATAGGAGGAGAGTGTTTGAATATTTGGATACCCATATGAAGAGTACCATGAAGATAACGAAGAAGTCTTTTGAGAGCAGACCAGTGTGATTCCTGTGGGTGATGTAGAAACTGAGCAAGTTTGTTAACAGTAAAGGCAATGTCCGGACGAGTGAGGGAAAGGTATTGGAGGCTCCCGATGATAGCTCGGTATTCGGTGGGGTTGTGTATGGGTGTCCGGGGTTGGGCCGAGAGAGGTGGGTAGGTTGACATGGGTGTTGGAGAAGGTTTTGAGTTGTGCATGTCATGGCGGGTGAGAAGATCAGTGATGTACTTGGACTGAGAGAGAAGTATACCGTGGGGGTTGGGAGTAATCTCTATTCCAAGAAAGTAGGACAAGAGACCCAAGTCTTTTAAGGAGAACCGATTGGAGAGACATTGAATAAAGGTTTCTAGAAATGAGGTGGAAGAGCCCGTGATGACTATATCATCAACATAGACGAGGAGGAGGAGGTGATGAGAGTTTTTGTTGTAGGTGAAAAGGGAGGGATCGGCTAGGGAGGGGTCAAAGCCGTAGGAAAGAAGGAATTGTTTAAGGGCGGTGTACCAAGCACGTGGTGCTTGTTTGAGACCGTAAATGGCTTTTGAGAGGCGACAGACATGGGAAGGTTTTGATGGATCTTGAAAACCGGGAGGTTGTGACATAAAGACAGTTTCGGGAAGATCGCCTTGAAGGAAGGCATTGTTAATGTCAAGTTGGCGAAGGGGCCAACCTTGGGTGATGGCAAGAGAGAGAATCAGGCGGATGGTGACGGGTTTGACTACGGGACTGAAGGTTTCGGAATAGTCTAGGCCGGGGCGTTGGTGAAAACCTTTGGCGACAAGACGGGCCTTATATTTGTGAATTGTGTTGTCCGGGTTGTATTTTATACGAAACACCCATTTGCACCCAACAATATTTGGTGCTTCATGGGAAGGAACCAAGGACCAAGTATGGTTGCGTAAGAGAGCATCATACTCTTCACGCATAGCATTAAGCCAATGGGGAGTTGAGAGGGCTTGTTTAGTTGTGGTGGGAAGAGAGGTTGGAGAGGAAAGGGCAGCTGTATTGGCATACTTTGGGTTTGGTTTTCGGATTCCTTGAGAGAGACGGGTGTTAATGGTGTGGGTGGGGGGAGGTTGAGAGGCGGCAGGAGGTGGTGGGGTGGGCTCGGCTGAGATGGTGGGATTGGGTAGGGGTTGGGTAATTGTTTCAGTGGGCTCGGCAGGAGGCTGTATTGGCAGTGTGATGTTTGGGTTGGAGGCGGAAGCAGTGGGGGAGTGAGCTGGGGCCGGTGATGCAGGAGGCTGGGGCTGATTTGAGGAGGTGGGATTGAAGGTGTTGGCAGGAATTGTGGGAGGGCTGGGGGTTGTGGATGGCGGCAGTATGGTAATGGGGAAGGAGCACCATTCAGATGGTGATATAGAGGGAGAAGGTTGAGGTTGAGATATGAGTGTAGTGTAGGGAAACTCGGTTTCAAGGAATTTTACGTGACGAGAGGTGTAGAGGCGATGGGTTGTTGGATCAAGGCAATGGTAGGCACTTTGTGAGGAAGAGTAGCCAACGAAAATACAAGGGGTAGATTTTGGGGCAAGTTTGTGGGGAGTGTAGGGTTTGAGCCAAGGGTAGCAGAGACACCCAAAGCTTCGAAGTTTATGGTAGTTTGGGGAGGTTTGGAAAAGGCGAGTGTATGGCGAGTCATTTTGAAGAGTGGGGGTGGGTAGTCTATTAATGAGATATGCAGCTGTTTGGAGAGCATGAGTCCAATAAATGAGAGGAAGATTTGCATGGGAGAGGAGAGAGAGGCCCGTTTCGACAAGATGGCGGTGACGCCTTTCGGCAAAGCCATTGTGTTCGGGAGTGTGCGGAGGTGAGGTGAGATGAGAAATTCCACTTTGAAGAAGTGAGGGAGTGAGTTTGAGGTATTCCCCACCGTTGTCGGAGAAGAATTGAACGATGGGACGGGAAAAATATTTTTCGACTAATAGTTTGAAGCGATTAAAGGTAGCAAAAGTGTCGGATTTATTTTTCAAGGGGTATAGCCAAGTGTATTTTGTGAAGTGGTCTACAAAAATAACATAGTATTTGTAGTTGTCATAAGAGTATAGGGGAGAGGTCCAAACATCAGAAAAAACAAGTTCAAGAGGAGCATGAGAGGTAAGAGTAGAAGTAGAGAAAGGAAGTTTGTGGCTTTTATTAATGTTGCATGGGTTACAGGAATTGAAAGAACCAAACGGAATACGTAAAGAAAACGTTTTATTTAAATGGGAGACAATGGGGGGAGAGGGATGTCCAAGTCTATGGTGCCACGACTGGAGAGATGTTGTGCCTACGAATGCTTGGGGAGAAGTAGAGTGCCAAAGATAGATTCCACGATCAAGGGTTCCGTGGAGGAGGATGCGGTGTGTCGAGGTTTCCTTGAAGACAAAGGAAGATTGTGAGAAAACAATAATTGCATTATTATCTTTACAGAATTGAGAGACGGAAAGTATATTGCGAGAGATTAAAGGCACATGTAAAACATTATTAAAGAGAATAGGAGAATGAGATGTAGGAATAGAGAAACAACCTATGTTAGAAATGGGAAGAGATGATCCATCCCCAATAATGACATCATCGCTGCCATCATAGGGATGGTGAAGGGAGAGGGTGGAGAGGTTGTTGGTGATGTGGTGAGTGGCACCACTGTCAATGAGCCAAGAAGGTGGATGAGTGGCATGAGGTGCGGCTGCAGTGTGGGCTTGGGGCGGAGTGTGGGTAGAGTTGGTGCGGGGTGTGCGGTTGGAGAAGGATGGAGGAGGGAAAACAACACTAGGGTAGTCACGCTTGAATTGGCGACATTGGGAAATCACGTGTCCAATGTTGCGACAGTATTGGCATTTGCCTTTGAAGGGTGTAGGGGATGTGGAGGAGGGATTGCGGGTGGCAGTAGGTGGGGTGGGTAGAATGGGGTTGTTTGGCTGGGTGATTTGCCGAGAAGGAGAAGGATGGTAGTGGGTGTGGGCGACATGGGCAGTGATGGGGAAGGCGCGTGAGGGGGTGTGTTGTTTGAGGGTTAGTTCGTGGTGGATGAGTTTCTCATGGAGGGCTTCAAAGGTGATAGGGTTGTCACGGGCACGGACGGAGTCAACAATTGGTTTGTAGGTGTCGTAGTCGAGTCCTTTGAGGATTTTGGCAATGATATCCTCGGTGTCCATTGGTTTGCCAAGAATGGCGAGTTTGTCGGCACAGGATTTGATGGCTTGCATGTATTCAGTGATTGTTAAGGTTGATTTGGTTATGGAGTCAAGGTGGTCCTTGAGTTGGAGGATATGACCTCGGGAGGGGTTGGCGTATGTGGTTTTGAGAGTTGTCCAAGCTTCGTTGGAGGTTTTGGCATGGTAGACAAGTGGTGCTACATTGGTATCAAGGGTACCCAATAGGGCGCTAAGAATGAGGCGGTCTTGCCTATTCCAAGTTGTACGAGCTGGGTTTGGGGTGTCTTTGCCATCAACTTTGATGGTGTCGGTTGGGGGGAGATGGGTGCCATCGACAAAGCTTAACAGATCAAGGCCAAAGAGTAAGGACTCAACTTGGGAGGACCAACAGAGGTATGTAAGTGGGGTGAGGGTTTTGCATTGAGATAGGTTGACTAAGAGAATGGGTTTGGTTGGTTCGGCGGAATTTGGAATGGTGGAGGAGGTTTGGTTTGCCATGGCAGAGGTGGTGGTGCTCGGCAGTTTGATGAAGGAGGGAAGAGTTTTTGAGAAGGATCACTTGCTCTGATACCATAAAGAGTTTGCAAAAAGATAATTTGATATCATTACAAGATGGTATTTGTATACAGAGAGAACTTAATTAAAGGCCTAGGATTATGCACAATAATTACAATGAATTTTCTAAGAATATACAGAAAGAATGATATGCAAAATCAGTTACAAATGAGAAGATATAATCTGTAAAATAAAGTCAGCTGCTAGGATTGAGGAGAGAATTCCGTGAGAGAGGATTGAGTGTTTGTTTCCATATTTGTTTCCTTGATAGAGGGGACTAACTCTGGTTTGTTATCGTGGATGCCATGGGACTCACTCCATTGTAGATGCGGTTTGGATGCCAAGGGGACTCACTCCAGTTTGATGCGGTGGATGCCTAGGGACTCATTCCTATTGTGGATGGATTTGGATGTTATGGGACTAACTCCTGTTGAAGATGTGGTTGGATATTGTGGGACTCACTTCGTTGTAGATGTGATTGGATGCCATGGGACTAACTTCATTGTAGATTCGGTTGGATGTCATGGGACTCAATCTGTTGTAGATGTGCTTGGATTCGAGGGGACTCACACCAATTTATTGCGGTTGTACTGGATGTAACTGTTGATTACTGTCTTCCATTGAAATTTGAATAAATGACTGATTCATAATTAATAGATTGGTGTTTGCTTCTGTGAGTTCTCCTGCATGCTTGGGAACTTGTGTTGTTGACTGATGTTAGAGCGAAAATTGCCAGAGTCTGCCATTATTGATGGTGTTGTATAGTCTGCCAGGCAGTCCATTGACTGCAGAAGGGGCGGTAAGCGATGCCCGTAGAGGACTGTACTTACTGGAGATGATACTGAGATGTGTGATCTATAGGATGATGACATTTCTATGGAGGAGAGCAGTCACCGCTTTGGAGGTTATTTAGGAGCCTCGATCTTTCTTTTGCTTTTTTTTCTTTTGAGTAGGAAGAGACAGACAAAGGCATGTAAGCAAATTATTTTTATATACATCATAAACTCTATTTGCATTGTTTTATGCCTAGTTAATTTAAATCTGGGGACCAATTTACAAGTCTGGTGTGCTCAAAAGGTGCGGGTTTTGGTATCTAAGTTGTCGTTACTGCTGTGGTTGTGGTATTTTCTGTCTGTACTGATTTTTGGACCTGGGGCAAACATGCCCGGATTTATGTTTGGACTGATGGAGCTAGTTTGAACTCACAGATAGGTAAAACTTGCGCTATCCTGGACCTCTAGGTGAAATTTGCATGAAGGTGGGGGTGACTCTCAGCTGGATTACTTGCCTTGACAATTTCTTGTAAATTAACTCTAACAGCTGTAATATCAGCCTCTTGAATTCGACCAGAATGTTTAAATAGTCATTTTCAGCCATTTTCTTCTTTGTTAGAAGCTTTCGGAAAGCCCCAAGTTCATTCAAAAAAACTCCAATGGCACCAGTCGATTGGCCTCTTGACGTCGAGGCAATGGTAGAATTTAAGTACAATTTGCAACCTTTGGCTTACTCATTCAAACCCAACCGTCGGAATGCTTTCATCAAGGATTTCAGCTTCCGTATTCTCTTTACCCTTAGGTTGTTAAAACCCGATTTTGATATTATCACAGCAGCGGTCAATTTTTGGGACCCTAATAGCCACACTTTCAACTTCTCGACTAATGAAATGATTCCTACAATGGAAGAATTTGCAGCTATTCTTGACATGCCATTGACGGGCCGGATTGTGGTGCCAAAATATCATAGGATTGCAGTAGATTCTTGGGCAACTCTTCTCAATTTGTTGTTTGATGTATTTCGTGTGTATCTCACCAGTGGATTTAAAAAACCTAGGGAATTAACTTGGGTTACCGGTGTAGTATTAGCTGTATTGACCGTACATCTATAAGATATATCATATATCTTCTGATAAGAGAAAAAGCTTTCCGGTTAGATCAGTTTCTAAAAGAGTTGGGTGAATGGCAAAGATAAGGAATTTGAAACCGCTAACCAAACAGGAGAAATGTGTATCCTCAATTAATGCAGCCTCAGATGCTATCTTTTCAATTGTCGATTCTAGTATTGAGCGAAGGTTTATACCTATAGGTTCGTTAGTTGCCAAACCAACCCCAAGGCCTATGATAGGCTTGATTGGTCCTTCCTTTTTAAAGGAAACCAGAAGGCCCTATCAATTATTATAATTTTATCTATCGACAATTCCTTAATACTTTGTTCATTCGCAACAAAAAATTGTCTTTGGGCGTCGGTCAAAAACTGCATGCTTTTGCGGAGAGAGATATTCTTTTAGCAATCCAGTCAGAGGTATCGAAGAGATTCAAATCTCTGGATTTTCCACATCGATCTCATATGTAATTTTTTGACATTTTTGATCTGCCTATGCTCTTTTGTGCCTATTTTGAGGATCAAAATGTGCAGTCATTTAAGAGCAATTCTTTGTCTGCCTCTCGGTACTGCTGATTCGATGCTTGCCGACATTGTTCTTCAGGCTAAGGGAAAGGAGTGAAATATCGTGCCTCTGATTCTTGGGGAGACACTGCATGGATCAGATGAGTTGCATCGGACTGGGGAGATGCGACATGATAGCCCCTTGCTTTTTACCATTTTGCTATGGGAACATTTCAAAGTATACGCTCTGTAGTTTGAATTTTTCCCCTATTCCATAAACCATAGGGGTCTTCTTATCAGGGACAAGATCGAGGAAGAGTGGAAGTTGTTCTTTGCTGATCGAGTTACTGCAGACACAGTGTGGGATCCTCCCATTTGAAACATTCAACGGTGTGTGGGACGGACTCCGGGCATTGAACATGACCTTTTACCGGGCTTGAAAACTTCATCCTTTTATCAGTTTTTCGGGTTCTTAGACAGCTTGGACCAAAGCAGATTGTCTATCAGCAGGGGAGCAGACCGGTTTGTCCCGTTTCTTATATGGGCCCAGAGTAATCTAGACAGTTGTAGGCTACTTGGGGTAATGGCAGAGATCGCTGGACTAACCTTCCCAAGTATCGGTGTAGCATTTTCCTTCCGGAGGCCTAATCATTTGGCTTTTTGACACTCTTAACACTAATATATCTTAGATAGACCAGTTTCGGGTAGAGCTTTTGGGGGACCAATTCAAGCTCATTCGGACCATGAGGGAGATAGAAGCTGCAGCTGATCCAAGTAATATCTTGGAGGACCCAATGGGAGCACCCTTAGATGATTTATATGCTCGCTCGAAGCTTGTCGCGGAAGAGAAGCGAATCCGCTCTTTGGTGCTTGATAGGCTAGGGAAGCCATATGAAGCTTCGACTTCATGTAAGATAAACAGAGAATACAAGACCAAATGTGAAGGCCCTAGATCAAAGAGAAAGTAGATATTTACGAGTACCCTTGAGATTACATTTAACAGACCAATGTTTTCTTTATTAATGTCTTTTATTATCTCAGTAAATTTGTTGTAATGGTAAACTTGTTACAAGGAATGAATAAAATTACATATTATTAAAGAGGGATATTGTATTTTGTTGTTTGATTAGACTGGACACGAAGGTTGCCTACCTTCCTCCCATTGTAAGAGGCTCAGTTCTTTGATGTTCAAACGAATGGGTTTTTTTATGCACAACTCTTTTTTGCCTAAACCGTCCTTTTAGGTTTTCAATCTAGCGGGCATATCTTTTGTGCTTGCTCTAATTTTTTCCTAGACCACCCTTTTGGGTTTTTAACATAGCGAGCTTTATTTTTACCATCCGTTACGAGTAGAACCGATTCAATTTGTCCATGTTTAATTCCTTCGGCAGTTGATCCCCATCCAAGTCAGCAAGTCATCACTCAAGATCTTTTTTACCACACAAGGTCCTACCCAGCGAGGTCCCCATTTCCCTATAGGATTGAGAGCATTAAAACAAGTGTTGTTGGAGTACCATGTCCCCAACTTTGATGTATCTTGGTTTCACTTTCTTGTTGAAGGCTCTAGCCATGCGTTGTTGATAAGCGCTTATGCATACGAATGCTTTTAGCCATTTCTCGTCTAGCAGTGCTAATTGTTCGTATCTTCTTCGAAGCCATTCAACTTCATTAATCTGATTTTCTAGTAATACTCCTAGTGATTTCCCTTCGAGATTGACAAGTAGTATTACTTCCATCCCATAAACCAATGCATAAGGAGTCTCGCCTATTGCTGACCTGGCTGAAGTGCGGTAGCCTCATAATGCTAAGGACAATTTCTCAGCCTAATCCCTTCCAATTACTGCCATTTTCTTAATGATCGTTTCAATCATCTTATTATTTGCTTTGACTGTCCCGTTGGTTTGCAGTTAATAGGGAGATGATTTTTGTTTGCCAATCTTATGCTTTATCAGAAAAGCATCCATATCTTTCTCAAAATGAGAGCCATTATCTAAAATGAATTCGAAAGAAACCCCATATCTGCACATGATATTGTTTTTCATGAAGTAATCAACGACGACCAAGACGAAAGACTGACCATTGAACCTGTTGGACTAATTTTCCAGATGATGTCGATTCCCCATGTAGAGAATGGCCAAGGAGTAGTCATGTTATATAATTGAGACGGAGGAGCATGTTTAATATTCACGTGTACTTGACATTTCACGCACTTTTTGACCTTTTCTATACAGTCCTTTTCTAGGTGGTCCAGAATTACCCGTATCTGATGATCTTCTTTGCTAGTATAGCCCAATTCATGTGAGCTCAACATTCTCCTTCATGAATTTCTTCCATGATTTTCTTTGCTTTTGCTTTGTTGGCACATTCGAAATTGATCCCTTCGTAGTGCCTTTTTATACCTGATCCCCTACCATCAAGTATCGAGATTCCAACTTCTGTAGAGCTAAGTGCCTTTTCTTGTCGCTACCAGGCAGATATGCCCCTTTTACTAAGAAATTCAGGATATCTATGTACCATGTTTGCTCGATCTCTTCTCGGTCTAACTCAACCATTGCGCGGAAGGCTGGAGCAACTAGCTTTGAAATTTTGGAGGGCCTTACTGTCCTCCCCTCAAGAATTTCCAATAATGAAGCAATTATGGACAAAGAGTCAGCAAACCTATTCTTGTCACTTGGCAAATAGTGAAACGTGACATCCTTAAAATGTGTATCAGTTCCTCGAGGTGTAAACCATACCGTCGTAGTGTAGGATCTTGGACATTCTACTTGCCCGACATTTGGTTTATGATGAGTAATGAATCCCCAAAGACTTCTAGCTCCCGCACGTTTATTTCTAGAGGGCCTCTAACCCGCGATGAAAGCTTCATACTCAGTTGTGTTGTTTGTAGCATTAAATTCCAGTCGTAACGCGATTGGAGTGTATAATCTTTGGGATCAACCAACAACATTCCTAACACATATCCTCTATTATTCACCACTCCATTGAAATAGATTTGCCACTTATTTTCAGTCGTTGTACACATCACATCTTCGTTAGTACGACGTAAGTGATATCATAACCTGCAAGCATGAAGTACCACTTAGTTATTCTTATAAATACGAATGACCTTTCGAAGATGTATCTGAGCGGATCAACCCTTGCTACCAATTTGATTGGGAAGGCTTCCCTATAATGTTTCAACTTGTTGGTTACCTAGACTAGAGCAGCACAAGATTTTTCTAAAGCTGAATGATTCCGTTCACTTCCTTGGAATCTTAGGCTAACAAAATAAATGGCATTTTCATTGGTGGAGTCTTTCTGTTCTTGAGCAAGCATAGCCTCTAAGGTGTCATCATACATCGTCAAGTAAAGCAATAGAGGTTTGTCTTTGTGCAGGGGAACTAGCATAGGTGGACATGTCAGGTATAGCTTCACTTCCTCAAACGCTCTTTGGCACTCTTCATTCCATTCCATTGAGGCATTCTTCTTTAGAAACTTGAAGATGGGCTTGCACATTGTTATCAACTGATGAATTAACCAACTGATATACTGTAAATGGCTCATGAACCTCTTGATTTCCTTCCGAGTCTTGGGTGGAGGCATGTCGATGATGACTTTGATCTTTGAGGGGTCTGCTTCAATTCCCCCTTCTATGACCATGTATCTCAATACCTTCCCCCTTATTACCCTGATTGTACATTTCACAGGGATCAACCACATTTTTTGCTTTCTGAGCCTTTCAAAGAATTTCCACAAATCATTCAAATGCTGGCCATCCGTAGCCTTCGAGTGAATGATCATGTCTACCATGTACACCTCAATCTCCTTGTAAATCATGTCGTGGAAGAGTGCGGTAACAACCTGTTGATACATAGCCCTTGTGTTCTTCAACCCAAACTGCATTATTGTGTAACAGAAAGTCCCCCATGGAGTAATGAATACACTCTTGTGATGGTCTTCCTCGGACATTAGAATCTGGCTATACCCGGCAAACCCGTCTACAAACAAATGGACCTCATAAGCAGTTGTAGTATCCATGAGCATGTCAATGTTCGGGAGCGGAAAATCATCCTTGGGTGATTCTCTATTCAAATCCCTAAAATCTATGCAAACCCGAACATTGATGTTTGCCTTTCGTACTATCACTATGTTGACCAACCATGTCGGATGCTCAATTACCTTTATGAACCCTACATTGAGCAGCTTCATAACCTCTTCTTTGACCTGCAATGACCATTCTGGCTTGATTTTGTGCAGTTTCTGCTTGACCGGCTTAGCATCTGGCATGAGTGGTATTTTGTGCTCTACTACCTTTAGATCTAGCCCCGGCATATCTTGATAGGACCATGTAAACACATCTACATATTCCTTGAGGAGTTCTATCAGTGTTGTTTTCTCTTTCCCCTTAAAGAAGCTGACAAACTTTATCTCCTTTGGCTTTGACTCGGTACCCAAATTAACAGTATGCAACTCTTCATTAGCCCCTGATCCATTTTCACCACAAATATAAACTTGCCAAGATTTATTTTAAGATTTCATTATTTTCAAGGTTTGTTTCATCGTATAATTCATTATTAACTAGTTCATTATCTTTATTATTAGTTAATTCGTCAATTATAATGTTTACAATCTCAGGGTACTCGGAAATATCAAATTTCTCATTGACAAATGAAAGGGAATACACGCTCAAAAATTGCCTCAACGTCCTCGGGAGTGAGGTAATCAAAGGCACAATTAGATTAAAAAGAAAATGACAAAAATTCGGGTTGCTTAGTAGGGGTAGGCCATCTTCTCTATCATGAATTTATCCGTTGCAATAGATCCCTAGTCGAGTACTAGTGTAAGTGCCCCAATCTAGGTCGTTAGTGTTCCGTCAGCCCAATTTAATGATTTATAATCATTTAGGGGCATTTCAGACATTATTTAGACAATTTGAATGAGGAAGGACCTCTTAAGAATAAGAAAAAAGCCAAGGACCACGCTGGAATGTATCATTTCCAAAAAAATCCCTTTTTGACCAAGGGAGAAGCAGCCAAAACAACTTTCTGCAAAACCAGGCACGCTGCTGATCCCATCCGCGCGGATGAACTTAGCACGCCAATATCATCCACGCGGATGTGTACCCTGGCCAACCTATAAATGAATCCCTTCCCCCTCAGTTTAAGGAGGCCAAAAACCCCCATTTCCTACTGTTACTCTGCCGAAATCCCTCCTTAAAATAGCCTTAAACACTCCCACTACTCAAATCCAACCCCAAATTCCATTACCAAATCCTTCCTAAGCCTTGAAATCCCTCAAACCCTAAACACCAACCCAAGAAACATTGGTAAACCCTCACTTCCCTTACTCAAATCTCCTTCATTCATGGATACATTTCATGTATAAATGATGTAGTCTTGTTGGTTCACTTGTTGTTCATCCCCTTTCCCTTAGATCCATGAGGATCTTCATGGAATCCATTTCTATGGATGATCTTCTAAAGTGATCTACACTCCCCTTTATTTTCATGTCATCCCCATGTCCCCTTTACATTACTAGTTTTTTTTACTTGTTCACTTGACCTAAAATGTGATCATCTTGGAATCCATTTCCATAGATGATCACTTCAAATGGTCCACATTATTTATTTCCTTTTAAATGTCCCCCCATAGTCTAAGATGCTCACCTTGGAACCTTTTTCATGGATGAACATCCTTAAGACTTACACATTTAGGTCACACCAAGATATAAGAGATACACTTGAGCCTAGGTCTCAAGGATGGTCCTTTTTGTGATCACCTTAGAGATCTTCCTCTAAAGTTGATACATCTTGACCTAATTTTCTTGTTAATTTACTTTTCATGTTAAATCCCCTTTCCCCTACCAAATGAAATGCTTTCAAAGTCCTAATGTACCCCCGGGATGGCTTAATTAAGTGGATTCATCACTAATGACCACTAATCAAAGTCTAGGGAAAGAGAGGACAAGCATGGATGTCAAAAATCCAAACATTCCTTTGTTTTCTATTTTTCAGTTACAGTTCCAGTTAAGTCCTGTAAATCCAGTTAAGTTTCTGGAAATTACAGTGGCTGATTAGGAAACTGTAAAATATTGAAACTGTAGCCTTGTCTGCGCGGATGATGTTGCACTACAAACTCATTCACGCGGATGACATTGTCATCTGCAAACAGTTTTCAGTTTATGTTGTTTTTCCAGTTTCATCACTGTTTTTAAACTATTTTCCAATCCAGTCCCTCAGATTCCTTTTATTTCCTGAAAATCCTTTTAAGTCAAAACCTTTTTCAAAACACACACACACACACAAAAGTTTCAAGTATGGAAGACTCGTCATACGAGGCATTCCGGGTGAACGTCATATGTTCTTCCCGTAGTGTAACGTGACCTCCGGACTCGTTTCTCTACTTTCGGGCTTTTTTCAAAGTTTTGGCCCTAAACTAAAATGGCGTGGCGACTCCGTTTATTTTTTAAGTCCGCTAAAGATTAACCCAATCCAAAAATCTTTCAAACTTCCCAAGTTTTGTCGGGCGCCAAATCGGGTACATCATAACTAGTTCTTGAGCAGTTCTGAACTTGGCTTGATTTCCTCAAGTTTCACTTCTTCAAAAATCCTCTCTTCCCCGGCCTCTATTGCATTAACTGAAGAAGATGGAGGCGGAGTCAAGTGGTAGCCGGTAAGTGTCATTTCTGCTATGTCACGATGAACCTGATGGATATGATCTTTGGCTCTTTCATTGCTGGCAACTGATTCCCCCATGATCATCACAATTTTGCCCTTTTTCATTATCTCTACACACAGATGTAGAGGCAACCCCACCGGTAATATGAAACCATGGTCTCCCCAAAAGCAGATTAAAGGAACACGAGATATCAATCACTTGAAATTCTGTCGGCATTGTAACATTCCAAAATTCAACATTTACTCTGATCATCCCCAAAACTGTGTGGCTCGTGTAGTCATAGGCCCTTACTGTTTTCCCGGAGGGTCTCAATTCAGATGGACTAAGACCCAGGATTCCCATTATCTTTAACATCATTATGTTCAAAGCAAATTCCCCATCAACCGAGACTCGAGATAACAGCCTCCCTTCTATTTTCACTTTAAGATGTAATGCCTCACTGTGTTCGCAACCATAAGCAGGGAGATCAATTTTGGTAAAAGTGATCAAATTCTCGAAGTGAATGTTCCCGATTATGGCCACTATGTCTTTGGGACTTGTATCGGGTGAAACTGATGTAACGGCTAGATTCTTGACGATTATGTCCCTGTGCTTATTTAAATTTGCTATCAATTCCAAAATGGAGATGTTGGCTTGGGACTTCTTGAGTTGCGTGAGCATGGGAATATCGAGTTCATTCACTTGAGGAGATGCATATTGAGTTGGAGTGTTAATAGGGATGACTCGTCCAAAACGGGTCAACATGTTAACACTTGCTCTTACCATTTCTTCCAATGTTCTAAAAATTATTCCATGACCTCATCATAAGTCACATCTTAACAAGAATAATTCATTTCATTATTAAAATAAGGTCCCCGATTCACAAATGGATCCGAATGGGTGGTACTTTCGATTTCATCCCCTAACTCTATTACACCGACATCATTGTTAGGGTGGGAATTGTTGCCAATATTGGGGATGATGAACTCACATTTGTCCACTAGGTCTTGGATGACATCTTTTAGGGCATAGCATCTTTCGGTGGTGTGACCACTATGTTGTGGTAGCCACATCATTGATCATGGGCATGATTGTCACGAATCTCCCTCACTTTATACCCTTCTAGCGGCTTGATTTGGCCCATGGCCACCAAATTTTTGAATGCCTCGGCATGAGTCATCCCTTGGAGAGGAGTGTAAGTTTGTTCATTCATGTGGTTGGTGCGGGAGGAGGTACACTTGAATAGGCCCCTTTACCGGTCATGATGGCATTAACGGAGACATCTTTGTTGGCAATAGAAGTAGCGGCTTTGCAGATGAAAGTGAGGGTGCTTTTTTTATCTCACGAAGCAAATCATCAACTCGGATAATCGCATCATACATATGTGCAAAATCTGAATAAAACCATCTACTATGGTGAGGTAGTCGAGCTTTAAACATTTCAAGAAAATTTACACTTGTTCTTTCACCAAAGGCAGGTCAACAATCTCGACAAGCTTATCATTCCATCTCCTCGCGAAATCAATAAATGACTTGTTATCCCTTTGATTCGTGGCTTCTAGTTCCTTCCTCGTGGGATGGTGTATGGTATTGCCTTAATATTGAGTTTTAAACGCATCCATTAAAGCATCCCATTTGAGGCGGGTTGATATGGGGAGACCCATGTACAGCCCCCTCCAAAGTCTATGGAAAACATTGAGCCATAATATGTGGTGAAACCTTCTTGGGTAGCATGGCCCATATGTAAGAGTCCACATGAGCGTTGGGACAAGAGTTAACCTTAAACTTCTCAATGTCGGGCATCTTGAACTTGTAGGGAAGAACGGCCGTAGTGTTCATTAACAAGCCTTACTGATGAAGACCGAAATCGTCACTCTTGTTTAGTTGAAGTCCATTGAAGCATTGGTCAATATAACTCATCAAGGTGTTGACCACATCACTATTGTCACTTCCTTTGTTTTCTTCCTCCTTCCCCTTACGAGAGTTTACGGCCCCGTTTGATTTGACCTATTTCAAATGACTTATGACTCCTCATAAGTCACTTTTGAACCGTTTGATTTCATTTTGGGTAAAATAAGTCATAAGTTATGTACAAGCCAATTAAAGCACAATTTCCCTTACAAGTCATAAGCATTAAGCCAAGTGTTTAAACAAAGTGTTGAATCAAAAAACAAGTATGAACAGTAAAAATAATAATAATAATAAAAAATAATAATAATAATAATAATAATAATAATAATAATAATAATAATAATAAAATAATAATAATAATAATAATAAAATAATAATAATAATAATAATAATAATAATAATAAAATAATAATAATAATAATAATAAAATAATAATAATAATAATAATAATAATAATAATAATAATAAAAATAAAAATAAAAATGAAAAATAATAATAAAAAATTAATAATAATAATAATAATAAAAATAATAAAAAAATAATTAAATAATAATAAAATAATAATAAAAATAAAAATAAAAATATAATATAATAATAAATAAAATAATAATAGTAATAAAAAAACTAAATCAAACACCATCATTCATCAGCTCATCAGTTATAAGTCATCAGTGATAAGTTATCAGTCATAAGTAATAAGTCATTAGCACATATCAATAAGCTAAATCAAACGAGACCTAAATATGGGGAAGTAAACATGCCTTTTGTCCATTTGAAATGGTCCCTCTCATCAATCTTCTTGCCCTTAGCGAGCTCTTCAAGTTGGGTTTTAAGCTTGTCGGTCTCTTCTTCGTGGGCCACATTTTCACGGTCCAAATGTTCTTGCCACCAATCATCCTTGGTTTGGGTTTCTTGGTAAGGGACTCTAGTTGTTCTTGCATGGATAGCATCATGCCAAGCAATTCCTCGTATGTGGGGTTACCATTTTTGCTGTTGTTACCACTGTTATCAAGACTGGCAATTGGAGCTGAGGGGCTTTCTTCTATAACCTCTTCACAGATCAACCTTCCTATAGAACCTCAGTAGCACCGAATCGGAGCAATTGGACCTAGTTGGAAAAGAACAGGCCCCATCAGTTTTGAGCAAAACACGAACCGCTAGAGCGCTCATATTAGGCACACAACTCACCACATAAGAAAAGACTCCTTTACATTATTACATATACATCGTCGAAAGGACAAAGTCCTTTTTGGGTTTGTACCTAAAGCTCTAGAACAGTGGAATCGTCACACTAGTATATAGACTATATCGCAGTCCCATAAACTCTTCGGATTCCACTATTTCTTTTTCAAACCTAAGCATGTGGGGATTTTATTGAATCAATGTCATGAATCACACACGTATGAATGGGATTTCTTACCTAATAAACACAAGTTTCTTTTAAATGAAACATCATGCGTGTTTGGTGACATTGGCTCAAGGAAATTTTGACATACCAAACTGACGGAGTCATGGAGTGTATAACCTAATCTAAGAGTGTGTGGCTTGTGCGACTGAAGAAGCTAATAGGCTATCCGCTGGTGTGGTCTTTAGAGAATGTAGTGAGCTGAGAGTCACCAATTTGCGAGATACCAAGGTCGTTGGAGCTTGGAATCCCCCTAGGTGGGCCTTGAAGGGTTTGGGGTTATACTTGTGCGACTCGATATCAGTTATATAGGAAATGTGCAAGTGGGGTGGTGATGGCATAACTATATGACAAATACAGTTTATATGGCATAAAGAGATAGAGGAACAATTAAGCACGTAGGAAAATAAATATTACAACTTATTAGCCACCCGTGTGATCGGTAAATAAATGAAAATAGTAAATAAGAACAGAAATAAAACATGTACAGACCCTAAGAGGTGAAATTTGCCCGAATTGGGCTTTGAGGGCAAAACTCGCCCTTGTTGGGCATGTGGCCCCAGATTCGCTCGAGTTTAGGCATTTTTACAGAAACACTTAAAATAGGGGAATAAACCCTCATTTCAAGTTAATAACTACCCCTGCAAAAAGACTATAAACTGAACAAGTAGGCAAGAACACATGGGACAGGAAACACACGAATTTCACTATGAGGGTAAGACTTGTGCGAATTTGGCTAAGTAAGCCATACTCGCCCGAACCTGACTCTTCTGGGAACAAAATTTACAGAAAATAAACACCTAATGTAAAAAAAACAAGTTTAACCCTCTTAATTATGTCCCCAGTGAAGTCACCACTATAGATATCCCGAAAAATCGTGTCATGCTTCCTAGGGACGTCTTATTTTTTTTTAGTGCATTTTCGGAGTCACCACCTATGTTTTAAATGAAAACATAAGAAACCTATGTCTACTTAATTTTTTAATCATGCAAAACCAAAGATTCTAGATGAAGGGTTTGGGGGTTATATTACGTAGCGGGAAGGTGTTACGCACCCGCTCCGCCCGACCTTAAGGCCGATCTTGCTACTTTAGGTGTTCTAATCTAGTTTTATCCTCTAAAGTTATTTGTTCAAGCAAAGATTAACACATAGGGTGATTTTAGGGGGGAATTAGAATGTAAGGGAGGCGATTTATGGTCCAAAAAAGTGAAAGGGTCTTTAAAAAGAAATTCCTTGTTGATATGGATTGCATACATGGGAAATTATATAAAAAGTACAAGAAACATAAAAATAAAGAATTGTTACCTATCTTATTTAGATTTTTGGGAATGCCTTACGAATAAGGCTTGTCCTTCCTTGAAGAGCTTGCTTGTGAAGAGAAGAATTGTGTTTGTGTTTGTGTTTGTGTTTGTATTTTAAGAGAGAGAGAGAGAGAGAGAGAGAGAGAGAGAGGGAAAGAGTGAGAATTTTGAGAGAGTTTTAGTCTAATTCTTTAGGGGTCAAGTTGCTACCATTTCAAGGAGGGGAAGGCCTCCTTTTATAGGGTAAGAGATAGAAAAAGAGAGGGAACCCCAAAATAAATCGCCAGCCATGGCTGGAAAATAATGGGGAGGAGTTACAAATCATAAAAGAGAGACATTTGGAGGAAAATTAGCCATTGCACAAGAAACTCGCGTGAGTCCCATATGGGGTTCAAACTCACAAGACTACCACGAGGGAGGCATGAATCGCTCGAGTTTGGTGAGGAGAGAAAGGACATAAATGACTTTAAAGATTAATTATGTTATCTAGTTTAGTCCTAAAACTAACAGAATTGGTCAGGAACATGACGGAATTACACGAAAGTTAACAAAAATCTATAAAATAAGATAAAGGATAGATTTCATATGTGATTGGGTGTGATAGGTCCAAGGCGAGGTGTCGACAGTTTCCAAGAAAATGATAAGTACCACTAGTTCTTTTCATTCTATGGTGCAAGTTGCATAATCTGCATCTAAATAACATATAAGTTCGGATTTTGAATGTTTCGAGTACCAAAGTCCAAATTTAAAAGTTCTAGATAGATAAAAAATAAAACGCTTGACCGCACTCAAATGTGCTTCTTTAGAATCGGCGTGATAAAGAGCACAGACACTAACATTAAACATAATATCTAGCCTACTAGTTGTTAAGTATAGTAGAGAGCTAATCATATCTCGATATAAGGTTTGATCAATCTTCTTACCTTTTAAATCCTTATAAAGTTTATTACCGGTGGCCAGAGAAGTGTCGTATGCTTTGCATTTTCAAGTCCAAATTTCTTGATCAAATCCTTAGTGTATTTTGCTTGGTTGAGGAAGATACCTTCACTACATTGTTTGCTTTGAAGTCCGAAGAAGAATGTTAATTCTCCCATCATAATTATCTTAAACTTGCTTTTCATTAACTTCTCAAAACGCTTACACAATAATTCATTAGTAGATCCAAAAATAATATCATCAATATACATTTGAACGAGTAAAGAATGATCATTATATTTAGCAATTAATACACTTGTTTCGATTTTACCCCGTTTGAAGCCTTTTTAAGAAGAAAATTTGATAGATTTTCATATAATGTCCTTGAAGCTTGTTCGAGTTCATACAAAGCTTTTTTGAGTTTATATACATGGTTAGGAAATTTATTCTTTTCAAATCAAAGAGGTTGATCCACGAACACGGTTTCTTGAAGTTCACCATTGAGGAAAGCACTTTTAACATCCATTTGGTAAATCTTGAAATGTTTGAAAGATGCATAGGCTAAGAAAAAATCGAATTGCTTCAAGTCTTCCATCTGGATTAAATGTTTCATCATAGTCAATTCCTTCTTCTTGTCTATATCCTTGTACAACCAACCTTACTTTTTTTCTGGTGATGCTTCCATACTCATCCATATTGTTTGTACCGATAAATCCTTGATCATGTTGTTTGGGAACCAGAGTCCAAACCTTGCATAGTTTAAATTGATTGAGTTCTTCTTGCATAGCAACATCCCAACTTGGATATTGTCGTGCTTCATCAACTTTCTTGGGTTCAATTTGGGTTATAAGGGAAGTTTTCCCATCATGGTTTGAGCTCTTTCTCATTTGAACTCTAACATACAAATCACCAATAATGTTTGAAAGTGGATGATAACTAACTTCATGAACCTCATGGGGTAAATCTCGTTCACGAACCTCATGGGATAAATCTGGTTGAGTTAAGGTTTGTTGAATTATATAGATACATTATGTAATCCTTCAAAGAATTCATCAAAAGTAAGTTAACAAAGTGGTTCAATTTTTTGAATGGGTGAAGCCTCATTTGTATTATCCCTTGGAGTAGCATCTAGAATCGGAGGTTTAGATGTGGTTTCATAGTGACATGAGGGAGATGTGGTTGAGGTTGATGGATTTCCTTGAGTTGAATTACTTTATGGTACGGTTCATGTGCAGGTGCAGTTTTGGGAGGTATACCTATCTTCTTAGACTCAACAAAATCATCTGAATCATTAGGAGTCAAATGTGGCTCAAGGAGAGAATGCTCATCAAAAATAACATTGACAGATTATACTATCTTTAAACTAGTTATATTAAAAAACACAAAAACTTTAGAATGTTTTGTATACCCAACAAAGTTACCTTCATCTGTTTTAGCATCAAATTTACCTCTATATTCTCTTCCATTATAGAGGATGTAACATTTGCAACCAAAGATTTTGATGAATACAATGTTGGGGGGGGGTATTTCTCTCCAAAGCTCATAAGGAGTTTTGTTGTAAGCTTTATTATTGAGGGAGCGATTTTGAGTAAAGTATGTTGTATTGACTGTTTCAGCCTAAAAGTACTTGGGAAGTTTTTCTTCAACAATCATGGTCTTCCCACCCTCAATCAAGGTTATGTTGTTTCTTTCCACAACCCCATTTTGTTGTGGAACCCCAGCGTTGAAAAATTATGATCAATCCCATTATTGTTACAATATTGAGCAACATCGTTATTCTTGATTTTTTCCATTGTCAGACTTTACACTAATGATGTCATTTTCTTTTTGAGTTTGGAGCTTTCTAAATAACGCGGTTAGAATCTCATAACAATCATTCTTGGTGATCATCATCTCTACCCATGTATATCTTGACTAATCATCCACCACCACTAAGTTATATCTATTTCCTTCAATGCTTGCAGTGGTGACAGGTCTAAACAAATCAATATGAAGCAGTTATAAACATCTTTAAGTTAAATGCATAGTCTTGCTAGGAAGATGCCTTAGGTTGTTTACCTAGTTAACAGGCAGAGCATTTCTTGTCATGATGATCAACAACTATGGATAAACCGCAAACAAGGTTTTCTTTTCCAAGCTTTGATAAGTATTTGAAGTTCAAGTGACTTAGACGCTAGTGCCATAGCCAATTATTCTCGGTCACACTTTTTGCTATAAAATAGAGATTAGTAATACTAAAAGTAGAATTTAAATAAATATTGTAAATATTACTTTTACGAATCTCTTTGAGCAAAGTGACTCCAGAAATGTCATCCTTGATGATGCAATTTGCTGAAGTAAAGTTGTAGTGCATTCCTTTGTCACAAATGTTAGGTCCCAAATGGTAGGAATCAGGCTAGAGGGGGGGTGAATAGCCTGTTAAAAACTTTTTCAAGAAACTCTTTAAAACCTTTGAAAATGTTAAGTCTCAATTTGCAATGACTAACCGATGAAAAGGATTGCACAGCGGAAATTATGTCGATTAGGAAACTCACTCAAACCAGTTAGACAAATCGGTTAGAGAAGTGATTTTCAAGGAGTAAGGTAAAATCTCATGCCATGGTTTATATTCCAATAAAAACAAACAAAGTATGCAGTAACTAGAATCAACAGGTTGTGACCAGTTGAGAGATTGTCAACCGATTAAAACAATACAAATAATAAACAAACACAACAAGAAATGACACATTGTTTGAAGAGGTTCATAGTGTTAAATAACTGCTACGTCCTCTACCAAGTTTGGTCAGAACTTGGATTTGTGAAGGTGCACTACTATTAATGATTCCTAACTATTACAAATTGCAAGCCCAATGATTGAAGGCTGCTAAAAGTAAAGTGACCACTAATGGATCGTGCTACAATAAAGACCAAGTATTTTCTAGAGATGTGCTCACCAGTTGAGCTGATTTCTCTAGGGTGTGTGTGTGATTCAATCAATGTGTTTCATTAGTAGTCTTGTTGAGGAACACAACATGAATTGATTGAAGGTGCTCAGTGTTTGTCCTAACAGAGATATGGTCTAGTGAATGTGAGGACTTGAATTGAATGCCTTGAACTTGAGTGTTTGAAGGTTGGTAGTTCTTGGCAACTCACTCTCAAGGATCTTAAATGCACCAACTCTCTTCAATGCTGAGGGGAAGCCATTTATAGTGAGCTTCAAAAAGGAGCCGTTGTCTTTGAAGAGGTTGTAATGATGACTTGGACTGGCAGGCATTAAATGGGAGTATCTTTACATTTAATGCCTGAGATTTGATAAAGAGGATTTCCATTGAGTAGTTGAGGGGATGTGAGTACTGGTAACTTTGACATTCCACTTTGGGATTCTGACAACAGCAGGAATGTCTTTTCAGCATGTGCTTTACCAACTTCAGCTAAAGTTGGGGGCTGAATAGTTGGGAGCAATAAATGCTTCGGCTAGCTGAAGGAAGCTTGTAGGATAAGCCAAGGCCGATTAAAAAATGTAGTACATGACCGATGAGAGATTACATCGGTTAGGCAGATGATCGGTTAGGCATGACTGACCGGTTGAGTGGTCAACAGGTTAGAGAAGCTTCTTTACCAAGTAAACACATTTGCTGATAGGAAAATCTTCAGGTCTTCAAGTCTTCAAATGTTGAGAAAATTACATTTCAAAAACACTGGGCACTAGCACTAAGGGAACCTAGCATACATAGAAAAATTCTATTTGGTCTAATTAAAATTAGGGGTCCTCAATAATGCTTATTGTGATTGGGATTAAGCAATTCTAAGCTAAACATATATTTGACTAACAATCTCCTCCTAATTGCTTAAGTCCAATCACTCTAGGTTAACATCTTCTTGACTCAGTAAAAGAATGACTAAAAATTTATCTTTTAAGTTTGTCATTCCCTAAGTCAAGTGACAACTTGATGTTACCTAAGTAAATCTTACAACAGTAGAGCTTAAAAAAATATAATGGGAAACAAAATTTGAATGAGGCAACCTGCAAAATGAAACGGTTAGTAGTAGTAGAAGTCATTCAAAATATACGGAAAATCAAGAAAGCAAAACATTTAAATTGACAAGTTAAGGGTCAAAGAGATTCTCATTGATAATCAGCAGACCGGTCCGAAAGAAAGACATTCATATTATTGGTTACATTCTATTCTTCAGCGGCAGGGTCAGCTGGAGGATCGGTTGGAGGATCTTTGACCGGTGGAGCAGCTAAGGAGGGAGGGTCTGATGATTTGGATCTCTTAGCTTCCTTCTTTGCTTTCTTCTCTTTCTTCTCATCTCTTTTCCTCTTCTTCTTGCCTAACTGACCATCAGCGAACATCTTCAACAAAATTTCATTCTGGGCTTTGACTTTGGTCAGCTCGGTCTGCAACTCCAAATTCTTCTTCTCAGATCGGCTAAGGGCTTCGGTTGATTTCTTTAGAATGGCTTGGCCAAAAATTTCTTGCTCACATAAAGCTTTGTTTGTATAGTGAGCCTCATCAAGTTGCAATAGAAGATCTCTGATAGTATCATCTCTTACGTTCAACTCTTCCATAAATTTTCCAAGGGACATAGCAATTCCAGTTTCCAACCTTTCGAACTTTCTCTCATCCTCCTCCTGATTGGACTTAACAAGGGATGTAACCAACTCAAGATTGACAGCAGTGACACTTTGAAGCATAGAATCATGAAGTTCAACAAGGTCATTGGCAACAACAGGCCTTTGAAGATCATCATCGGTTGAGGGGGCCGGTTGAAGAGCTGGTGGAGGGACCGGTAAGATAGCATCGGTAAGTGGCTGAACGGTTGAAGGAGTGAAGATCTAAATGGTTGGAGGCTGGTCGGTGAGAGGCTCATCAGTTAAAGGAGTAGCAGGAACATCGGTTGGGCGACCGGTGAGAGAGACAACTGGAGAACCGATAGGGACATCGGTAGGAGAATCGGTAAGAGAAATCATTTGTGCCTGAACGGTTCTAGTCACATGACCGGTTGGAGAGATCTCAATAGCTTCATCCACTGATTCAGAAGAGGAATCAGGTTGATCAATAGCTGGTGCAAGAAATTCATTTGGCTCTAGACTCATCATCTCAGCAAAAGAAAGTTCCAAGAGTTCAGCAGCAGCTGGAGCCATCGGTAAGGCAGCTTGTCTTAACCGAATCAAAGGGATCACCCTTAAAGCAAGCAAGAGTAGAGAGGAATGTCTGATGTTGCTCCATGGCTAAGCATGACCATTTCTCATTATAGACAGCCTAGGCACATTAGGCATCAATCTAACCATATAGGTTACATCAGAAGACCATCCAAAAATTCTCATTTCCAACACTTGGATCATACGGTTATTGAGGGAGAGGTATCTGAGAAATAGGTTGCCCGTTGATAGGGTGCTTTCAACTGGTCTGGGGGCTCTATGAACAATTTATCCTTGAATTCGGATGTTGGGTAGCCATTGAGAAAGAAAGGGAGAATATTTTGGTTTCTGTTTGGGAGGGAATTTAGTGACAAGTTGTTGGTCAGCTTTGCTAGGTTTGATCTGGTGACCCTTGGGAGGTGCAGGATTTTTTTGGAGTCTTAGAATTTTGAGTCTCTGGCATCGGTAACTGTTTCACCTGGGCTGTTGGTTTTGGTCAGGTTATGAGGTGTATCAACTGGAGGTGAACCATGACCCATAATTTCAGCAACATCAATAAAAGTTTTCATTCTATCCTCTCTTCTTTTCTTCTGAAGCTCATCAGCAATCGGTGGAGGCAAGGGAATATCTTCAATACTTGCTCGGCTAGACACTTTCTCATGAACATCAAAAAGTGGTATCCCATTGGTTGATCGAGGAATAGAAGCCTTTGAGGTGTAGTAGTTCAGAGGAGAGAGTAAATCCTTCTGGTAAAGAACACAGTCAAGATAAACTGGTGGAACAGCAGGATCAAGTGGATCAAAATCAACTAATTCATCATCTGAAAAGTCTTCTTCTTCAATACTCATCAGTTATCACACACTCCCCCTTAGACTAGACATCTACCCTTGACTTCTAGCCAAAGCTCTGATACCAACAGTGGGCGCCTCCCAACTCCCGGAACCTATAAACTCGTGTCCCCGGATGGAGGGTCCCAAAATACTTCCTTAAAAAAACTTTTCTTCATATTACATGAAAAGTATAACAACCATTTTTCAAATCAATTTCAAAATAACCCCTCTACTCGGAGGTGATATATAAACCTGTTTAACCAGTTATAACCTGTATAAGTTACAAGTACTACAACTGTAAAGGCTTACACAAGCCAACTTTAAAACAAACCAATCCCAAGTTTAATTACAACACAACACAACTGAAACATGTTTATAAAAGTTTTATATACAAAACTTTTCCCAAAAGAATAACAACCACAATCTATCCCCAACTCCCCAAACCAACACATACCCTGACAACCCAAAAGATGTCCAAACTCCTTTCCGGCCTCACCGGTCCGGTCCTCCTGTCTCAGCGGGATCTAAAAACAGTAAAGGGAGAAGGGGTGAGAATAAATCTCAGCAAGCTATTATGTATGCAACAATATGCCATACAATATGCAACACATAAACAGGTTGCTCAATATCACATATGCAACACATAAACAGGTTGCTCATAATCACATTGGTAAAGCGGTAAACACATTCCGTTACCTTCTCTTTACCTTTCCCATCTGAATCATATGTAGTACAACGGTGGGAGTAATACTCCGCTCATTTGTGAACTGCTGGTGCATATTCACGTCTTATACGACACCTTACAGAGATCCATATAAGATATCAGCAATCTTAGGAACTGACTGCACATATCCATAGAAGCTGTACCCCAATTTGTGGCCACAGAGGGGGGAGAGGTCACAGGTATAAGGAAATCTAAGCACCTTATGAAATATTTTCTCATAAGTGATAGTATTCCATATACCCCCAATGATCAGCTGATATACCCACATTCAAGCACATAATAGATACTTGAAAATATATCCACCCCATGGGATATCAATACATAACATGGTACTTATTCCTCATGTTAAACAAATCACAATAGTGCAACATATATTTAAACACTATTGAATAATAACAATCCATTGACATAGTATTCATACTCATGCTCAAACAAATGAAACAGTGCAACATGTATTTAACATTATGTGAATAACCAATAAAGTAGTGCAATATACATTTCACGCACTATATGAACCAATAACCCTATACAGATCACCACGTAGGGGTACAATATAATATAAGTAGCCCTACGCATTCATAATATAACATTAAACACTTTATAGCTATAAAGGTTCCATATTCAAAGACCAAGTTTTTATCAACTTTGGTTAACCATTTACATTGCCTTCCAACCATTTTCAGGACAATATTTAAAGCCCTTCCCAATATCAATTTGGACCATTTAAAGTTCCATTGTATAGTACTATAGTTGTACTAGAAGTATAGTTAAAGAGGGACTAAATCCATACCCATTTGAATAGGTTTAAAGGGCCTAGAAAATGCTACCCTGAACCTGAACTGGGCACGACTCGTGCCCCTTGGCACGACTCGTGCCCTATTCCCGCACGAGTGATTCAATTTACACGACTCGTAACCCTGCTGGCTACTACTGTCGCACGACTTCATTGGCTATGGGAACGACTCATGCTTAAGGGTACGAGTTGTGCCCAATGCCAGAAACTGATACTGAAGCTGGCACAACATCAGTAGCAAGGCCAAAACCCATTTCCATTCATTTTCAGCTACTACCACTAACCCACATCAGTAAACATGAGTTCTACACCTTTAAATATACTCCCTCCATGCCATACAACATATATAAACAATAACTATATCATTTTCAAACCCATTTCTCAGGCCATGACATGAAAGTGTTCAAGTTCCACCCACATCATTTTCTTTCCATTCTAATCATCCAAATAAAATGATCCAACATTACCAAAGATCATTTATACCACATAATAACATTATTTATTGGTATGAACAATTATTTGAACAAAATCATAATAACTTACTCAAAATTTATCAAAATAAAAGGAAGATTTATTCGGCTATACTTTCTCTAATCAACTCCCTGAGCAATAATTTGAAGCCTGAATTTGAAACGGAACAACGGTTGATTTTCTACGAATTTCTGAAGGTAACCCTAGGTTATAAGATGAAACGTAGGGAGAAAGATACTGAGAGAAGGAATAATGAACTTTCTGGGAACTTTAAAGATTTATATAAACAATTTTACAATTTAGCTCCTCCAAGTTCTAAACTCCTACACTCAACCTCCTTAAACTTATTTTTACACATAAGCTCCTCAAACTTTCTATAACACTTCATTTCAAATTTCAAATATCATCACTTTACTATACAAATTCCCATTTATTCATTTAGACATTATATTGTTGGTGTAATGTCCTAGGCTTTAGTTATGTTTAACTGAAAACCGTTATGTATCATCTTTATCGTTTAAGTTTATTATTTGATTATTATGTAGTTTGCATTTTTATTGTAATAATCTCCGTCCCTGATTATTAAGAGAATAATTAGTATAATTGTCAATGGATAATCATATGATGATTATATGCATAGAGATGCACATTGAAATTATGGGTACTTGTTAGAGAACAAGTGACTGGACTTGACCCGTATGAGATTTATGTCATGGTCAAATGTCATAATTAAATCTCATATGGTCACTTCATTTAGTCCCTAGACCTGAGATTATCATGACCTTACATATGATGAAAGTCATGTTTGATTTTAGTCAAACGATATCTTAACACGATATTTATAAAGGCTATCTTTGGCATGATCGGATTCATGATGGGAAGGATGATAAGTCAAGATGGAATTTGTCCCTCGAAAGAGAGATGTTTTGCTTGGGCCCCTTCGATGAGTGATAATGATGAAAGCGTGTGGCCACACCCCAATATGATTGGATTATCATTATACTCAAGAATCGAGAAAGCATTGAACAAAGACAAGTTGACGTGGACCATGACTTGTGTTCAATATAACATCGTGAGACAAAGGGAGAAATGGAAGTGTACCATTGGAAACGTGAACTCTTACGTTATATTATTTGGGTAGACATAATGGCTTTCTAGAGTCCGCTTATGTCTTATGAGAGTCGATATGATCAAACTCATTGCCAACATAATATAATCCTATTGGGTCACACACAACTAGAATGAATTGGTTAAACCAATGGAAGAATAATTGAGAGTTCCTGCATATGGCAATGTTTGTCACGCGACATACCTAGCCATATGGCAACGTTTGTCATGCGACATACTTAGTCATGTGGCAACCTTTGTACGCGACATAACTAGCCACAGGGGCGGTTTACACTTGTTTCCTAATTTGATTAGGGCACAAACTCTAAATACTAAAGTAGTATAAATATGAGTCTGTAAACAGCCGAAAAATAGCCGAATTTTCAAGAGAGAAAATCACCAAAAGGTTCCTCAATATTTCTTCCATAGGTTTAAGAATCTAGCAATTCTCAAGAACTGTTCTTGGTTCATTCTTACGTGTGGATACAAAAATAGAGGGACTTCGCTCGTTTGACGATCAAGGCCTAGAGTTCCAATCTGAAGATTGAAAGGTTCTTGAAGATTGAAGATTGTGATTCAAAATCACACCAATAAATTGTTCGATAGCTCAAGACCGGAAAGCAATTAAGGTTGGTAAATTCTATCTCATAGGAATTCAATTTAATCGTATAGAACAGATCTTAGGGCTTGGGTTTTGTGTTAATTTGATGCCTAATTCCGCTGCGCATGGACCCATAAAACCCAACAGTGGTATCAGAGCCCCGTTCGTATGATTAGTTTTGAATTAACATGCTAGAATCAAGATATAAATCGTTTATATGCTTATTGCATGTTTTGTATGCGATTGAATGTTTATTGTTTATGTGAAATAATGTGAAAATCGTCTTCTGATTATGCTGAATTAAATCTGTAAAAGCTGTTTACTTGATTTGATTGCTTTATGATTGGAGTTGATTGAAATTCGGAAGAACTGCCAGACTGGCTAGTTTTGTCACGCGACATAGTTAGCCACGAGTGAAAATCTGGTAGTTGGGCAAGGTGTGTCACGCGACATACTTTGCCAACTGGCTGATTATGTCACGCGACATACTTAGCCAATTTGGGCAGAATCAGTTTGATAATTTTTCTGCTAATCTGTGATTATGTTGATAATCAGAGATGTTTTATGTCTTAATCTGGATGCTATAAATTTCTGAAAATAAAATTTATAGGGCTATGCTAGATTAATTCATTGTTTATGATGCATGCTTAATTAATTCAAATATGTTTTTATTAATTGTTGCGATGCATGAATTAATTGTTCTTAAGTGTTAAGAATTTTATTAGATGTTTAGTTGAAACATTGCATTATAGTTTCCTAATATGTTTAGATTTAGACATTGTAAATTTTGGATTTTATGATTGTTTATGGAAACAAGTCATAATTACACGAAATTTAAAAGGAAACTGATTGTTTATAAAAGGTATTGATTATGTTGCCAAATCAGAGCTGATTTCTAATTGTGCATGTCTAGGAGATTTCTGTCTAAGGAAGAGTTGGTACTTAAGTAGTCCTTGTGGCTCACCTATCTTTCTGGGAACTTACCTGGTGCATGATTATGACTATCTTTGCTGATATGCTTATAATCTACCTTAAATAACCTTCATTTAACTTTTAAGTTCTTTATGCCAATTCATAATTAAAACACTTGAGACCATTTGGATAGTTTTGGGTGGGCTTGCCATAGCAAGGTGCTTTGATTCTATTCCGTTTGCGAGCAAGATGAGGAAATGGTGGTTCCTATACGTTTAAAGTGGATGAACTTAATTGGGTTATCAAAATGGTTTTGGACCCAAGGCATAAGATGAGATTAAAATATGCTTGGACATATGATGTCTTAAATAAATCTCATAAAAGATCCTAAGAGTCATATACGATATGATTGATGTTTTCTACCTAATTAGTTTAATCTTAAGCGGTGCGCCATAGCGTACTTGAGATTAAATTAAAGTTGGATCTTAGCCCTAAGAGTCATATACGATATGATTGATGTTTTCTACCTAATTAGTTTAATCTTGAGCGGTGCGCCATAGCGTACTTGAGATTAAATTAAAGTTGGATCTTAGCCCATTAAATGCATATTATGCTTATTTGCATTAGAAGGTGTATGATTTAGTGGGAGTATTTGTAAAATACATTATTTGCTCTTAAATGATAAATGTGTTGATATTGATATGTGTTCATATAATTTGTATATTTTGTTGTAGAAGTAGCATTACATAATGATAATTGCGATTCGTCCTTATGAAGGACAAAGTTCGAAAGGAACAACACATAGTGTGTACGTTCTTGATGAATCCGTTCCTATTGAACCTAATGCAAATGTTGCATATGGCAAATAAGGAAGCAACATTAGAAACATGCTGATGATTCTGAGAATATTGCTTGCCTTGTAATTTCCACCATGTTCAAAGGCTCTTACGAAGAACCTTGAGCACATGATAACTACTTTTGTTCTAGCACACCGCACAAAGGAAATGTTCCAAGTGCAAGCTAGGCAAAAGATGTATGTTGTGGTGAAGGCTCTTAATTCATGAGATGAAAGAAGGAGCAATCCACAAATTGTGTTAATGGTTGACACAAGAAAAGGGTTCATAAAGAAAGGAAAATAAGGTAAAGCAAAAGTTGCTAAACCTAGGACAAATGTTGTCAAAGCCGAAGAGGCTAAACCCAAAGTGTCTTAAAAGGATGCAGTTTGCTACCATTGCAATGAGATTGTTCATTGGAAGCAAAGTTGCAAGGCTTATTAGGAAGGGCTAAAAGGTGAAGAAGGGCAATATGATTGCTACTACTTCAAGTATCTATATGATAGATATTTTCCTTTCGAATTCTTGTTCTTGGGTATATGATACCGGATTGGATCCTACATTTGTTTAAATGTGCAAGGAATAAAGAATAGAAAGCTACTCAAAGAAGGTAAGTTAAACCTATGCGTGGGAATGAAGCAAGAGTTGCTGCATTAACCATAGGGACTTATTAAGTCACTTTACCTTGTGAAGTAGTACTTGTTTTGAACAAGTATGACTACGTTCCAAATTTAAGTAGGAGTATTATTTCCGTTTCTTAAATGGATGATGAAGGATATAATTTTTTTATTTTCAATAAGAAGTTTTATATTTATTTAATGATATGCCTTATTGTATTGCATATGTCATTGAATGGTCTTCATATCCTTGTTGTTAAGAAACAAAATAATATTGAAGATATCTAAAATATAAATGGGAATTCTGAACCGAACAATATGAACAACGTGTTCATATGGCATTGCCGGCTTGGTCAAATAAATAAGAAACATATATCTAAACTCCATTAACATGGACTTTTAGACTCATATGACCATGAATCATTTGAGGAATGTGGATCTTATTTATTGGGATTATTGACCAAACCACCCTACACTAAGAGTAGTGGGAGGGCTAGTGACTTATTGGTCATTATACATGAGATGTATGTGGACCATTAAGTAGCATTGCTAGGGGAAGACTTCGGTATTTCATCACATTTCACTAAAGACTTATCTAGATATTACTAAGTCTATCTGATGAAGTCCAAAGGTGAATCGTTTGAGATGTTTCGAACATTTCAAGATGAAGTGCAAAACAAACTTGGCAAAACTATTAAGTACTTCGATTAGATCAAGGTGGTGAATATTTGAGCCAAGAGTTTGACAATCATCTCAAAACTATGAAATTGTTTCAGAGTTGACTCCACCCGGAACACCACATTGTATGGTGTGTCTGAAAGGAGGAATTGAACCTTGTTAGACATGGTTCATTCGATGATGTGTCAAGTTGACTTTCCTAATTTCTTTTGAGGATATGCATTAGAAATAATGCGGTTACACTAAATTGAGTCCTTACTAAATCGGTTCCTAAGGCCCCACATGAGATGTGGCATGGAAGAAAACTTAGTTTGTCTTTCATGAAGATTTGGGATTGCGAATCTTATGTAAAGAGACTTGTATCTTATAAGTTAGCACCAAATTCGACAAAGTTATTTTCGGAAATTAATCTTATAACCGCAAAGAGAACAAAACGTTTGTTGCTCTACACGATTTGTTTCTTGAGAAATAGTTTCTCAATAAAGAATCTAGTGGGAGTAAAATTAATCTTGAAGAAGTTCAAGAACCCGAAAATAATATGGATCCAAGAGTAGAGATGGAACCAAGTTCACAAAGGAGTTGTGGAACCGGTTCAAGATGCACAAGTCCATCGTAGATCGGATAGGTTACAGTCCGAACCAAGAAATATTGATTTCACATTTCGGAAAGTAATAAGATGGAAGTCATTGAGAATGACAATCCTACTTCCTATCTTGAGGCGATGTCCACTCCTAGTTTGGATAAATGGTTAGGAACCATGGAATCCGAATTACAATCCATGTTTGACAATCAAGTTTGGAACTTGATTGGGCTACCTGAAGGTGTAAAAACTAAAGGGTGCAAGTAGGTCTTCAAAGACCGACATGGATGTGAAAGTGTATACTTTCATGACTAAGGATTGTAACAAAGGGATTTAGGTAAATTCATAGTATTGACTATGAACGAACCCTTTTTCGCCAGTTACAATGTCGAAGTCTATTAGAAGTTTCAATTGCCATTATCACATATTGTGACTATGTGATATGACATATGGATGCCAAACGACTTTCTATAAATGGAAAGATTATTAAGGATGTGTATAGTACATAACCCGAATAGTTTGTCGATCCAAGGAACTCTAATAAAGTATGCATGTTGCAAAGATCCATGAGATGGGTTGAAGCAAGCATCAAGGAATTGGAATCTTCGTTTTGATGAATTGGTCAAAGAGTTTGACTTCATCAAAGAACTAAGATGAATCTTGTGTACGCATGAAATTCAGTGGGAGCGAAGTATTATTTCTATTGTTTTATTACAATGATATCTTACTCATTGGAAAAACATGTTAGAACATGGATTAATAATATGTGTTATTTAATTCCATATGTTATAATCATTTAATAATGTTAAAGTATAGATCAAATATGTAGAATTCCATTAGGTGTAAGTACCATTAAATGATGGGCATAATGGTAACTTTTCACCGCCTTCTTTATGAAAGGGTGTAGTCCCTAAATGAAGTGCCCCTTCTCTATCTATATAAAGGCTATCCATCAGCCATTTAGAGACACTTATTCATTCACTAAATTCAGTCACAAATCTTCTCTTTATTCACTAAGAAGATCAAGTGTGGGCACTATCATTTAGAAGATCTACTCTTCCCTACTTCGAAGTACTATCTCCCTACTTCCTTCTTCTACTCAAGAACAAAACTAAGAACAATCATGGAATCACAAGGTACACGCTTCCGTCTTCTTCTTCTTCATCTCCTTCTCTTCTTAATCTAGTTGTGAGTCGGTTTATGGTTAATGGATCGTTTATGTTCCAACAATTGGTATCAGAGCCTGGTCATATACTAGATTGAGTTTGAGTTTCTTGTAAAGCCTTATGCTTTTATTTCTTGAAAAGATTCCATGTTCATCATGTGTTCTTGAATTATTTTCATACTCTAATTAAGATTCTAGAGTATTATGTTACTTCTAAATTATAAATTTACTCAAAAGGCTTTCAATTCTTAATGTAAGATTATCCCATTTTGAACATAGCCACCATCATTGGATGCGTTGTGAGTTTGTTCAAATGCATAGCCACGCATTTAAAAATGTGATGTGAGTATGCGGATCTACTTGCTTTGGTTGAATATTGATTCACCATTAAGTTAAGAATTGATAGTCTAATTGGGTGTTATGGCTCGTTGTTCTGGCAACCCAACGAGCATGGTACTCAGTAGTCCGCGACGACGGCTCAGTGCATCAGCCACTCTGTTGGAAACTCCTGCCTTGTGATTGACCACAAAAGTAAACTGCTCAAGGAAAGCAACCCAACGAGCATGACGAGGTGAGATTTTGTCTTGACCATGTAAATGCCTCAACGAATCATGATCAAAGGAACGTAATGAACTCTCTCTCGAATAAATAATGGCGCCAATGCTTAACCGCTCGAACAACCGCATAAAACTCCGGATCGTACGTGCCGTATCGTGTCTTTGCCCCGTATAGTTTCGCCGAAGTAGGCAACTGGTCCGCTATTCTCGCTAAGAATGCCCCTATCCCAACCTTAGATGCGTCTCGCGTGTGCAAACTCAAATGGCCGGGAGAAATCCGGTAAAATCAAGATCGGAGCAAAGGGTCAATCGCTCCTTGATCCGTGAAAAGCCAATTCCGCCTCCTCATTCCAAGAAAACCGAACATTCTTCATGCACCGCACCGGTGCCATGATGCCGCTGAAATTAGGGATAAAACGCCTATAAAATGAAGCCAACCCATGAAAACTCCGCACCTCCGTCTCGTGTTGTTGGCCTAGGCCACTTCGCACCGCTTCGACCTTAGCACCATCAACTCGCAAAACCATCTCCCGAAATCACATACCCCAGAATAGAACACGAGGCACCATAAAAACACACTTCTTGGTTGCTGCGTAGAACTCGTTCGCCGCGTAACCGTAAGAACCGCCCCGGATATGTGGAATATGCTCTTCCCGACTCTTGCCGTAAATCGTGATGTCGTCAAGTACACCACTACAAAGGTCCCAATAAAAGGACGCAAAGAATCGATTCATCACCCTCATAAATGTACCGGGAGCGTTAGATGCCCCAAAAGGCATCACGAGCCACTCATACAACCCTCACGCGTCTTAAACGCTGTTTTCCACTCATCACCCGGCCGAACCCGAACTGTAATAGCCACTCTTCAAGTCCACTTTGTAAACACTGCAGCCCCACTAATCTCGATCCAACAAATCATCAAATCTCGGGATCGGAAATTCAGTACCGTACGGTAATTTTGTTGATAGCCTCGCTGCCAACGCACATACGCCACGATCCATCCCGCTGATTGTTAAGATGGCCGGAACCGCACAAGGACTCAAGCTCTCTCTAATGTGCCCCTTCGCGCAACTCCTCTACCTCGCCCGCGCAGCCTCCTCGTGCTCCTTGGGACTCATCCGATAATGTGGCCTCGTTAGGAAGACTCGCTCCGGGAACCAGGTCTATATGATGCCGAATGTCGCGCAGAGGTGGTAAACTCCGAAGGTAACTCCTCTCCGGGAAAACACTAGAGAACTCCCGTAACAAAGGAATGATTGCGTCCGAATGTGCCCACGCATCATCCACCGCTTTCCCAATCAACACATAAACCACATCGTAATCTTCTAACTCAAAGATCAAACTGTGCCCATGACAAACAACTCAACTTTGGGGTAGTCTCTACAACTTTATCTGCCGGTTTACTCGGGACAAGCACAATTTTCGAACCCTCAACCCACAAACCGTAAGTATTCTCGCCGCCGTTATGAACCACTTGTCTATCAAATTGCCAAGGTCTACCCAATAATAAATGACATGCATCCATGGCTACTACATCACACCGCACCTCATCACGATATTTAGACCCTATAGAAAAAGAAATAAGAGCACGTTTGGAAACAAGCACCTCACCCCCTTTCTTGAGCCAAGCCGCTTTGTACGGTTTGGGATGCTTCTCGCTTGGAATGTTCGCCTTCAGACGCTTCCTCTCGCAACAATATTCTCACAAATACCCGAGTCAACCACAAAACGACACACCTTGCCCAGAATGGTACATGTAGACTGAAAAATGTTGTTACGCAGCCACTCCGTCTCGGTTGTCACACGCGGAGTTAGACATGATCTCCGAACTACCAAGGACATGCCAACATCTCCCTCTACAAACTCTCCCTCGCCCTGATCATCCTCATCGAATGTGGGATTTTCTGGAAGTTCAAAATCCCCCTCTTCCTCATAGGCCGTCTCATTAAATAGCGCCTTCGCCGTTCTTCTTGCACCGCCTTGTCGATGACCGGCTTTCCCACAACCGAAACACCGCGTATTATTGGTTGCCCCACGAGATGGTTGCCCTACAGTGGGTGGTCTGTTGGTGGTAGGATTTGGTGTCCCACCAGAAACTGCACCACTCGAAGTCCCGCCACTGCTACCAATGAAACGCCTTGATCGCTTCTCCACTACTGTAGCTCGCCGATGTGCCTTCGACACGGTCCCAATATCAAACATGTTGAGTGTGTCCCGTAGCGTAATACGTGCAACCCCAATATATCTAGCCACCATCTCGATCATCGCTCCGAATCTCATTCCGCGCCATCAACCGATAGAATTCTCGTGGTGTAATCATCTACCGATTTCGCCCCTCGTCTCAGTGCTCCCGCAACCTCGTACAACGTCCGCCGATAGTTATAAGGTAGAAAAGCAGCCCTCATTTGCTTCTTCATCTTCTCCCAAGTCACAATCTTCGATTTACCAAGCCGCACACGAGAAAGCTTCAACCGTCGCCACCATGCCGAAGCCCCGCCTCTCAACCGTGTGGCTATTAACTGTACTCTACGATCCTCCGCACTCCCTTTAAACTCGAAAACTTCCTCCACTGTTGCAATCCAGCCCATGAACTCTTCTACTCGTAGCCCACCATGAAACTCTTGGATTTCTGTTCTCATACCGGCTTCCCATCGTCGATTGTCTTCTTCAACAGAGCTCCTAGGTTGTCGACGACGGACTGGGAATTTCTTCATAAAATTCGCCACCCTCTCCATCATCATCCACCTCCCAATCCCCGCTGCCGCCGCCGCCGCCCACCGCCCGTGGAGCACGCCGGCTGACACGTTCAAACATGTCGGCCATCCGCTCGGACAAAGCCTCCACGATTTGGTCCATGCGAGGTTCCAAGATCTCGTGCGATTCGCTCTTGAAGCACGTCATCTTCACGATCAAAGACTCCTCCCACGGTGTTTCGCTTCGCCCTTCGGCGGCATCTTCTCCAATCCCTAGGAATGAACCGGAATCTCCGATACCAACCGACGTAGCGGAAGACTTGGATAGAGACTAATTGATGAATTCCGCTCGAGGAACTCAACAATCAATCAACAATTTTCGCCGAGAAAATTGAAAGAGAATGAATTCAATTCATAAAATGTCAAAACTGCGTTTCAAACCCTAAAACAAGGTATAAATAAGACGGCTGCAACCCTAATTTGAAAAAACCCTAAAACAGCTCAAAAGACGAAAATGTCCAAAACTAGGAAAAACGGATAGAAAGCTTCGTCGGGCCTTTGAGGCCTTTAGAAGCATTTTTCGGCCTTTTTTGGCCTGCTCATGGGGCTTTGCCCGATGAATCTTGTTCCTCTCGTCGAGACGGTCGTTTTGATATGCCGTGCGTCCCGTAACTCCTCCGAATCAAAGTTACGCCCGTTTCCGCGTTGACGCTCAAACGACTCCAAAAATGACTCCGCAATTGTGTCCGCATCATTCTCCTCAGCCGAGAAAAATTCGACCGCGAATTTGTGCCGGTGTCCTCGTCGAAGAAGCATCACCGTAAACGGAATCAAGTGTTTCACGTTGAAGACATCACCGTACGAATGTGGCTTGGAAGTTTCAACCGGTACGCATTCGGGTTAATCTTCTCCACGATCTCCACTGACCAATCTTCTTCGCGGACAGCTTTGTTGTATGCTCCAACCGGAAAACGTTCCTTCGTCAGATCGCCCACACATAATCTCCAACATCGAACTCAACCTCCTCCGCTTCGATCTCGCAAGCCGCCAGATTTGTTGTTGGCGCCTGTAAGCGATCAAAGACAGCCTTGTGTACCTCCCCTGTAATCCCGACACCATATCAGCCTTGTGATGGACCTTCTTGTTGTTGGGCAAAGCAATCAAGTCTAATGGTCCCTTAGGCCGAACCGCATACACCACCTGGAAAGGATCAACCCGCATCGCGGTTAATCGCGTGATTATGAGCAAACTCCGCTTGGCATAATTTCGATCCCACGCCTTAATATGTTCCCCAACTAAGCCGCAACAGTTGCCCAACGAACGATTGACCACCTCTGTCTCGGCCGTCTGTCCTGGGTGATAGGCACTACCGAAATTCAGCCGCGTGTTGGCCATCTTCCACAAGCCGCGCCAAAATGGCTAAGAAAACGCGTGTCACGATCGAAACAATAGAAGCCGGCAACCCACGAAGACGATAGACCTCCCGAAAGAATAATCGAGCGACATTAATCGCGCCGGTGGTTTTCTTGCACGGTATGAAATGAACCATCTTAGAAAACCACGTCCACCACCACATAGATAGAATCATGACCTCGCCGTGTGCGTGGCAACCCTACCACGAAATCCATACTCACGTCCACCCAAGGTTGCGTCTAACAGTAATGGCATATACAACCCAAAGATTAGTAGCCGCCCCTTTGCCGCGTGACAAATCCGGCAACGCCGCACAAACTTCTCGACTTCCTTGCGCATACTAGGCCGTAAATAAGACGATCGAACTAATCAGTAGTGTGCGATCCCGTCCCACATGCCCTCACCATGTAGCTCCCGAATAATTCGCAAGCGAAGACCGCAATCCGAACGCATAACCGATTGCCCTTAAATAAGAACCCTTCCTCGCAAAGAAGAAATCCGTCTTCTCCCCCGCAATACCCCCGTCAATAATGCTAGAGAAATACGGATCGCCAGCAAGTATATCGCGAAAAGAATCAAATCCCGGTACCTCCACACGCATGGTACTCGCAGTCCGCGACGACGGCTCAGCCGCATCGCCCACTCGTTGGAAACTCCCGCCTTGTGATTGACCACAAAAGTAAACCGCCAAGGAAAGCAACCCAACGAGCATGACGAGGTGAGATTTTGTCTTGACCATGTAAATGCCTCAACGAATCATGATCAAGGAATGTAATGAACTCTCTCTCGGAATAAATAATGGCGCCAATGCTTAATCGCTCGAACAACCGCATAAAACTCTGCATCGTACGTGCCGTATCGTGTCTTTGCCCCGTATAGTTTCGCCGAAGTAGGCAATCGGGTCTCGCTATTCTCGCTAAGAATGCCCCTATCCCAACCTTAGATGCGTCGTGTGCAGCTCAAATGGCCGGGAGAAATCGGTAAAATCAAGATCGGAGCAAAGGGTCAATCGCTCCTTGATTCGCCGAAAAGCCAATTCCGCCTCCTCATTCCAAGAAAACCGAACATTCTTCATGCACCGCACCGGTGCCATGATGCCGCTGAAATTAGGGATAAAACGCCTATAAAATGAAGCCAACCCATGAAAACTCCGCACCTCCGTCTCGTGTTGGGCCTAGGCCACTTCGCACTTCTTCGACCTTAGCACCATCAACCCGCAAACCATCTCCCGAAATCACATACCCCAGAATAGAACACGAGGCACCATAAAAACACACTTCTTGGTTGCCGCGTAGAACTCGTTTCGCCGCGTAACCGTAAGAATCGCCCTGATATGTGGAATATGCTCTTCCCGACTCTTGTCAGTAAATCAGATGTCGTCAAGTACACCACTACAAAGGTCCCAATAAAAGGACGCAAAGAATCGATTCATCACCCTCATAAATGTACCGGGAGCGTTAGATGCCCCAAAAGGCATCACGAGCCACTCATACAACCCTCACGCGTCTTAAACGCCGTTTTCCACTCATCACCCGGCCGAACCCGACCGGTAGTAGCCACTCTTCAAGTCCAGCTTTGTAAACACTGCAGCCCCACTAATCTGATCCAACAAATCATCAAATCTCGGGATCGGAAATCTGTACCGTACGGTAATTTTGTTGATAGCCCTGCTGTCAACGCACATACGCCACGATCCATCCCGCTTGATTGTTAAGATGGCCGGAACCGCACAAGGACTCAAGCTCTTCTCTAATGTGCCCCTTCGCGCAACTCCTCTACTCGCTCGCGCAGCCTCCTCGTGCTCCTTGGGACTCATCCGATAATGTGGCCTCGTTAGGAAGACTCGCTCCGGAACCAGTGTCTATATGATGCCGAATGTCGCGCAGAGGTGGTAAACCCGAAGGTAACTCCTCCGGGAAAACACTAGAGAACTCCCGTAATAAAGGAATGATTGCGTCCGAATGCCCACCGCATCATCCATCGCTTTCCCAATCAACACATAAACCACATCGTAATCTTCTAACTCAAGATCAAACCGTGCCTATGACAAACAACTCAATTTTGGGGTAGTCTCTACAACTTTATCTCGCCGGTTTACTCGGGACAAGCACAATTTTCGAACCCTCAACCCACAAACTGTAAGTATTCTGCCGGCCGTTATGAACCACCTGTCTATCAAATTGCCAAGGTCTACCCAATAATAAATGACATGCATCCATGGCTACTACATCACACCAGACCTCATCACGATATTTAGACCCTATAGAAAAAGAAATAAGAGCACGTTTGGAAACAGTTACCTCACCCCCTTTCTTGAGCCAAGCCGCTTGTACGGTTTGGGATGCTTCTCGGCTGGAATGTTCACCTTCAGATCGCTTCCTCTCGCAACAATATTCTCACAGCCTACCCGAGTCAACCACAAAACGACACACCTTGCCCAGAATGGTACATGTAGACTGAAAAATGTTGTTACGCAGCCACTCCGTCTCGGTTGTCACACGCGGAGTTAGACATGATCTCCGAACTACCAAGGACACGCCAACATCTCCCTCTACAAACTCTCCCTCGCCCTGATCATCCTCATCGAATGTGGGATTTTCTGGAAGTTCAAAATCCCCCTCTTCCTCATAGGCCGTCTCATTAAATAGCGCCCTCTTGCCGTTCTTCTTGCAATCAGCTTGTCGATGACCGGTTTCCCCACAACTGAAACACCGCGTATTATTGGTTGCCCCACGAGATGGTTGCCCTACAGTGGGTGGTCTGTTGGCGGTAGGATTTGGTGTCCCACCAGAAACTGCACCACTCGAAGTCCCGCCACTGCTACCAATGAAACGCCTGATCGCTTCTCCACTACCGCAGCTCGCCGATGTGCCTCGACACGGTCCCAATATCAAACATGTTGAGTGTGTCCCGTAGCGTAATACGTGCACCCCCAATATATCTAGCCACCATCTCGATCATCGCCTCCCGAATCTCATTCCGCGCCATCAACTGATAGAATTCTGTGGTGTAATCATCTACCGATTTCGCCCGTCTCGTGCTCCCGCAACCTCTCGGTACAACGTCCGCTGATAGTTATAAGGTAGAAAAGCAGCCCTCATTTGCTTCTTCATCTTCTCCCAAGTCACAATCTTCGAGTTACCCAGCCGCACACGAGAAAGCTTCAATTGCTGCCACCATGCCGAAGCCCTGCCTCTCAACCGTGTGGCTATTAACGGTACTCTACGATCCTCCCAAGCACCCCTTTAAACTCGAAAACTTCCTCCACTCAAGGTGCAATCCAGTCCATGAACTCTTCTACTGTAGCCCACCATGAAACTCTTGGATTTCTCGTTCTCATACCGGCTTCCCATCGTCGATTGTCTTCTTCAACAGAGCTCCTAGGTTTGCCGACGACGGACCCGGGGAATTTCTTCATAAAATTCGCCAGCCTCTCCATCATCATCCACCTCCCAATCCCGCTATCGCCGCCGCCGCCCACCGCCCGTGGAGCACGCCGGCTGACACGTTCAAACATGTCGGCCATCCGCTGACAAAGCCTCCACGATTTGGTCCATGCGAGGTTCCAAGATCTCGTGCGATTCGCTTCAAGCACGTCATCTTCACGATCAAAGACTCCTCCCACGGTGCAGCTTCGCTCGCCCTTCGGCGGCATCTTCTCCAATCCCTAGGAATGAACCGGAATCGATACCAACCGACGTAGCGGAAGACTTGGATAGAGACTAATTGATGAATTCCGCTCGAGGAACTCAACAATCAATCAACAATTTTCGCTCGAGAAAATTGAAAGAGAATGAATTCAATTCATAAAATGTCAAAACTGCGTTTCAAACCCTAAAACAAGGTATAAATAAGACGGCTGCAACCCTAATTTGAAAAAACCCTAAAACAGTTCAAAAGACGAAAATGTCCAAAACTAGGAAAAACGGAAAGAAAGCTTCGTCGGGCCTTTTGAGGCCTTTAGAAGCATTTTTCGACCTTTTTTTGGCCTGCTCATGGGGCTTCGCCCGATGAATCTTGTTCCTCTCGTCGAGACGGTCGTTTTGATATGCTGTGCGTCCCGTAACTCCTCCGGAATCAAAAGTTACGCCCGTTTCCGCGTTGACGCTCAAACGACTCCAAAAATGACTCCGCAATTGTGTCCGCATCAAAGAGCCAATCGATAGGCTAACTCACCTACCTTCTCTAAAACCTCAAATGGACCAACAAATCTAGGAGCCAACTTCCCTTTGTTGCCAAACCTTTTAATCCCTGTTCTTGGTGAAATCTTCAGAAATACAAGATCACCAACCTGAAAGGATAACTCCCTTCTTCTAGTATCGGCATAGCTCTTCTGTTGACTCTGGGCTGTCCTCAATCTGTCACGGATCACTTTGATCTTCTCAGTTGAGTCTCTAACCAAATCTGGACCCCAAAGTCTAGCTTCACCAACCTCATCCCAACACATTGGGGACCTACATTTCCTCCCATACAGTGCCTCATATGGTGCCATCTCAATGCTGGATTGGTAGCTATTGTTATAGGCAAATTCCACTAAAGGCAAATGGTCTTCCCACGATAAATGGAAGTCCATCACACAAGCCCGTAGCATGTCCTCGAGAATCTGAATGGTCCTCTCAGTCTGCCCATCAGTCTGAGGATGAAATGATGTACTAAAACTCAACTTGGACCCCAAGGCTTCATGCAAAGCCCTCCAAAACCGTGAGGTGAATCTCGGATCCCTATCAGATACAATGTTGACAGGTACTCCATGCAATCTCACAATCTCGCGAATATACAACTGGGCCAATCTCTCCAATGAATACTTGGTTGAAAGTGGTAGAAAATGAGCTGATTTGGTCAGTCTATCCACAATCACCCATATAGCATCCATCTTCCTCGAAGTAGGAGGCAATCCTGTCACAAAATCCATAGAAATCCCCTCCCACTTCCACTCCAGAATATCCAATGGTTGAAGCAATCCTGCTGGTCTCTGATGTTCAGCTTTGATCTGTTGGCAAGTCAGACATTTTGATACAAATTCTGCAATCTCCTTTTTCATACCATTCCACCAGTAACCTCTCTTCAAGTCCTGATACATCTTGGTACTTCCAGGATGAATAGCAAATCGGTATTTATGGCCATCCTCTAACACTTTCTTTTTGATCTTCGGGGAAGAAGGTATGCAAATCCTGCCTTTAAAGGTTAGAATCCCATCCTTGTTCAAGGAAAACTCCCCAGTCTTTCCATCTTGCAATTTCTCCCTAATTTTCTTCAATTCATTGTCATTCAGCTAGGCTTCCAAAAGATCTCCATATAGAGTAGGAACTGCTCTAACATTAGCAAACAACATATCACCTCTCAATTCCCGAGACACCAAGGATGATAAATGAGCCTTACGGCTAATAACATCAGCCAACACGTTAACCTTCCCGGGATGATAGGAAATGACAAAATCATAATCCTTCAGAAGCTCCAACCAACGCCTCTGTCTGTTGTTCAATTACTTCTGGGTAAACAAGTATTTCAGGCTCTTATGATCTGTAAATATCTCAAATTTTGCTCCATATAAGTAGTGTTTCCATTTATGCAACGCAAAAACAATAGCAGCTAACTCCATATCATGGGTAGGATAATTCTGCTCCGCTGGTGATAACTTTCTTGAAGCATACGCAATTACCTTCCCATTTTGCATAAGGACACAACCCAATCCCTCTTTAGAAGCATCACTGAAAATAACAAAATTCTCACAACCCTCTGGAAGTGTAAGGATAGGAGCTGAAGTCAATCTCTTCTTCAGTTCAGTAAAGCCAGCTTCACACTTAGCATCCCATATAAATGGTACATCCTTTCGAGTCAATTTGGTCAACGGAGTTGCAATCCTCGAAAATCCCTCTATAAATCTTCGATAATACCCCGCTAAGCCAAGGAAACTACGAACCTCTGTCACTGTAGAAGGCTGTTTCCAGTTGACTACGGCCTCAATCTTTGTAGGATCCACTGCAATACCAGTACTGGATACCACGTGACCCAAGAAAGAAATTTGTTCCAGCCAAAACTCACATTTGCTGAACTTGGCAAATAACTGTTTCTCACGAAGCACGGATAAAACAATTCTCAAGTGCCTCTCGTGATCTTCCCTGGATTTTGAGTATACCAGGATATCATTAATAAAAACCACAACGAAACTGTCAAGATATGGCTTGAAGATACTGTTCATCATGTCCATAAATATGGCTGGTACATTAGTCAACCCAAATGGCATAACAAGAAATTCATAATGCCCGAACCTTGTTCTGAAAGCTGTTTTAGAAATATCATCTGGCTTGATTTTCAACTGATGATATCTGCTACGCAAGTCCAACTTGGAATATATAACGGAACCTTGGAGTTGATCAAATAAATCATCAATATGAGGAAGAGGATATTTGTTCTTAATAGTAGCTTGATTCAGTAGTCTGTAATCAATACACACCCTCAATGTACCATCCTTCTTCCTAACAAACAAAACTAGTGCTCCCTAGGGTGAAACACTGGGACGAATAAAACCCCTGTCTAACAACTCCTGCAACTGAATTTTCAACTCTTTTAACTCAGCTGGAGCCATTCTGTAAGGTGCTTTAGAAATTGGTGAAGTACCTGGCAATAAATCAATACAGAACTCCACCTCTCTATCTGGAGGCATAGAATACTCCGTTGAGAATACATCACTAAACTCATTCACAACTAGAACACAAGATAGTTCAGGAGACTTCTTACTAGAGTCTAACACATATGCCAAGTATCCCTCACACCCTTTTGATAACAACTTTCTAGCCTTTAGTGCAGATATAACATGAATGTCAAATAAAGACTTATCAGCATCAAATATAAACACAGGCACATTCGGCATAGAAAAGGTGACTCGCTTTCTGCGATAGTCCACCAAGGCATGACAATAACTCAACCAGTCCATGCCTAAAATAACATCAAAATCTTGGATTGGTAACTCTACCAAATCCACTGGCAATACATGCCCACATATAATCACCTCACAATCATGATAGATCAAAGAGGATTCGAGGCACTCTCCTACAGGAGTAGAAACCTCTAGCGCATAGGGCAACAACTTAGGCAACTTATGCATTGTGAATGCAAAATGAGATGCCACATAAGAATGAGACAATCCAGGGTCGATAAGAATACGAGCCCTGACCCCTGAGACAGGGACAATACCTCTAATGACCGCGGTGGGATCTACCGCACCTCGACCCAAGGCAAACACTCTACCTTATACTCTCTCTTTAGGCTTCCCCTCAACATCCCTCTTAGCACCAACTCTGGCCTAGTCACCTTGCTGTCTACCACCCGCAGCTTGACCCTTTTTGAATTTAGGACAATCCTTTTTGAAGTGCCCCATCTCTCCACAATTTAGACATTTACCCTGTTTCCTCCAACAGTTGTCTTCAGAATGTCCTATCCTCTTGCAAAAGTTGTAAATAGTTTCAAATTGGCTAGATACAGGATGAGTTGAAACTGTGACTGTTCCTCCCTTAGCCACTCCAGAAGTTGAAGATTTAGGCTGGCCCTTGCTCTGACCTGAACTCTGGCCTGGAAACATAGTCTTGATTCCACTACCTTCAGGTTTACCCCGATGTTCTTCGATGTCATTTTCAATTCTGTATGCCATATTAACTGCTGCCTGGTAGTTGGGAAAATCATGAGTCAACAATTATTTTTTGAACTCCAACTTCAGTCCCTTAACAAACCTGTAGACTCTCCTTCCTTCATCTGGTACTAGATGTGGACAATACCTTGCTAGCTCTGTAAATTTTGCAGAATACTGGGCCACTGTCATTGCCCCCTGCTCAAGCTTCAGGAACTCTACCTCTTTCTTGTCTTTAGTAATCACGGGAATGAAATGCTCTTTGAATCTCTAAGTAAAGTTGTCCCAAGTTTGGGGTGTGTGGTCCCGCTCCCAACTATCCTTAAGGATTTGCCACCAGTGCTCTGCAGGACCTTCTAGTTTGAACACTGCACATCTGACTTTTTCTTCATCTGTACTCTCCATTGCCACAAAAATCTTATTCATAGCTTCCAACCATCTCTCAGCTATCGCTGGATCTGGATCCCCGTTGAAGCTTGGTGGAGCCATTTTGATAAACTTTTCTAACCCATGTGCTAGCCTTGCCTCAGGTTGCTGCTGTGCCTGACCCTGAGCTGCCATATTCTGAAGGAAAACCCGGAACATAGCCATTATTTCAGCATTCTGGTTTCCCCCAGCTCCCATATCACAAATATTTCCCTGATCCCTCTGCTGGTCATCACCAGTTCCAGCCATTACACAACCCCTGCATTAAACACTCGACGTCAGATATCACACACTCCCCCTTAGACTAGACATCTACCCTTGACTTCTAGCCAAAGCTCTGATACCAACTGTGGGCGCCTCCCAACTCCTGGAACCTATAAACGCGTGTCCCCGGATGGAGGGTCCCAAAATACTTCCTTAAAAAAACTTTTCTTCATATTACTTGAAAAGTATAACAACCATTTTTCAAATCAATTTCAAAATAACCCCTCTACTCGGAGGTGATATATAAACTTGTTTAACCAGTTATAACCTGTATAAGTTACAAGTACTACAACTGTAAAGGCTTACACAAGCCAACTTTAAAACAAACCAAACCCAAGTTTAATTGCAACACAACACAACTGAAACATGTTTATAAAAGTTTTATATACAAAACTTTTCCCAAAAGAATAACAACCACAATCTATCCCCAACTCCCCAAACCAACACATACCCTGACAACCCAAAAGATGACCAAACTCATTTTCGGCCTCACCGGTCTGGTCCTCCTGTCTCAGCGGGATCTAAAAACAGTAAAGGGAGAAGGGGTGAGAATAAATCTCAGCAAGCTATTATGTATGCAACAATATGCCATACAATATGCAACACATAAACATGTTGCTCAATATCACATATGCAACACATAAATAGGTTGCTCTTAATCACAATGGTAAAGCGGTAAACACATTCCGTTACCTTCTCTTTACCTTTCCCATCTGAATCATATGTAGTACAACGGTTGGAGTAATACTCCGCTCATTTGTGAACTGCTGGTGCATATTCACGTCTTATACGACACCTTACAGAGATCCATATAAGATATCAGCAATCTTAGGAACTGACTGCACATATCCATAGAAGTTGTACCCCAATCTGTGGCCACAGAGGGGGGAGAGGTCACAGGTATAAGGAAATCTAAGCACCTTATAAAATATTTTCTCATAAGTGATAGTATTCCATATACCCCCAAGGATCAGCTGATATACCCACATTCAAGCACATAATAGATACTTAAAAATATATCTACCCCATGGGATATCAATACATAACATGGTATTTATTCCTCATGTTAAACAAATCACAATAGTGTAACATATATTTAAACACTATTGAATAATAACAATCCAATGACATGGTATTCATACTCATGCTCAACCAAATGAAACAGTGCAACACGTATTTAACACTATGTGCACAACCAATAAAGTAGTGCAATATACATTTCACGCACTATATGAACCAATAACCCTATACAGATCACCATGTAGGGGTACAATATAATATAAGTAGCCCTACGCATTCATAATATAACATTAAACACTTTATAGCTATAAAGGTTCCATATTCAAAGACCAAGTTTTTATCAACTTTGGTTAACCATTTACATTGCCTTCCAACCATTTTCAGGACAATATTTAAAGCCCTTCCCAATATCAATTTGGACCATTTAAAGTTCCATTGTATAGTACTAAAGTTGTACTAGAATTATAGTTAAAGAGGGACTAAATCCATACCCATTTGAATAGGTTTAAAGGGCCTAGAAAATGCTACCCTGAACCTGAACTGGGCACGACTCGTGCCCCTTGGCACGACTCTTTCCCTATTCCCGCACGAGTGATTCAATTTACACGACTCGTAACCCTGCTGGCTACTACTGTCGCACGACTTCATTGGCTATGGGAACGACTCGTGCTTAAGGGTACGAGTCGTGCCCAATGCCAGAAACTGATACTGAAGCTGGCACAACATCAGTAGCAAGGCCAAAACCCATTTCCATTCATTTTCAGCTACTACCACTAACCCACATCAGTAAACATGAGTTCTACACCTTTAAATATACTCCTTCCATGCCATACAACATATATAAACAATAACTATATCATTTTCAAACCCATTTCTCAGGCCATGACATGAAAGTGTTCAAGTTCCACCCAAATCATTTTCTTTCCATTCTAAACATCCAAATAAAATGATCCAACATTACCCAAGATCATTTATACCACATAATAACATTATTTATTGGTATGAACAATTATTTGAATAAAATCATAATAACTTACTCAAATTTTATCAAAATAAAAGGAAGATTTGATCGGCTATACTTGCTCTAATCAACTCCCTGAGCAATAATTTGAAGCCTGAATTGGAAACGGATCAACGGTTGATTTTCTACGAATTTCTGAAGGTAACCCTAGGTTATAAGATGAAACGTAGGGAGAAAGATACTGAGAGAAGGAATAATGAACTTTCTAGGAACTTTAAAGATTTATATAAACAATTTTACAATTTAGCTCCTCCAAGTTCTAAACTCCTACACTCAACCTCCTTAAACTTATTTTTACACATAAGCTCCTCAAACTTTCTATAACACTTCATTTCAAATTTCAAATATCATCACTTTACTATACAAATTCCCATTTATTCATTTAGACATTATATAATCCATATTGATTCATTAATATCTAAAATCAAGTAATTTATCAACTTATGAAAATAACACATAACCAAATCCCATTTACCAATCCAAATACCAAAATGAACACATAATCATTCCAAATGCCAAAATGCATAAGATGAGATACAATGCACCTCAACCCCACGTGCTCCACGTGTGACCAAAATGGTGCCTAGGCTTAGGGTCGTGACAACCTAGATTGACAATTTCAGGATCAAAAGAGGGAAAATCATCCTCAGGTAACTTATACCTCCCTAGCTGGTACGGATCAGATTCTTGAAGGGTATCTTGGGCATTGTACAGAAGAGCAAAATCAGCCCATACAGCGTGGACCATCATGTCTTGTCTTAGCCTGTCTTGAGCCAAGTAGATAGCATTCCACATAGGAGGCAAAAGATCGAAATATCTGTTATATAGCTTGATAAGGCTGTCTCTAGACAAAGAGATGTCATAATCACTCAACAGACAAGGCTTGCTGTAATAAATCCCCTTTTCTTCGTGAAAATTATCAAAATCAACATAGTCCATCATGTCACCGACTGGGACTGAGTTCTTGTTGATTTCATGAAATTGCAACAATCTCCTAATAAATGGAGGCAAGTGATCTATGGGATAAACCCAATTTGGAGAGGGAACAGACTTGGGGTTGACCGACCAGGGATTATAGTGATAGATATGAAAGGTCGGGTTTCTCATGGGTTGGCAATGGCTTACCGGTCGGGAAGAAGACTGACCGGTAAATGGAACCTAGTCGGTTAGGAAATTATGATCAAATAGCCGTTTAGGGATAAAAGGAACGAAAGTGCCCAAGTCGGTTTCAATTCTCCTTTTTCTCTCAGCGTTCTCTCTAGCCAATTGATAGGAAGATTTTGGGGTAGGCTTAGATATATGAGAAGGTGGAGGAGCTGACTTTCTGGCTGTTTTCTTTTGTCGGTTAGGGGAGAGAACAGTTGCAATCAGTTGATCATCGGAAGAGGTAGGTTAAGGAGCACTAACCGGAATGGGATCGGCAAAGGATTCATCGGTTAGCTTTCGCTTGACCGGTAAGGTAGAGGTCGGTTTAGGAGCAGCATCAGTTGATTGTCTTACCTTCGGTCGGCTAGATAGCTTCTTTGGTTGAGCAGGTGACTTACCGATTTGCTTACAGATTGGCTTACCGGTTGTAGGAGCAACACCGGTTGAAGGTTTGGCTTCTTTGAGGATTCTTGAAAAATCAAACTTATCAAACGATTTGCAGAAAGACTGAGGGTATTTTGGTTGACTGGCTGAGGCATTAAGCACTTCTGGAATTTTCCTCAAAGAATGACTAATCAACAAATAATGGCACGATTTGGCTTTGTTGCGCTTGGAAGTAGGCTTCTCCTTCTGATACTTCTTGAAGGCTATTAGGATAATCCGATATAGGAATGAACACCAATTGAAATCACTCTGAAGAATAATGGCTGCAATAGCTTCCCACTGTATCATAGTGATACAATGATGGGAGCCAGACCGACAGATGAAGCACCGGTCAACCACCTCGGCTAGGGCATAGTGAATGGCATCAAAATCAGCTTTCTTACTACCCTCACCAGTAATGAAGGGGTCAGATCCTCTAACTCTAGAACAAGCAAGTATCATATCTTTCATCAACACAGAAGATGAACCGGTAGAAGGGAGATCAGGGAAGGCAGATGCAATAGATGCAGGGCTGAAGGTTACTGGAACGCCGGCAACGGTTGAGATAATATTAGACTGATATCCATCTTTCACATCATCATCTATAACTCCATTATCGAAAATCTCATTAACCAACTCATAAAAGATATCTTCATTTCCCTCCGGCATCAAGAACGGGAGAACTCCGGCTGCAACGAATAAAGCTTGAAGAAGCTTTCCTTCTTCAGAATCAAAGAAATTTGGAAGAATGTAACCTCCATAAATGTCTTTCTTGATAGTTGAAGGTTTAGGAGCCATCTGTGAAACAATCAAACATCAAACCAACATTTTAAGTTAGAATCAAAGAAAATAAACATTATAGGTGAGGTTCATAACTTAGGGTTTGAAATCTGGGCATCTTCAAGATTTTGAAAAGATTTTAAGTTTACGAAGAGTTACCAGAAATCTTTGAGAATGAAGAAACGAATTCAAACACAGATGAATCTGAAGACAATGAGTCCTTTGCCAGTTGCTATTTGATTTGCAGAGAGAGAGAGAGAGAAAATCTAGGTTTCAAAAGTTTGAAATGTTGCTTTTTGAAATCCTTTTATAGATAGGGAGAGAGACAAAGAAGATGAAGAGGTGTGTTGGAAAAATCAAAGGCAGTTCAAACGTTTTTAACTGGCATGCACATATATTAATAACTTTAATTCACAATTTTAAATATGGGACATAAAAATAGAGTACGTGTGTGCAGAAGTTATGCTTAAATGTAATAATGAACAAAAAGATAACATTTTGGATAAATAAGAATGATATAGAGATTACCTTTTTTATCAAAATTTAAAATTGATCTACCTCGAAAAGGAAAGATAGGGGACAGGTCAAAGAGTTGTCAGTCTGAAGTGGCTGAGGAGACCTGATGTGACAGCAGGGATGATGATAACGAGCCAGTTAAAACGGACTGGGAGTTACGATCCGGCCGCAGTTCATCGGTTAAGCGATTAGAAAGGTTTGATGGCTAACCAGTCAGGTGCAATGACCGGTTAGTGAGAACAACTTTGCACCGGTTAAAGGGCCATCGGTTAGAGACATCTCTTACCGGTTAGGGATACAAGATAAGTATGCCAGTTATAGGTATCGGTTAGGAAATCTTGCCACTCAGTTAGATGGACCGGTTATGGGCACCAGTTAGCAATAGTATATGAGGAATCACCTTGATCAGTTGAGAGCTTACACAAGCAACAAAGTTAGCATAAATATCAACGAATATCAATTATGCCTAATTCTCCTCTAAGGAATTCAAATCTTTTAATATCTAAAGGTTTTGTCAAAATATCAGCTAACTGATAATCAGTATGTACTTTTAAAAGAACGATATTACCCTTTTCAACATGATCCTTGAGGAAGTGATATTTGATGTCTATGTGCTTAGTCTTTGAATGCATCACAAGATTATTGGAAACTGAAATGACTGAGGTGTTATCACAGTAGATGGGACACACTTCTTGGGAATTTCATAGTCCACCAGTTGTTACTTCATCCATAGGATTTGTGAGCAGCAACTCCCAGCAGCTATGTACTCAGCCTCAGTTGTAGAAGTGGAAATTGAAGCTTGCTTCTTGCATGACCAGGAAACCAATCGGTTACCTAGGAATTGACAAGTTCCACTAGTACTTTTCCTGGTGACCCTACAAGCTGCAAAATCAGCATCTGAATAGCCAATCAGTGTAAAGGATGAATCTTTTGGATACCACAAACCTAAGTTAGCAGTTCCCACAAGATATCTAATAATTCTTTTAACAGCTTGTAAATGAGATTCTCTAGGGTCAGCTTGAAATCTAGCACATACACATACGGCAAACATGATATCTGGCCTACTGGCTGTTAAGTAAAGTAGAGATCCTATCATACCTCGGTAGAGTGTCATATCTACTTTGTTACCGGACTCATCTTTGTCAAGGTGTACATTTGTGGCCATTGGAGTGCTTTGAGGATGAGCAGAATCAAGACCAAATTTCTTGATGAGATCTTTGGTGTATTTGGCTTGATTGATGAATATACCTTCTTGGGTTTGCTTGACTTGAAGTCCAAGGAAAAATGTTAGCTCACCCATCATGCTCATCTCAAACTTGCTCTGCATAAGTTTCTCAAATCTCTAGCATAATTTTTTGTTAGTAGATCCAAAAATAATGTCATCAACATATATTTGAACTAACAATGAATGTCCATTATGCTTTGCAATAAATAAGATGGTATCGATTTTACCTCGTTCGAACTTCTCACTAAGTAGGAATTTTGAGAGAGTTTCATACCATGCTCGGGGTGCTTGCTTGAGGCCACACAATGCCTTGTTTAACTTGTAGACATGATCAGGCTTCTTGGAATCTTCAAATCCTGGAGGTTGCTCTACATATACAAGCTCTTGAAGTTCTCCATTAAGAAAGGCACTTTTCACGTCCATTTGGTACAACTTAAATTCTTTAAAGGCTACATAGGCAAGAAATAACCTAATGGCTTCTAGTCTAGCTACGGGGGCAAAGGTCTCATCATAATCTATGCCTTCTTCCTGTCTATACCCTTTTACCACTAATCTAGCCTTGTTCCTTATAATCTTTCCAGACTCATCCAATTTATTTCTATAAACCCATTTCGTTCCAATCACTGTTTGATCACTAGATCTAGGCACTAACTCCCATACTTTGCATCTATCAAACTGGTTAAGCTCTTCTTTCATAGCTTCTACCCAGCTGGGGTAATTAAGTACTTCTTCAGCCTTCTTAAGCTCTATATTTGAGACCATAACAAAGGAGAATAATCCATGTTGTTCCTCCATGCTTCTTAACTGGCCTCTAGTCATTCCTGAAATGAAACAATAAGCTTATGGTCCCCCTTATTCTTTTGGGTCCAAAGAGTTAGTTCCTCTTTGGCAGCCATACCTGGCCACCACCTGAGCTTGGAGTCTCGGTGGGTCCAGATAGGTGCTTCAAGAGGCATTCATAAGCCTTGTGACCGATAAAACCGCAATTTGTACATTTATTAGAAGATGGCTATGAGGACTTGGATGAGTTGATATTCAATTTGGCCAATGCTTCAGAAGGATCAGATAATTTGACAGGAACAAAAACCTTTGGAATAAAGGTGTTGGCTTTACCTTTGTTGGCCGGTTGCATAGGTTTGGAAATTCTTTTACCGGTTGAGAAGCCCTTACCGGTTGGAGCTGTGTGACCGGTGACGGTTGTCTGACCGGTCGCTCCTGACCGGATGAGGCTGCTTTACCGGTTAAGTTTTTCGGGCCTCTAACTTGGCCAGCAAGTTTAATTCCAACTTTGCTGTCACCATCACCAAGCGGGACATATTGTCCTAGCTCAGGATCAGCTACCTTGGTCTATTGGGATTTGTTCTTGTCAGTATTGACCTTGATATGTTCCTTCACCTTGATGGGATAGGTGTGTGGGACAGCACCAAAAGGTCTAGGTGAACCTTTCTTAGGCAGGTTAGATTGAGTATCATCAAATTTGTCCATCAAGTTCTCAGTAACAAACTCAATGACTGGCTTGTCTTTGTTGTCATTACTGCTGGAGCCAAAGCCTATACCTGATAGATCTCGATTAGGAGACATCTGGTCTTGTATGATAGTCTCCACAGCAGCTCGGGGTTTTGAAAAGGTGTCAATAGTTTTGGAAAGAGAGTTGTTTCTTGACACAAGATCAGCAATTTGACAATCATAGACTTTAAGTCTCTCAGTGAGTCTTTGATTTTCTTTTCTCAACTGATCAGACTCTAGCTTACTTTCTTTCAAAACTTTTATTTCAGCTTTTAAAGAGTCATTCTCAGTTGTGACTTTCTTGAGATTAACAGCCATAACTTTGTGAGCATCATTTAATTTTTCAAAATCAGTGAAGAGCTCATTCATCACCTCTGCCATTTCAGACTTTGACATATTGGGCATAAGGTCAATGGTAGGCTGAGAGGTTGAGGATGATGGTTCAAAGTTAGGATCAAAATTAGGTAGGGATGATATCGGTTGGGGGCTTGGCTCAGTTAAGGTCTTCAGAAATTGAATCGGTCGAGGCTCAATTATCGGTTGATGGGAAGAAATCGGTAAAGCTTGAGTTTGGTAGCTCTGTTAAATTGGTTGCATCAGAGGCCTGAGAGTGGGAATGTTTTTACACTGACCATAGAGAGCTCCACCTATGTTCTGAATTTTGAAGTTGTAAGGATTATCTGCCTAAGGAATGGGTTCATCAAAGTATGTCAAAGGATATCTCATAGGTAGGGTCTGGTCATTGTAAGATGATTGTTCATTGGAGTTAGGGTGTCTAAAGATTGGTGACTGCAAGGAGATGGGTTCATCATTGGTTCCATCAATAGCAACAAAACTGACATCAGCATCTTCATCTGAGTCAGCATCCTCATTTTCAGAATCAGTCTCAAACCAGACTGGCATAGCCTTTTCGGTTCCTTCCTCGGCTACTAAGCTCTTAGATCTTGGGTTTTTCTTAAACGATTTCTTCCTAAGAAATTCATACTTAGGTTGAGGACATTTGGAAGCAAAATGGTCGGGTTTCCTACAGTTGTAACACACAAGCTCACCTTGGGCATTCTTACCATCGGTTGAGGTTTGGCCTTTCTATTAAAAGTTCCTATATCTTTGAAATGATGAGGATTTGGGTTGGAAAGATTTGCTGTGGGATTGTTGGGATCTCTTGAAATCCTTAAACTTTCTATAGTTTCTAGCGAAGGCAGCAAATTCATCCTCTTCCTCAAAAGGCATACTAGATGTGGTATTGGTTTGAACTGTTTGAGGTTGAGAGATTGAGGGAGAGTCATTGGTAGGTTGGCTGTTAAGCATAGAAGAACCAGGGAAGATCTCGGTCTGAGCAGGCAGAGATAAATTTTTAAATTGTTTTTGAACTCCACTCAGCCGGTTGAGCTCTTCCTCATATAGAAACAAAGTTGACACAATGTTCTGAATATGAGTAGTGTTCAAATCTCGGCATTCTTTCAAAATAGCGACCTTGACATGCCACAAATCTCTAAGAGAATTGAGGAATCTCATGTTCAGGTCTTTCATAGTGTAAACTCTACCTAAAGAAGCACAAGAATTACTCACCTCGCATAAATGGTCGTACGTTTCCTTTAATGTTTCACTTGTGTTCTTCTTGAAGGACTCGAACTCAGCAACACTTTTGTAGAGTCTGTTGTCCTTAGCCACTTGATCTCCTTCAAAATATCTGAGTAGACTTTGCCACACTTGTTGAGCAGTCTCATAGCATTGTACTTGTTTGTACAGTCTATCATCAAGGCCTGAGGTTAGAATGTGCATAGCTTTTCTGTCCATGGAAGCTCAAATCTTGTCATCCTCAGTCCACTCTTCACGGGGTTTTGGAACATATGTTTCATAAACCTCGAATTCTTGTTCAGATAATCTATCGACATGATCCATGAGAGGAGTTTTGGGTGCTCTGGTGTGGTGTTGATTTTGATTGGTGTCATGGGACCATCTCTGACTACAGTCATTAACCTATCATCTATTGAATCCATGTATCGCATGATTCTGTTTTTCCAAATTGGAAATTCGTTTTCGTTCAACATGGGAATAGTCGCCATGTTCCATGTTTGCATGAGTTTTCCTGCCATCTTGGAATTGGCAATTCAAGCGGTTAAGCTTGGAAAAATAGTTTTCGAAAATTGCAAGCTCTGATACCAATTGTTAGGTCCCAAATGGTAGGAATCAGGCTAGAGGGGGGGGGGCGAATAGCCTGTTAATTTTTTTTTCAAGAAACTCTTTAAAACCTTTCAAAATGTTAAGTCTCAATTTGCAATGACTAACCGATGAAAAGGATTGCACAGCGGAAATTATGTCGGTTAGGAAACTCACTAAAACCAGTTAGACAAATCGGTTAGAGAAGTGATTTTTAAGGAGTAAGGTAAAGTCTCATGCCATGGTTTATATTCCAATAAAAACAAACAAACTATGCAGTAACTAGAATCAACAGGTTGTGACCAGTTGAGAGATTGTCAACCGGTTACAACAATACAAATAATAAACAAACACAACAAGAAATGACACGTTTTTTTGAAAAGTAAACAAACACAACAAGAAATGACACGTTGTTTGAAAAGGTTCACAATGTTAAACAACTGCTACGTCCTCTACCATGTTTGGTCAGAACTTGGATTTGTGAAGGTGCACTACTATTAATGATTCCTAACTATTACAAATTGCAAGCCCAATGATTGAAGGCTGCTAAAAGTAAAGTGACCACCAATGGATCGTGCTACAATAAAGACCAAGTGTTTTCTAGAGATGTGCTCACAAGTTGAGCTGATTTCTCTAGGGTGTGTGTGTGATTCAATCAATATATTCCATTAGTAGTCTTGTTGAGGAACACAACATGAATTGATTGAAGGTGCTCAGTGTTTGTCCTAACAGAGATATGGTCCAGTGAATGTGAGGACTTGAATTGAATACCTTGAACTTGAGTGTTTGAAGGTTGGTAGTTCTTGGCAACTCACTCTCAAGGATCTTAAATGCACTAACCCTCTTCAATGCTCAGGGGAAGCCATTTATAGCGAGCTTCAAAAAGGAGTCGTTGTCTTTGAAGAGGTTGTAATGATGACTTGGACTGACAGGCATTAAATGGGAGTATCTTTTCATTTAATGCCTGAGATTTGATAAAGAGGATTTCCATTGAGTAGTTGAGGGGATGTGAGTACTGGTAACTTTGACATTCCACTTTGAGATTCTGACAGCAGCAGGAATGTCTTTTCAGTATGTGCTTTACCAACTTCAGCTAAAGTTGGGAGCTGAGTAGTTGGGAGCAATAAATGCTTCGGCTAGCTGAAGGAAGCTTATAGGATAAGTCAGGGCCGGTTAAAGAATGTAGTACATGACCGGTGAGAGATTACATCGGTTAGGCAGATGACCGATTAGGCATGACTGACCGATTGAGTGGTCAACCGGTTAGAGAAGCTTCTTTACCAAGTAAACACATTTGTTGATAGGAAAATCTTCAAGTCTTCAAATCTTGAGAAAATTACATTTCAAAAACACTGGGCACTAGCACTAAGGGAACCTAGCATACATAGAAAAATTCTATTTGGTCTAATTAAAATTAGGGGTCCTCAATAATGCTTATTGTGATTGGGATTAAGCAATTCTAAGCTAAACATATATTTGACTAACAACAAAATTAAGAAATGGATAGGAGGTTGTGTTCAGTCCTTCAACTAGAGAGACTTCTTCAGTGGTAACATTTCCTTTACGAAACACTCCATATCCAATTGTTTTTCCATTGTTGTTGTCACCAAAGGTCACTGATGGACCGCTTATTTCAATGATAACTTCCAACAAGGCGCTATCTTCAGTCATATGTCTTGAACATCCATTGACAAGATACCATTCACTTGAAGTCTTGACTGGGAGTGCCGATTTTAGAGGAAAGTCGGCACTACTTAAAGTATTGTTTTCATTGTTTCTTTTTTTGTAATTTTTGAAAAGCATTTTTCGGTTTTTTTTAAATGATGCACAAGGTACCGAATTTACTTAAACCATTAACCATGTATTAATTAATCTCATCCACCCTCTTTTTCAGCTTTTTCAGAAACTGACTTTTTTTTCAGAAACCGACAGTCATGGTGCCGACTTCTCTTTAATGAAGTCGGTACTGTAAGTAAATGCTTTCATTGTTTTCAAACTCCTCCCTTCCGATCCGGTTCTCCGCATGAGAAAAAAAAGGAGAGAACAACAACGAAAAAGAAGAAGAGAAGAAGTGTGCATATTTGGGAGGAACTTGTGGGAATTGTTGGAAATTAAAGAATTAAATACGACATTAACACTAGGGCTGTTACATGAAACGAGCCTGCTCGAGCTCGGCTCGGGCGCGGCTCAAAAAAAGCTCGAGTTTGAGTGGGCTCGAGTTGAACTCGAGCTCGAGCTCGAACTGATTTTTAAGTTCGTCATTTTTTCGAGCTCGGCTCGTATGTTCGACGAGCTCTGTTTGAGATCGACTCGTTTGTGCTCGACTCGGGCTCGGCTCGTTAAAAGTTCGAATGAATTTTAGTATATATATATATATATATATATATATATATATATATATATATATATATATATATATATATATATATATATATATATATATATATATATATATATATATATATAAAAGCTCGTTTAGGATCGAGTTCAATTACAACTCGAATTAGGGCTCGATAAAGCTCGTTTGATTTCAGATTTTTTTCAAAAAATAAGTCGAAGCTCGAGCTCGTTAATACTCGAGTTCGAGCAGCTCGCGAAAAGCTCGAAACTTGATTCGAGCCGAGATCGAACCGAAATTATGGGCTCGAGCTTGAGCTCGAGAAAAGCTCGAGCTCGTTTAAAAGTTAACGAGCTCGAGCTCGAAACATCAAAAGCTCGGCTCAGCTCGTTTACAGCCCTAATTAACACTAACATTTTTGTAATTGCAAGGTTAGTCTTCTATTATTTCTTTAATGTTGTTTATAGTAATTTTAGTTGTCATTTACTATAAGTTTCTCAATAATGATTTTGTTGTTAAAATTACTATGATTTGTGAAGCTATTTGTTGATTTGTAAAGAATGTAACTAATGTATGGTTATTTTAAACAAATTTGTTGTTGTTAAATAAATTTTGTTCATGTTTTTAGAAATCTAACTATGGTATTTGATAGTTGTCATTGACTACAAATTCCTCAATAAGGATTTTGTCGTTTAAATTTATTTAATTTGTAGTTAAAGTTGTTGTGATTTTGTTAAGTTATTTGTTGGTTTGTAAAGAATGAACCTATTCTATAGATATTTTAAATAAAATTTTTTGTTAATTAAATTTTGTTATTTTTGTAGCAACTTGAAGAACCCATCTAAAAGGTATCCATGTCATGAAAATTCTCATTTTGTATCAACTGTTCACGTGTTTCAAACTCATCAATATGTACATTATCAACAAAATTCATCACAACATACACTTGTAAGCTACTCATCCCAACAAACTGAGCAGAAACATCAAACATGACTTTCATACCAATATCATCCTCAATTGAAAATGAAACGTAATTTGCAATTCAATGGTCGATTAGATGAGGATGTCTAGAAATAACTTGCAACTGAACATTGACTCGATCTATCCCAATTATCTTATATAAATCACCTTATCGTACCTACATCGAGTTTTAACCCTAAATGCACAATTTTGACCCTTTCAAAATGACTACCTTGAAACTAATGTTCATCATCTACTCCCTAATATCACATGAAAATAAGTGGAACTCTATTCATATTTACTTCTAAACAAATGAAATCAAGTGTCAAAAATATATTTTTAACATTATTGTTGGAACTTATGTGGACTTATGTGATAAAAGATGAAAGTTAAAGGTGTTTATTGAAAAATAGAGCTTTTAGTGAAATTTATGTGTGTGCGCTAAAATGAGCATAACTTTTGATTCCGGATGAACCACGGAACGCACAGCATATCAAATCGAAGCTCTTTTCGAGACGGACAAAAGTCATGGGGCATAGCCCCATGACACAGGTTTTTGTAAACATAAAGCTCGAATCTTGGCAATCAAATGGGTTACTGAAGTGATTTAATTTTTGCAAATAAATATTAAAAATTTTAATATTATTTTGAAAAATTATTTTCTAGTTCTGGATAATAACTAGAAAACCTGTTTAGACATTTATAACTGCCTTGCAGTTATGTCTGAAAGGGTGTCACTTTTCAAATTTGAAATTGAAAGGTTGTGATTGGCCAGATTGAAAAATGATGTCCTATATAAACAAGATTTTATGTGCACAAATGGATACAAAACATTCATCATCTTCTTCCTTCCTTCTATTTCTTAAGAAAGCATTCAGACATTCGCCAGGGACAAGTTCTTGTGCAAGAACTTGTTTCGAAGAGTTGTATCCTCTAGATAGACATCCGAATCTGCAGCACAGGCGGGGACGTAATTCTGTCTTAGGACACTGCTAAAGGCAGGCCTCTCTTCAAACAGTTTGCAACGTTCTACAGGTTTTTAATTGAATTTGTAGTCTGATTTTGATTTAAATTACTAATTTTGTTATTATTATTATTATTATTATTATTATTTATATAATAGTAGATTGGTCCTAACAATTATCACTAAATCTACAATTAAACTCTAATTTTTACCAATTATAAATTACAAAGTAAGACAGGGATTAAAGTGTACTTTGATTCTTTTTATCCTTCACCAAATTTAGTAAACATAGAGTTGAAGATTTCCTTTGAGTTTGAAAATGTTGTAAAAAAATGAGAATGAAAGAACACAATATTTTGGGGGAAACTAGTTTCTCCCTAAGTTATAAAAAGTCCTGTTTTTTTTAACTGCTCTTATATTCGTCAAATATTTGCAAATTGAAAAAAATTGGACTTTTTATAATTTATGGAGAAACTGATTTCTCCCAAAACTTACTCATGAAAGAAAATGTAGTGGAAATCTGAGTTAGTAAAGGTTGAAAACGAACTAGTAATGTCGGTTTAACAATCTAATGTAGATTTTTGAAAAAGCATAATTGCATTGTAATTAGTTTAAGCAAAAAAAATTTACAAAATTGAAGTTAATTAGTATTTCCGGAAAATATATTCAAAATCGATATTGTGATTGTTGTTTTTACAGTAAAATCGGCACACTCACTGTCGTTTTTACTTTACCAAAAGTGGTTACTATGTTACTTACATTGCAAAAGTCTGTATTTTGATACATTATTTTTAAATGTGTTATTTGAAAAAAAAATCTTTAAAGTCTTGATTAGTCATATTATAATATTTTTAAAATTTTTATTTAATAAAAATGATATATAAAAAATATTTTCATATTTTCACACAAATATATTGATAATATAGGTATTTAATTATTTTTATTATATTAACACTAAATATTGTAAAATAATATATAAGAAAAAAATTATCAAAAAGTTTATTAATTTTCATTATTATTAAATAGTAAGTATTATATCTTTTAATAAATTATATTTTTAATTAAAAATATTATTATTATTTTATTATTTAGATGATACTCGCCCATAAGACGTAAGTGTAGACTTATTTCCTATTTTTTCCGTCCTACGTGAGTGCAAACTGTCTAAAATGGCAAAGTTTTTATTATTTTATATTTAACTAGTATAACACCCGTGCGTACACGCACGACCAACAAACTGTGAGAAATAACGAAAACGAAATAAAAAAAGTTGCTAACAATGTCATTAAAAATATTCAAAATGGAATTAACAATAACAACTACAAATTTTGAAAATTTTCTTTGCAAACAACATTTGTTGTTTCATGATGGAAATTGATAAAGTTTTCTTTTATTGCTTGTCTCAAGAATATTCCATGAATAAATAACCATCCCAAGTTTATCAATGAAATATTTAAAATAAAATGTAAAAGAAAATAAAGGTTATCGTACCATTAGATATATCCAATAATGGTTGAGGAGTGAGGACAGGAACCCTCAGTGACAGTGCCCATCGAAGCTCGCGAATATCTCGCAATCTTTTCCGGTCTAGCATACCAGAGGCCCAACACTTTGTTGTCCAATCTATAGGTTTCTTTGACCAGAATCTTCTAATAGCATCGTTCTCCATTGGTCCAACTTGTGCACCATCCTTGTCGATAAACATCCATTCTTTTAGCGGTTGCATGAAAGCGAGCCTATCAAGTTAGATTGCAAAGGGATAACAGTTATTTCGGAGGCCTCATGAGCCATTGTCATTAAATCAACAGCCAGCACACAACCTCCAACCAAGACACAAGACTCTACATTTGACAGAACCTTCATCAAAACGTGAACAGAGTGAAATAACATTGAAAATGTTAGATAAGCAGGACAGATTAACCGGAAGTATAACAGCATCTTGAATTGGGAAGGATTATCTTCTCTGTTTGAAAATGGGTTCAAGCAGTGGGGAATAAGAACTAAAACATGTATCCTCAAACCTCTAGCCTATATCAGCTCTTCACAATTAAGAAAAACTGCAATAATAGATAATGAAACTGCCAAACTCCCTTTTTCAGTTTCAAGCTGTTTCCCGGTGATCTCAGTGGATGTGATTGCTTACTTAATGAGCTCCATAAATGATACAATTAGTATTTCACGTCGTTCATGCACTTGTGTACTGCAGAGTACATATTACTTCCAACCTCTGCTTGTTCCAGGTGAGTCTTGAATCTTGTGGCGGCACTTCAGAAACTTACTTGATCGGTACACTTATACAACCAGTCCAAAGCAAATTGTCAAGTTTGGTATTACAGGAAAATCATATGCATTCTTCAGTTTCACAAGACACTGACAACAGCTTATCAGAAAGGACGAGTTATAAAACATTAACAACTGCGCATCATTGTAAAAAAATTAAAAAATAAAATGGTTCACTATCACTATACAACCAATTTGAAACAACATTTCAAAATGTTGACCAATGAGAAATTGTTATGTGCATATATATTAACACTGCACCCTGCATTTTGCGTAAGCATGATCACTTTGTGTGTAGTGTCTAATGAATGAATCTTTATTGCATTAAAATAGTGTAGACTCCAAGTTTTTCACTTAAATAAAATGATCTTCTATTACAAAGTACTGCAATGCACTCATAAATATCACTAAAATAAATATCACTAAATTATAAGTGCATGAATTCCTTTCACAAAATAAATAATTCATCATAAGAATAAAAGCTTTTTACTCGGTTTCCTTCCACGATATCTTAACATATTTGCTTTAAGATAATGATCTATATATTTAGGGCACATATGCTCCTCAACACCGTTTGTTCCCGCAATCAATAAATTGAATATGCGGTGAGCAATGCCTAGCCCGTTGCTAGAAATGAGGAGATAGGAACAGTTTAGCACGTCAAATAGAATCATTATGCTGTCCAGGTTGCTCATGGAATACATTTAGGTCAAACAAAATAACAGTTCACACTCAAGAAAAAAAAAGACTTTTCTTCGAAAATAAAGTAATTTTAAATAATTATAATGACACATTTCTACAATTTTATGATGGATGAACAATAAAGAAACATCAGTGGGATATGCTCACTAAAGTTTTGACCTGAAAATGCTAAGTGAAAAGGACCAGTAGAGAATTCCAAGTTTGAATATGTGCAATGGAAGCTGAAAAGAGTTTATAACATAGGGCAACCCTATTTTTAGCTATCCTCATGAAGATGCCTCGAAACCCCAAATCCCAATTCTACTGGAAACAATAAACTCATTAATATTTACAAGTAGAAATTGTAAATCCTCAAAACTTGTCCCAATAGAACTCTCAACTATCTGCACTTATCTGCCATTGCTATCTCCTTCAACCCCCAAAAAATGCAGTCACGGCATCAAACGGGTTTATCAAACAAATGAACCAACTTAAACTGCTACATCCAATTCAATTCAGTTCCACTCATTGAAATTAAACAACAAATCAGCATAAAAAGTAAAATGATGAAAACCATTGACACCGATTTCTCAATTAAACAGCCAATTTTTTTAAAAAGTCCCATCAAATAACCTCAAATTGAACGGAACAGAGTAATCCCAAATGACTGCTAAATTAAACCAAACAAATCCAACTACAGAAAGTTACATGAGATACAATGAAGAAACAAAGAGCAACCATATCCTCAGTCTAGAAAGCATTACATCCAAGGGCATAAAAAACAAGGTAATATGGGAAAAAAATAATCTAACATTTTATCTGGGATCAAGAATTACTTTATTTCGATTCCAAATGGACTTATTACAACTCCTAAAAGCTAAATTAACCTCTTAAATCACATAAAGGGTAGTCCGGAAAATCACTAACATACAAGGGGCTGAACTTCTGCAAGTCAGTCACAAAAAAAAATGGTTTTGTCCCTCAAAATTGAAGTTGAGTGAACTAGCTGAAGATCCAATTGAAGCTTCTAAACATGTAATTCACTCTACATACAAACACTGGCACACAAATACACTTGTTACTTCATTTAGTAATCTTGGGTGATTACTAAAAGTGAGGAGGGAACAAAAAATGTATTCTGACATTCAATTGATCAAACACAATTCACTTTTGCAGAATGCTTTCCCACCAGTAAGAGAACAATTATATTTAAGGCCAATTTCCTACTAATAAGACCAAAACCCCCAAATTCTCCACCACAAGTTAATCAAAATCTAAAAGAATTCATGAAGGCCGTTGACGGCGAACCGGGCAAACACCATTGAACCTTGATAACTTTTGTCAAGCTCCGACTTTGAAATTAGGGTTTAATAAATATGTGCATACTATATACAGAAAGAGAGGGTGGATAGAGTACCTGAGATCTCGATAATAAGATTATAGTGAGAAATTGATGATCGAAAGGCGGCGGCGGCGGGGAAGATGTGACGGCTGACGCTGGGAGAGAAGGTGGAGAGAGAGAGAGAGAAACTACCTCGTCATCGAACATAAGACGCCTCTGGAAGGCCTCCATACCAGAATAAGCTGCTGCATCAACCATGACGGCGGTGCTTGAGGAATAGGAGGAAACGGTGACGGAAAGGAATGAAAAGCAATGACCGGAAACGGATACGCTGCATGGGAGAAATTGATAGAGAGAGAGAGAGAGAGTGTGTAGGGATGTGGGAGAGGAGGAGGCGCTGTGAAAATGGAGTGTTTGGAGAGAAAGAGAGAGAAATGGGATAAAGTAGATAGAGTGTTTCCAGAATGTTCCATAGGTGAGCGGGAAAATGAAGCTAAATGACTTCAGCTTTTATATATTAATAGATAAGACACTTTTCATAATCACAACAACAATTCACTTATTATTCTCTCCACTTATTTTCTCTTATATTTTACTTTTTATACTCACAACACATCGTCCACTTATTATCTCTCCTCTTATTAGACTACTAGTAAAAGCTCGTGTCCGAGGACACGTGTTTTTTTTTTATTTAAAAAAAAAATTTAGAGGGCAAAATGGGAAAGGGACAACTTAGTGAGGGCAAAATGGGAAATTTGGCATTTGAAACTGTTCACACAACTGTTCACGGACAGTTGTGTTTTATACTATAGATTATTCTTTAGTTGTGCCCAAAATTTTAGTGGTTCACGTGGGACGGAGAAAGTATTTAGTCTTTCAGGCAAATATACACATATATTATGAGTTACATGCATATATACCCATTAAATCTGATATCAATAAATTCACATATACATTATTTTCACGTGTAAATGCAAAAAGTCCCACTAAACATCCTAGTCAGCAATTTTGTACATTTTTGACAAAAAATGAGAATGATATATATGCAGTTTTGAATAGTTACTTTAGGTTAAAAGCCCTAATTAAACCATTTAACATCATATTTACATGTAATTCTATTGTTTTGGGACATAAATATACAATCTCTCTATCAGGAGACTGCACCGTGAAACTAATCCATAAAAAAAATAATCAAATTTTCACTTTTATATTAGGGACAATTATCAAATAGTCCCTCATCCTAATGGAAACTACCAATAAGGACACACATTTCATGAATTTACCACCAGGTCCGTCGGTTATAAGCCCACCCACGTCATTGTTAATGTCACCTGCACTTTATGTCAAAGGGACAGCTGTCGCTGTCCCTTTCTCCCCCTTCTTTTTCATTTTTTTCTTTTCCCAAAACTTTAAAATGAAATATCTTAAGATATAGAACTCAAAAAAAAAAAAAAATCCGAGACCATTGTATTATTCGTATCGTCAAAACGAATCAAACTAGCAGCATCAACATATAATTTGGAGCAAATTTGATATATTTGTTAAGTTCACAGTTGTTCTAATTAAGTTCACATTTGTTACAAGTTCACAGTTGTTTTTGATAAGTTCACAGTTATTTTTTACATTTGTTTCAATAACAATTAAGAGAAGTTCACAGTTGTTTTAGCTAAATTCATAATTTCTGCATGGAAATGACTATCATTTACTTAATTTACAGATTTTTTTATTTAAGTTCACAGTTGTTTTAGTTAAGTTCACAGTTGTTTTTAGTATTTTATAGCCTTTATTTTTTTCAATTTTAAGAGATTATTTGACCTATTTGTTAAGTTCACAGTTGTTTTTTATTAAGTTCACAATTGTTTTAGTCTTTATGGCCTCTATTTTTACAATTTTATGAGATTATTTGACATATTTGTTAAGTTCACAATTATTTTTAATTAAGTTCACAGTTGTTTTAGTTAAGTTCACAGTTGTTTTTAGAATTTTATAGCCTTTATTTTTGCAATTTTATGAGATTATTTGACCTATTTGTTAAGTTCATATTTGTTTTAGTCCTTTATGTCCTCTATTTTTGCAATTTTATGAGATTATTTGACATATTTGTTATGTTCACAATTATTTTTACTTAAGTTCACTGTTGTTTTTTGTTAAATTCACAGTTGTTTTAGTCCTTTATGGCCTCTATTTTTGTAATTTTATGAGATTATTTGACCTATTTGTTAAGTTCACAGTTGTTTTTAATTAAGTTCACAGTTGTTTTAGTTATGTTCACAGTTGTTTTAGTCTTTTATGGCCTCTATTTTTGCAATTTTATGAAATTATTTGACCTATTTGTTATGTTTCACATATTTGAACTAAGTAAATGATGATGACATCCTCCACATATCCACTGATGCTTTGTACATAGACTTTTGACAAAGAGGATTCTCAACACACAAAGTGATATCTAAAATTCAGAGACAGATGGATTTTGACAAAGGGTGACTTGTAAGAGATATACAATGAAATAATAAGATAGCTAGAAGGCCAAAAATGAGTTCATGTTGTATAAAGTCATACAAAATATCACACAGAGTAAATTATTGTGATAAACACAAAATAAATGACTCAGGACGATACCTGAAAGAGAAAACAGTAAGATCACACTGGTATCACATTACACTTTGGGAGATAAGTAATATCAGTAATATCATTTTTCTCTGAAATAACAACAATTCCACACGCACATGAACTAATATTTGATTAAATTGCATCAGAAGGTGCCCCAATGAGCATGATTTGAATCTCCTACACACTACATATCTTGGTGAATAATTTTTTGATGTATGATACTAGAGCATTATTCTTAACATCAACAATCTGTGTTTGAATTCACCACATAATTATCATACAACTTGCAAAAAGAGAACATCTCAAGCTCCACATAACCAATTAAATAAGCCATGAGACAATTGCAAGCCATGGTTTTACTGAAAGGTGCTGATGCCTAATTTATAGATGTCTGTCAAAGTGCTGAACCCATTCAACATGATCATAAGCTTTAGAATTTGTTTTACAGTCACAACATGATTTACCAGGACAACCGACCACCAACTGAAACAATTTATAGAGCATGATTTGAATCTCCTACACAGCACATATCTTGGTGAATTTCAACTCGTCGGAGAAAGATTCAAATTTTCAGGCCGGAGAGTAGATAGAGGGAAAGGAAGCGGACATGAGGCGAAGGAGGCAGCCCGAGATGGACAAAAAAAGGGGAGAAATTTGCAGGAGGAGGAAGAGGAGATGGGTCGCCGGATACAGGGTGCGTAACTTCTGGAGATTTGCAGCAGATTCGTGGCCGGAATCTGAGGAAATTCGCCCGAATTTATGGAGTTTGGCCGAAAACCCACTTCCTTGGTATGGAGGGTGATTTAGGTGGCTATGGTGGCGGGTTATGGTGCTTTTCAGTGATATGGTGCTTTTTCAGTGAAGAAGGTGGAGGGAGAGACGACGGGGAGGGTTGCCGGAGGGGAGGGGAGGGTCGCCGGAGGGGAGGGGAGGGTCGCCGAAAGAATGGTAGAGAGAGAAAGTGAGAGAAGAGAGAGAGCGGGGGATGGTTTTTTATTTTTGGGTAAGGGTTAGTTTGGGTGAAGGACTATGTGGAATTATGGTTATGATACCGGACTAGTTGGTTAAATTTCAAATTTTTTGTCTAAATTGTTCTTTTGACTTGGGATAAGGGACCCATTGGTAATTTTCCCTTTATATTAAAATTTTTTGCACTTTATTTAACATTTACTCCCTCCGTTTCACGATAATTCGCAAAAAGACACTTTTTGGACGTCCCACAATAATCTGCACTCTCTCAATATGGAAATGGAGCCCACTTGTCTCTACTCACAACCATTATCCACTTACTCTACTTTCTCTCTCCTACCCAACCATCTACACTCACAACACATCACCTTTTTCACTTTTTACTTTAATTTTTGTGTCAAGCAAAAAATGGCTAGTAATATGGGACGGTAGGAGTATATTCTGTTAAAAAACGTGTACCATAACCCCATCCACGCGACTGGTTTTTGTTATCTGAATATGTATTGGAAAGCGCGCGTACATTGACAACTGCAATCCTATTTTGACCTCTCACCGATAATAACAACGAATCGAATCAGAAATAAAATTATATAAACCGGCAATAAACTCCATCCCCATCGTTTCTCCTTCTCTTTCGCACCTTAATTCTCAGAAAGAATCCCCAAATCCAATGGATTATTCCCAATCGTCATCTCCAATCGACCGGATCAAATTCCGCACACAGATCCTCGCCGGCCACCTACTCGCCACCAACAACGATCTCTCCCTCGACCAACTCCGGACATCCGAATGCCTCTCCTACTCGCCGCCGGAGCTCTCGGAGCGGATCAATTTCGACACAAACTCGATGCGGCGGCTGATGGACGGAAAGTTTGTGGAGGATATCGATTGGCTGTTCGGAGTGATTACGCAGAGTGAATTGTTTTGCCGGAGGGAGAGGGGAGGCAAAGTTTTCGTGTCGCCGGATTTTAATTCGACGATGGAAGAGCAAAGGGAGGTAACTATGAAGAGGATTGCGTATTTTAAGGAGAGTGGATTATTTGATGGGTGGTTCACGACGACGAGGCCGGATGCGGAGTTGAGGAATTTTTCTTTTACTGAAGTTATTAGTCTTTATGATCATTCTCTTTCGGTCAAGATGGGCGTCCATTTCTATCTCTGGTAAGTTCAGCTTTAGTACTCCATCATCTTAGTTAATTCCTTTTTTCAATGTTCTAACCGGTTCCCGTATTGAAAAGTTTGTATTATTTTAAGAGAATTGTTATATAATCCCGTAAAATTGTTGAGTAAACCCGTAACATACAAATTACAATTATGCCATTGAATGAAACTACTTTTCTACCCCTAATTCATACCCCCACCTTCCACACCTTCCCCATTTTTCACCCACCTTCCACACCTTCCCCATTTTTCACCATTAATCTCACCCTCTTCATTTTTTTTGCATAAAAAAATTACCCTCCCTCCCTTTCTTCCTACTCTCATTTCTCAAACATCAAAAAATCAATACCTCCCTTTTCTCCTACATATAAATTTGTTAAATTTTTATTTTTTTTTCGTTTTGCAAAAATTCGGCCGGTAGTGACCGAAATTCAGTTCAGGTTCGGCCACACCCGGCCGAAAATATTGAAAAAGTTCGGCCAAACCCGGCCGAAATTTTTACAAAGTTCGGCTCTGGTTTGCCGAATCTGGGTTGTTTTTTCGGTCGGCCGAATTTTTGTGTGTATGTGTGCTTAATTATTGAAGAATTATGCTGATTCTTCGTCGTTGATTGAAAAATATTATTTTAATTTTTGGGGAAAAATAAACAAAGTAAGAACCTTTAGAAGTGAAACTCAAGCAAAAGAAGAGAAGTAATTTACTTGTGTTATTCCTCCACAATTAAGTTTTGGAAGAACAAATAAATGCTAAAAAACAACAAAAATTACTTTTAATTAAAAAAAATATTTATTTCGAGCTAAAGAAAATATAAATATTCAGCGGTTATAAATATTAGAACTGCATTAAAATTAAAATGATATTTTGATGTGATTTCTCAGTTGTATTATATAATATTTGGAATTATGTGGGTTTAAGGTTGTTTGATTTAATGAAGATGGTTAAAAGCCGAAAAAAATTATTGGGTGTTATTTGGATGAATGAATTTAATGATGTATAAATAAATATGTTCAATGAATGTAGTTATCTTGTCGGATTCTTTTTGCTAAATTAGCAATGAAGAAAGAAGAAAGAAATTATGGATGTGACACCAAAAATAAATGATTGCTCAAAGTACCTTAGCTCTATTCTCAGGTCAAAACGATATTATGTACCAAAATAACATGTCAAAATATTTGAATTTTTTTTTTCCTTAATTACAAAAGTTCGGCCGGTACTGGCTGAACTTTTTCAAGAAGTTCGGCCAGTAGTGGCTGAACTTTTTCAAGAAGTTCGGCCGGGTGTGGCTGAGTTTTTTCAAGAAGTTCGGCCACTATTGGCCGAACAGATCTACAATTTCGGTCGGTACTGGCCGAACCACCACAAACCAAGAATTTGAAACAAATTGAACCAAAAAATTCTCAACTTGAAACATTAATCGAACGAATTAAAGTACTACAGCTTTTTTTTGGGGGGGGGGATGGAGGACATATTTTTTTTGTTACTATTGTTTATATTGTTAATGTTACAAACAGGGGCCCTAGGCTAATTAGTCGGTTGGGGCCCTCATTTTTTTTAACCCCAATGGTAAATGGGCGATAGGGTTCTAAAATCTCTATTATCTGCGGCCTGCCCCTTATTTTTGTCACGTTGTTCTTTTTGTTCTAGGCCTTTCTTTATGTTTTTTCTTAAATTTTAGCATTTTTTTATTCAAGGTCTCTCTTTTCATCATTCCCTAACTTTTAGATTTTGTTAATAAAATGATTGAGATTCTTAACTAGTGAATATTGATAATTAGGTTGGGTTAACATTTTGATTTGAGATAATTCTGAGTAATTTAATTTAAAGAAATATTGAAATAAAATTATAATGATTATCACAAAGTATTCAAATAACTATTAGGATAATATTAAGATAGCAATTGCAAATATAGAAAATTGTAAATAATTTAATATTCTAAAAGATTACTAAAAATTTTGAACAATATAGCTATCAGGAATCGAACTTGGCTAATTCACCTTTTGGTTGCTTACTAAACCACTTGGCCACTTTAGTACATATGTAAAATTTTGGGGCCCTAATATAAGTAGTAATTTTGGTGGCCCTAGGCAATGGTCTCACTTGCCTTGCCTTGCACTAGGGCCGGGCCTGGTTACAAAGTTATGGGTCTGAAAATCAAATTCTGTTTCTTCAAGATTTCAAGGGCATGCTTGGTAGATAGGATGTGGTTTATACTACCGTAGATTCAAATTTACAGTGATAAGCTTTGGAATGGAATGCTTATTCCTGTCTAACAAACAAACATTAAGAGCATTTATAATATTAATAAATTACTTGTTTTTAATATAACATGCATCTGGTTACTCTGGTATAATCTATAATATACCTTTACTTCCTTTAGCTATAGTAGAGAATAAGAGAAATCTGATGTGTTTTTATATTGTCAAGATAAAAATGAAATATAGTACAAAATTATAACAATGAATAGCAAGCAAATAAGTATCAAACTTCACTAGTAAGTTGTCATATTTACGAAAGGAAATTAAATCTACTCCCTTCATCCCAATAGAAGATATATATACTCCCTCCGTCCCATTTGAAATTGCAAAAAAAATCTTCGGGCACAGGGATTAAGATGGAGTATAATATTAAGGTGTTGTGAGTGTCGATAATAGGGTAGGAGAGAGAAAGTGGGGTAGATAATAGTAAATGGGTAGTTGTTGTGAGTATGGCAAGTGGGCCCCATTATTTAAAAGTATTAGAAACTTGTCATTTTTGAATTTTGCAATTTTAAATGGGACACTCGTAATGGCAATTTTTGCAATTTTAAATGTGACAGAGGGAGTATTTCTTATCTGGCCATCCCATAGGAGAAATGGCATTTCTTTTATAGGAAACATTTTTTAATAATTTGACTAAACTAATCTTTCTTTTTGTCTAGTTTGAATTCAAATGTTCTTGAGGGATGATTTGGAGAGTTAGTCAATGTCAAACCAATTCTCTTAGTTTGAGTATTGGATCAATGGTTACTCTTTCTATTGGGTCTAGATTGAAGTTAAATGTTTTGAAGGGTGATTTAGAGAATTAGTCGATCGTTGGACCAATTTTCTTAATTTGAGTAATTGGTCAATTCTTACTGTTTTGTTGGGACGGTAGGAGTAGTAGTTATAAGTATTAAATTAAAAAATAAGGTGACAAAGTGGATTATGTTTCTTAAGTATAAAAACTGTATGATAATGATAGAAGAGAATGCTTTTCGAATGTTGATGAATAGGGTATTAAGCTAGTATGAAATTGTTTTTCATCATAAAATTTTGATTTGAAACCTTTATCTAGTTGTAAACATTTTATTTTATTACCAAAAAAAGAGGGAACTAAGATTTACAGTATATTCTAATTATAGTGTATTTACCATATATATATGATGCATTGATCTTGAAAAGAGTGTTTTTAGATAAATTGTGTGTGCACCAGCCAACAGAAAGGCAACAGGAGGCATGTCCTACAACCTTACTGCACGTGGTTTAAGACATTTATATTGGTGTTTACCCTATTATTTGCTGACCAAACTTGATTTCTATATTGTTTTGATCAACACAAGTGTTTAGATTTTGCGTGAAATGGTGATACCATGTCATTTTATCACTATCCGATAACTTTGCATAAAATCACCAAACTTGCTTCCGTGGAGAGCAAGTTTACTTTAGTGTGACCAGCAAGTTTGTTGATTTGGTGTAAAGGGATTGGATTGCAATGAAAGTGCATGGTATCACTGTTGCACTAATTATCGGCTCCATGCAGAGGCTCCTTCTCGCCTTCGCCACCCATCCTACCTCCACACTCAGTTCACATTATTATATCCCTCATTAAATTCCCTATGCCTTGATTCGGAGATGGGTCAATATGTGTATCATAAGTTTTTATTCTACCTGATACCGGTTTCAGTGTCATTTTAACTTTGCTTTATCCAAGCATTTTTCTTATTTTGTTTTATATTTGGCATCAAATTGTTGAAAATCTGTTTGTGAAAGGGGTTTAAAGAATCAAAATTTTTATAAATACTCATAATGTTTAATATTGAAGGCGAGCCTTGGCGCAACGGTTAAGTTGCTCCTTTGGTGACCACAAGGTCACGGGTTCGAACCTTGGCGAACAGCCTCTTGGCAATGGTTCCCTCTCCCAACCCCCGCTTGACGCACCGGGGTTTGCCCCTTTTTTTCTCATAATGTTTAATATTGTATTTACAAACTTATAGTACTAATGTTGAGTCCTTAACCTCAATGTGGCTTCGGCACTGTTATCTCTGTGGGACCTATAGAAAACAAGGTGAACTCATGTTTTTATATTCGGCTATTGTAGTAGTGAATGCAGTATGATATCCTGGTGTTTTTACTATTTATTTAAGGCTTTGAACTACCATCAGTTGGAGGTTTTGTGTAGAAGTAAAATAAATAGAAGAACCAAATATCAAATAGCAATGCTTGTTGAAGTTGCCAATTGCCTGCAAAAAGGGCTGACCTATCAGTTACTAGTCGTCAAATTATATTTATTTCAGGGGTGGAGCCATCAAGTTCTTTGGAACAAAGCGCCACCATGACAAGTGGTTTAAAGCAACTGAGACTTATGCAGTCAAGGGTTGCTTTGCAATGACTGAGTTGGGACATGGAAGCAATGTATGTTAAGTGTGTTCGTGGATCTTGGTCGTTTGGTTTTATTTATTTATTTGTACTATGTTTCTTATTTTTAATTAAATCTTGGGTTATTGTTTTCAGGTCCGAGGCATTGAGACTGTCACGAGATATGATTCAAAAACCGGAGAGTTTGTCATAAACACTCCATGTGAATCTGCACAAAAGTACTGGATTGGAGGTGCAGCAAACGTGAGACTCTTTCCCTAGATTTTTGTGGATCAACTCATGTTTCCTGCTGAATGATCATTTTAAGACTAAGCATGGTTCTTTTTTATCTATCTTTTTGCAGCATGCTACGCACACGATTGTTTTCTCACAGCTTGAAATTAATGGAAAGAATGAAGGGGTCCATGCTTTTATAGCCCAGATCAGAGATTCAGATGGAAAAATATGCCCAAATATCCGTATTGCAGACTGTGGTCACAAGATTGGTTTGAATGGTGTTGATAATGGTAGAATATGGTAAAATTCATCATCTCCTATTCCAACACCTTAGCATAGATGTGCATTAGAAAGCTGAGGTATTTTGCTGAAAGTTCTATTAATATTATTAGTAGTACCTTCAGAACATTCTTTTTCCAGGTTTGACAACCTGCGGATTCCTAGAGAGAATTTGTTGAATTCAGTTGCTGATGTGTCTCCGGATGGTCAATATCTCAGTGCAATAAAAGATCCCGATCAGGTGAAATTTCCTTAACTAATTGTGATATCATCTTTGGACATGTTCACATAATGGATAATGTAGTGTAGCTCTTCTCTTTTCCTTGTAATGCAAACATTATGAATGAGAAGGATGATCCCTATGATCTAATACAAGAATTATCTTAACTCAAATCACATTCTGGTGATGCTTTAATCTCAGAGATTTGGAGCATTCATGGCGCCTTTGACTTCAGGTCGTGTGACTATTGCAGCTAGTTCGGTTTACACCGCAAAGGTATTATAAAGCCTAAAACGGAATTTGTTTTTAAATCAATTGGTTTTGCATTTATTTTCATTGCGTTGTGTCTGTTTTGGTGTTATCAAACTTGTTAATGTTTATGTTATTGTGTTTTCTCTCTCTAGATGGGGCTTGCAATTGCAATAAGGTATTCCTTGTCTAGACGGGCATTTTCTCTTATACCAAATGGACCTGAGGTTCTTCTTCTTGATTACCCGAGTCATCAAAGACGGCTGTTACCTCTTCTTGCAAAGACGTAAGTACACCTTATAGATCGGTCTTGTAACATAGAACTGTAAAGTTGCTTTCTGTTCTGTCAAATTTTATTTTTTTTAAACAGAGGCTCTAATTTTCATATTTGCTGATGGAAAAGATGTGGTGCTGAACTGGTTGCACAGTTTATTTAAAACTGCTTCCTTTTTCTGGGTAGGGTGGGTGGGGCTAGGGGAGGAGACTAGTACACACACACATTCTAGAGAGATAAGAACAAATATGTTTGTAGACATGAGCATGCTACATGCTCATATCTTTTGCACTCAAGAAAACCTTCCTTCTCCTTTGGTTCGAATGTTTGGCCATGTGTGCTCATCTGCAAAATTAATGCATTGATTTAATAACGTGCTATCGTCTCAAAGTTTTCTCTTGACAAATCTGTTTCTTGGTTGACAGATTGTTGTCACGCTAATCAGTGCAAGCATGTGTGAATGCATTTTTAAAATTTGAATTTGATTACTCCCACCGTCCCAAATAAATTTTGTATCCGACTTTTCAACGTTTTTAAAGAAGGTATTTTATTAGTTTATACATTGCTTGTACAATAATAAAATTGCACTAAGTCTCTTTCCTTATTAGAAATGCAACATTTATTTTGAGACGGTCACAAAGGAAATTATGACATTTATCATGGGATAGAGGGAGTATTAGGGTCGTTCATGACTTACTATCTTAAAGACTACTTATAATTACTAAATTAATGCATGATTAACTAATTATTTGAAAAGTCAATCACAATTTTTTTGGAACATATTATTTCTTCTAAAAATTCAGCATACTCTTGATCGGAATCGAGAGGAGTACTCCTTGATCATTTCTACCAATTTAAAGCTCATTCAACACAAGCATAACCTCAACAAGGATATCTTCCTTGGCTTGTTTTCAGTCTCGTTAATTGGTTTTCTTTCTGTAGTTAATTGGCATGTTAAAGCAGTTTTGTTGGGAATTTAATCGGCCTGTAACAATTGCTGATAATTGGCTTTATTTAAGTTTCTCTTTGAAAGATCAATGGCTACTTTGTTAGCACTACCCATTAGCACTAATCCTAAGAGGGCTAGGCTACTCCCCAAATCTAGTTCCTTAGTGAGCCTATCGTATCGGACATATCTTGTCTTTCTCTAATCAAGTAAGGACTTTAGAGGGATTGTAAAAAACTGATTGTATTTGTAAAGAATATCTAAGAAAGATATTATACTTAATTTTCATTCATGGCCGTCAAATTATCGTGGATCAATCCTGACCGCTCTTTATGTCTTCTTCCGTTATGCGTTGTAATAGAGATATTTTTAGTATAGTTGTGAGAGTTTGGAAGTAGTTGCTTTGGTAGTTATTAGAAAGTTATCCTGTCTCCAATTAAACTTAATGAAAGAATATATCTGTTCTTTTCTTATTGCGTAATTCGTTAAATGACACGTGACTTGCACATGATCATTTAACAGGTTTTTCTAACAAAACTGGTTGAAAACCCTAACTTGACAACAAAATGTCAACTTTGAACCTTAAATTATAAATAGTGAAAGATTGGGGCCTACATTGTGAACACCCTTAACTTTGGACCCCAAAATGCAATTCCTCCCTTAAAAGAATGCATCCTCCGATGGAACAGTCAAATGTAGACTTGGAAGATTCCAACTGCTTGGATTGCTAGAGTGAATGCTATCATTGTCATATAAATTTAGGCAAGGGCTATTGCCACTACGAATAATACTTTTCCACTACTTTATTAATGAAATCTTTATATTAATCAATGTTATGACTAAACTACCCTTTCACCACTAGCACTTAAAACAATATATCCAATTTACAATTTTGTTATATTTTATTTTCTCTCCTGACCGTTCTTACCACTTTTGAGTAAACTAGTAGTATTTTTATATTAGTTCCATTCATCAACGAACTAAATGGGTAAAATTATTTTCTTGTTCTTTTATTTATTATTTCAATCGAGAGTAAAAAGTATTTAAAGTTGATACATTTTCAAGTTTTTTTTGAGATATTTTTTTCATAATTTAAAATATATATCTATTTTCCAATGTATTTTTTATTTCTACTTATTTTTTTGTAGTTTTAAAAAATAAGTTGACGCATATATTTTTGTTTTATTTTTTATATTTAAAATTATTTATAAAGTCATTCGTTTTTCTAAGCATAATTAGAAAAGTGATTTGGGAAGTAACAGAGAGCCTACAGAAATTTATTTAACTGCAAAATAGATTCACTTTTGAGATTTTTTTTTTGATGTAATTGTTTTCCGAATTTTAAAAATATAACTCTATATTTCCAATGTGTTGTTTATTTATTCTCTTTTGTTGTAGTTTTAAATAAATAAAATATGAATTTAGGGACATATAATATTTTCGTTTTGATAACTATTATTTATAAAGCATTTTATTTTTCTAGGCACAATTAGAAAAGTGATTTGGAAAGTGAAAAAGGAAAACCTACAGAAATTTAATTACATGGGAAAAAATTTAGGTTAGGTTATGTTAAGTTAGGTTAGGTTAGGTTAGGTTAAGTTAAGTTAGGTTAAGATGGATTGTAGGGGTAATATGTCAAGTCACTAGATAATTTTAATGAATGTAGTATTTAGCAATTTATGTAGTGGAGATAGCCTCTCCCTAAATTTATTGTGTTATTAAGTACTCTCCGTTCAGTGTAAGCCACACTCGTACCCATTTGCATACATAATTTCATTAGCTGCCTTAAAGTCCTCAAATTGTGTTGGTTAATATCTCCTTTCACATTATGTGTTGTCGAACATCAAGCTACTCCATCTGGGTCATGGAGATTTTAACCAATTGGTTTTACGTATGATTTATTTTTTTAGCCAATTTATAGATTGCATGTCTTCTTGAGCTTTTAGGTGTATCAGTGGATTTTTATTAGCCCATAGGACAACTTTAAAAATGGAAGAGGCTTCTGTGGTATACCCTGCGCACGAATTCTTTAGCATGAACTTTGAATGCAGTCTCATGAGATGATTTCTCTTCTACCCTTCCCAACACTTATATTATTGCTTATTTGGTTTGCTGCTTAGGCTCCGTTTGTTTAGCGTAAAACATTTTTCGGAAAATGATTTCCTGCAAAATGTTTTCCGAAAATGAAAATATTTTCTGGAAAATGAGATAAACATGTTTAGCGTAAAACATTTTCTCAATTTATCGGTGCGAAACAAACACCGGAAAATGCGGAAAATGTTTTCCGGAAAACATTTCCCCCCAAACAAACGGAGCCCTAGATTTACAATTATTTTATTCCAGAGTGAGGTTAAGTTCGAGTTGCACTAATCTAATAGTCTTCACTAAACGTAAGTGGAATTTATGTCTGTTCTGAGCACGCATTTCCTTTTTATGTGGCAGATATGCTTTGAGTTTCGCTTGCAACTACCTCAAGTCCATTTATGTGGCTAGAACACCTGAATCAAATAAAGCCATTCATGTTGTCTCTAGTGGATTGAAAGCTATTTCAACCTGGCATAACATGCGAACTCTTCAGGTAATGTTAATCTAAAGTACGGAATTAATAATTTCTCATAAGCTTCCTCACTGAATTTTATTGATGTGTGAACTAGGAATGTCGAGAAGCCTGTGGTGGACAAGGTTTGAAAACTGAAAACCGTGTTGGCCATTTGAAAGGCGAGTTTGATGTGCAGTTGACTTTTGAAGGAGACAACAATGTTCTAATGCAACAGGTAATGACAATATTTGCATTGTAGTGTACATTACAAAACCAGTATAAAATGACTTCATACTGGTTTTGTAATTTCTATAACTAATTTTAGATAAAACAGCTGTGACAATCACTTTGTGTCAAATATTAGAAATTAACTTGTCATGTGTGGCCAATATTAACTTGTTTCAATTAGTATTTTATTCTGCTAATATTAAATTAAGATATGTTAATCATTTTAACTGTCATGATACATAATTCTAACTATTGAAAGGTATTGAATAGACTTAAACTTGGTTATGAATCTTCGTTAAAATACTTTCATAAGCTTCCACATTTATGAACGTGAATACAGGTTAGCAAGGCACTCCTTGGCGAATATTTGGCTGCCAAAAAGAGGAACCGACCGTTCAAGGGACTAGGGTTGGAACACATGAATGGAGCTTGCCCTGTTATCCCATCTCAATTAACAAGTTCAATACTCAGGACTGCTCAGTTCCAGGTAATTACACTCTTTTCCCTCATTACAATTCTACAAGAGTATATTTCACATTTGAGGAACACTGAAACTTTATTTTGTCAGACTGATATCCTCTGCTTGAGGGAAAGAGATCTATTAAATCGTTTTGTCAAGGAAGTTTCAGAACGCCAAGCTCAGGGACAAAGCAAGGAACATGTTTTCACTGTTGTAAGAAAACTTCTTAGTTCCTTATATTTGGATCTCAAGCCATCTCCATGTTTCTAGCTAACTAATTTGGTTTCATTTCATCTATCAGAGCTATCAGCTTGCCGAAGACCTGGGCAGAGCCTTTACAGATAGAATAATCTTCCAAACCTTTAAAGATGTTGAGTCAACAGTATCTGCCTCCCCATTGAAGGTATTATTCACAGTTTCCAGTCTAATATCTTAATATCTGCACAGCCATTTCTTTCGGACATAGAAGTATACCCTCATCTATTTATCTTTGTCAAAATATAAAGAAGCAAACAAACTGAATTAAAAAGAAAAAGGACAAAAATTCTTCTTATGTGCTTGGGTAATGATACACAAAGCGACTATTTCATAGCGAAAATTGATTCCGATCTACATGGCGTGCTACTTGTCAACATCTTGGCCCACTGTTTGATGACACATATCGGCTTAAAATACATGCAATTTTTCGGCGCATGAGTCTTTTCACACAACCATTCTCAATATTTACATCTTCTTTATCTTGATCCTCCCAAGACCCACTTATCTCTACGACTTCTTCACTTTATCATTCTCAACGTGTCCATTTGCTTTTTCTCAGTCCTCTCAAGTACCACCTAAATCTGTGATTTTATCCAAGTTGATCCAACTCCTTATCATTCGATTTCTCAAATATCATTTTTGAAATCTGAACATTATGTGTTGTTTTAATTGATTTGATGAGCATATTTCACCTTGCTACCGCCGGAGTAAAATAGAGATGAGTAGTTCTTGCCAGATCTCATGCTAGAATGAATTTTGATTGTGAAATCTGATCATTTTGTAAGTTTTTTCATTTCAATTTGTTAATCCCAATATCAGTCAGTAGCAGCTCTGGATAACTTCCGAATTGTTTCTCAAATTGAAAGAACAAAGAGAAATAGGGGAAGTCTTATCTGATCGTAGAGGAATGGACAGAGTTGGGGTTGTGAGCAATTTGTATTGAGAGAGGAAGAGACCTGGGGTAATTAGACTGGTGAAGAGAGAACGTGATATGAATTGACTTGGGTGATGACGTGTTTGAGGCCAACTCAGTAGCTTTCAATCTTCGACTTAAATTTTCAAATGGCTGTCACTAGAGGCTGACACAAGGCAATTCAATAGGGTGCAACTGTGCAAGTGCCCCCACTTAATCTCCCCATTTACTAGAAAAAAAATTATTTATTAAATATATACTTCCTCTGTCCTATTTTAATTTGCAAAAAAAAAAATGTTGTGCATGGGAATTAAGAAGTAGTACTATATAATATTAAGGTGTTGTGTGGGTCTCGCATATTGAAAAAATATTATTAGCTTACCATTTTAGGCTTTTTCTAATATAAGTTTGACCCCTAAAATGGAAAATTTTGCTATTCGAATTTAACCATGCGGCCTTGGGTTTGAACCCCACTGTTGACAATATTTTTTTTGCAATGTAATTTGTGCATTAATTTGTTTTAGTGCACCCACTATAATTATCTCCTGGGTTCGCCACTGGCTGTCATCAATCCTTGTAACTTTGTTTAAGAAAACGAGCAATGAATGTTGATGCAGTTGTTTTATTGCAGGACATATTAGCTCTGCTTAGAAACATGTACGCATTGATAACCATGGAAGAAGATGCTGCATTCCTTCGATACGGATACCTATCAACTAACAATGCTGCTGTTGTGAGGAAAGAAGTGGCTGCACTCTGCAGTGAAATGAGACCACATGCTCTTGCATTGGTCAGTTCTTTCGGCATTCCTGATGCTTTCTTGAGCCCTATAGCCTTTAACTGGGTTGATGCTAATTCTTGGTCTTCTGTACAACACTAACCTTCCTGTTGGTACAAGTTTGCTCCCCCTCTTTGGCAGTAAGAAAATAAGTGTGGCCAGGAAATAAAAGTTTGTGCACTATTGTAATTTTGTTATGGATTTGCATTAATAGAAATACTGTCCTTGTACTTTCCCTAATGTTTTTGAGTGTCATGATCAAACAGATGTTGGGAAATTATTAGGGGTGTATTGAAAGCTGTTTTTGAAGGAGAAATTTCCTTATTCTTTTCTCAATGAATTAGTACCTTTAATTTGGGACTTGAAAAGGTATTGGGGTTGGTATTGGTATTGGTATTGCCCAAAGTTATTATATCTCCTGCTATCGGAAATAGCGAATTTAGGTTTTCCGTCTTAAATTTCTTCCCTTGAGTCAATTATTTCATTTTGGGAGTATGTTTTAGTAAGATTATTTTTCTAAATACAACACTTGTAAAAACCCTTGAAATAGTATTGCCCAGTGTAACTATTTCTTCCGCTATTGGGAATAGCAAAATTAGGCTTGAATTTAGGATTTCCCTATTAAATTTCTTCCCTCGAGTCAACTGTTTCATTTTGGTATGTTTCATTTGAAGGACTCACTTTCTTTAGTCATGCTTTTAACTATTTAGTAAGATAGTTTCCCCATCATATACAACTTGAAGCTTTTCAAAAAATAATGTTTCATTTCTTGAAGTTTTACTTGTTCTAAAATGACAAAAGTTCATACTCCCTTAACCCTAAATCCAAAATAATTTCTCACTTTCTTTTTATCACTACTAATGAATTTTGAAAAATTATATTAGATTGATCTAATTATCTTTACAAAATCTAGGGAGAAACGCGTTTCTCCATAAGTTATGGAGAAACGGGTCCCGATATGTCGCGCGACAATGAGCTAGATAGCCAGAAACCTATGAAAGTGATATCAGGAAACGCTCAAATGAATATCAGAAACCTTCAAAATGTTTCGATATACATTGAAGGTTTCTGACATCCAGAAACCTTCAATAGCGATTTCTGGATATGCCCTAACACATTTCTGGATATGCGCCTAACAGGTTTTTTTGGATATGCCTAACAGTTTTACGGATATACATTTCACATCCTTTTGGCTATCAAATACAAAGCTTCTGGATATCAACTGCAAAGCTTCTGGCTATCAAATGCAAAGCTTCTGGATATCCAGAAGCTTTTGGTCTTGGCCTTGGATTTTTTTTCTGGTTATCAAATGTAAAGCTTCTGGCTATTAAAAACACGTTTCTCCATAGTTATGGAGAAACGCGTTTCTCAGCAGACGCACTCAATTATCTTAATGAAAATGTTAAACTTGATATCAATAGTATTGTTGATGGGGTGAAGTGAGTAAATGACACTTTTAATGAAATAGATCAAATTGGAGAACATTTCAAGAAATGGTATCTAGAAGAACGTGTGCAAGATGGTAAGTCAATGTATAATTTGAAACAAGGACGATGATAATGACATCAAAGTTATAACGAACCTGTACTCAGAGGTTCGTTACCAAAAAGCAATTGATCACCAAATATGATTTTAGAAGGAATTTAGGAGTGTTTTCATATCTAGTAATCAGGAATTATAGAGAGAAAATATGTGTAAATAGAGAATATATCAAAGGAGTCTGTCTTATATTTATATAAAAGGTGACTTTCTTTTTCTGATCAAGAAAAGAAGTCAATGTTATGAAATGAATCGAAGTCACAATTTGGATAGGTTTGATAGGGTAACAAATCGAGAAATGTTCTAAAAAATCACAAATTTAGGTAAATCCTGAATGGAAAGAGTAAGAATCAATAAATAAATCAAGACGGAGAAGAAAAGTGAATCATATCACATTCCCGAGAGGTTGTCTCGTACGAGACACGTGATTTTGTACGAGACAAGCATCATAACTTTATTGTTTTTCTCTCTCTAGTTGTTTCATTAATCAGTTAATTCCAAAACTAGCTAAGTCAGAGAAAAACGGAACAAAACATGACGAAAATAATGAGTTTACAAAACACAAATGTGAGACAAATAGTAGTGTAATTATAAATGAGCGGTTCAAATGGGGTGTTTAGAGCCACCGAAATGAAGATACAAATGAGGCTTCTCCCATTCAACAAATTGAACCACTTTGTCAACTTACTTTTGATGACTACAGTGAAGGTTTAAATGACGTAACTATAGAAAACCTTCAACAAACCTCAACTCAACAAGATTTACCAGTGAAAGGTTTAAATGATGTAACTATAGAAAACCTTCAACAAACCTCAACTCAACAAGATTTACCCCATGAGGTTCGCAAAGTTAGCAATCACCCTATCTCTAATATTATTGGTGATTTACATGATGTTGTTCAAACTAGAAAAAGCTAAAACTATGATGAACACACTTCTCTCATATCTCAAATTGAAACCAAGAAAGATGATGAATCACTCCAAATTCCATGTTAGGTTGTTGCTATGTAAGAAAAACTCAATCAATTTGAACACTGCAAGGTTTGGACTCTAGTTCCCAAACCGTATGATCAATGAGTTATTGGTACAAAGTGGGTGCTTAGCAATAAGATATATGAGAATGGAAGCATTACGAAACAAAGTAAGCTTTTTTACAATGATATAGGCAAAAAGAAGGAATTGACTACGATAAAACATTTGCTCCAGTTGCAATACTTGAATCAATTAGATTTTTTTGGCCTATGCGTCTTTTAAATGTTTCAAGCATTATCAAATGAACGTTAAAAGTGAATTTTGCAACGGTGAACTTAAAAAAAAATCGTAATTGTGTTCCAACCTCCTTGATTTGAAAAAAACAAATTTTCAAACTACGTCTTCAAACTTTAAAAAATTTTGTATTGACTCAAATAAATTCCAATGGCATGTTATAATACTCTATCAAAATTTATTCTTGAAAAGGCTTCAAACGAATTAAAATCAATACAACCTTATTAATTACTAAATATAATAATCATTCTTTACTTGTTCAATAATAATTTTAATATTTTATTAAAATAATTAAATTTTATAAAATTTAAATCAGAATTCACTTGAGGATTGAGGTGACTAACAAAAGTAAATGTGACTACTTACGGTGAGTAAGATTTTGTGAAAGAAAAATGAAAAAGGTGAAACTTATAATATGGTCATTCAATTATACGTGTTTTTCAAGTATCGTCATTGATGTTATTTTTTTGTAATGTCCTAACCCAACTATATAATTTTTGCAATGTTCTCACTCCGTTAATGGAGTTGTCAAATATTTAACCGAAGTTTTTCATTTGTCATTACAAGGCCAACATCGATTAAAAACTTACTTGATCTGCTAATAAATTAAATCTTAATCTAACAAATTATAATCAAATCTCAACTAACTGTTAAATGTGTCGTCAATGAGATAGGCTTCCCATAATTCCATTCTCTCTCTACAATCCAATCCATTTCTCCTTCTTCTCATAATTCTAGGACATTACACCGGCAATGAAGCACCTTCTTCTCATAATTTTAGGACATTACACCGGCAATGAAGCACACACCCTGCCTCCCTCCATCTCAAAGGTATAGCTATGACTCACCATTCATGGTCGAGCACATGTCCACCTCTCTCTCTTGCCCTCCATCCATCTCCACCCCCAAATCCTCCACCTCCTTCCCGGCCCCACTCCTTTCGAAAAACCTTGGTGGTGATTGCATTAATCAACAACAAAAATTTTCAAAGGAAAAAATGTTGAACTGTTCTTGACCAACAGTGTCCCAAATCTGAACTCGAAATCGATCTTCTGCCTAGTATCATCATGCCCATACCCGCTTGTCATTTCCTTCTACTCAACCTAGATATACTATGTTTTATTTTGGTCTTCAAAAAACGACAATGGAAAGGTGGGAAGATAGGTCTCTCTCTCTATATATAAGTCAAAGGGGAGTGAGAAATTCCAATTGTGATATGGGTCTTTGTATTAGAAATTTTAATTACGAGTCATTTCCTATCTCAAAGGTATTCGTTAGTTTTTTCTTTAACTCTGTTGACGGACATGTTAAATATTTAGCGGGTGTTAGTCATGTGATGACATGTGTGCATCATTACTTAAATAATTGACGGATTTATTAACAAAGTGAGGACATTGCACAAATTGTGTATTTCGTGAGAAAATTGCAAAATAAATAACATTGATGACCACATTTGACAAACAGGTATAGTTACGTGACCAAAATGCGTTTTGCCAATAAAAAAATATGAAGAAGAAAAAAATGAACACAATCGCACACGACACGAGAAAAGGGCATAAAAGTGCCGAAAAGAGGGCACATGTAAAGTTTAACGTGAGTTGCTATGTGACTATCAACATTTCTATTTTGAAAATTTCAATCATAATGTTCACAGTTTGTGGCAACGTGGCGCATTATTGGATGGATGTCAGCAAAGTCGATGAAAAAATTGATGACAAAAAAGTTACATTCTCCACTCCTGAAAATCTCCGAGTCGAGATCAGATCTAGATCTAGAGAAACCTCCCCTCTACATGGCATTCTTCACGTCCCATTCTCCCTCCTATGGCAGTCACTCACACCCTACTTCACCTCTAACCCTTCATCAATCTCCTCTGCCTCTTACAACCATTTTCGCCGCCCATTATCACTCCCTCAGTTATCGAAGCTCCTACATTTTCTCTTAACGAGAGAATCACCCATATTCTGAAACCTCGAGCGCCATCTCTCAATCAATGTATCTATCTCGCTCTGGTGAATCAGAAATCATGACAATAAATAATAGTTTTTTCTTGATTTTCTATCTTCACTCCGTAGGCACCCCTAGTAACTCTGAGGGGGCAGGTGATAAGTGACTATTATATAGTCAATTATCCTAGTTTTTATATACTTTTACACAAATAAATCATCACTTTTTATTTAGTTTTTAGTATTTTTACTTACTTTTGCTATTTTATTAGATTTTACGTTTTTGGTATATTTTATACATTTCTAGACAGGTTTTAGGGTCATTTTATGACTAAAGGATACTTGGGCTAATTGGTCCGAAAGGATGGAGGAACACCAAGCAAAATAAGCACTCAGTGAAAACCATTCGGAGCGGCCGTGCGGCAAAACCGGGAGCGGCCGTGCATCATAGGCCATGGCCGGCCATCTTGGCCCATGGAGTGGCCGAGCACCAAGTGACCTGGCCGTGCCAAACCGGGAGCGGCCGTGCGGTTTTTTAGGAGCGGCCGTGCAAGTCTCCAAGATTCAAATTCAAAACTCGGGCGCGAAAGGGGACACGGCCGTGCAAAATCCTTGACACGGCGCGTGCAAATCGTGGATTTGCGGATGTAAAGGCACCTTTTGATGGCACCCAATTGAAGAGTCTCCTCCCATTTATAAATAGGACCCTTGTAATCAGTCTTAGATACGAATTCTTAGAGAGAAATTACTGATATTAGAGAGATAAAAGATACAAAGATTTATAACAACAATTTTCCAAAGGAGTTTGAAGATCAAAGTCATTATTTGTTCTTGGAATCACTTTGGAGGAAAAGCAATAAAAGCGAAGCATTATTCTCAAAGCAATCATAAGTCTTTCTTACTCAATCTCTATTTATACTTTTACGTTTATTTATGGCTTGTGAGTAATCCCCCATATTCTTGGGGTTGGAAACTCAAAAGCATGCTTATTCATCATTTAAAAATATTTAGTCTTGTCTTCTTTCTTCATCTAAAACAATCTCTTTATATTATTCTCTAAATGCCTTACATTTTGGCGATATCCAATTTGTATGATTCAGTAAATTGAGAGAAGTACCTAGCGGAGAATCTCGATTGACGGAACCATATAAAGAAACTAGGTTCATTGATCACGAGAGTAGTTCAATGGCCTAGGGATGTTCCTTTAATGGAAAGTATGTTGACTTCCGTCCTTAATGGATTCTTACTAATTATGGTCAGCTAGAGATAAGCCGGAATGCCCGTTTTTGACAGGGCGGGGGCAAACATAAACGAATTTCTCAAACAGTTAGGACATAATTAGTGAAGAATACAAACGCTATTGTCTTAGCCCGAAATAGCGTAGGCTTAACATACCATCCTTGCTTTTTATGAAAACCTTTTATTTCTAAGACAATGACAATTTGATGAATACGAATATGCGTATGATTTCCAATCCCGAGAATGCTTCGTTTTATAAGATTTCAATTAAAGTATTTTCTGTTTATGCTCTCTCTATTATTCTAAAACAAATTTTATCTACCCCCAATCTTTTCTATATTTTCTAAAGACAAAAATATCCCTTAAGTAAACCCTGTCTCTGTGGGATCGACTCGTACTTGCACCCGCTATATTACAATAGCCCGTGCGCTTGCGGATATAAAATAAACCGTTAGGTTTCGACCGAACAAGTTTTTGGCGCCGTTGCCGGGGACAACGGTTTACTTTTTATTTTATTTTTTGTCTTTACTACAAAATTTTTTTTTAGTTTTTATTTTATTTTTACTATTTTGCTTTCTTGTCCTATAATCTGTTACGTTTAATTTTTCTTCAAGTGTTTTTCTTGTAGTTTATGAAACGATCTCGGACATTCATTGACAACTTTGATCCGGAACCCGAAAGAAGCTTTCACGAAAGATTAAGAAGATTTAGAGAAACTCTACAAAACCACATGGACGGAGAACCGCAAACACCTGCTAGGACCCTACGGGACTTTGTTAACCCAAGTACCCCGGGAACTAGATCCCCTATTGTTGTGCCAAATGCCGGAGCGGCAAACTTCGAGATAAAGCCGCAATTATTGCACATGGTTATGAATAACCAATACAGCGGCACTGCCTTCGAAGATCCCCATCTACACATCCAAACATTCCTTGAATATTGTGTACTACACGTATTCAAGGTGTTACGGTGGAAGCAATCCGGATGCGCCTCTTTCCTTTCTCTCTCAAGGATAAGGCGAAACAATGGTTGAATTCGGTCCCCCAGAATTCATTAACAACATGAGACCAAATTCAAGAAGCATTCCTTGGTCGATTTTTCCCACCAAGCAAGACTGCCCAGATACGAACAAAGATCACTAACTTCTGTCAAACAGATAGTGAGACTTTGTACGACGCATGGGAACGGTTCAAGGAACTTCTCAGACTGTGCCCCCACCACGGGCTTGAAAAGTGGTTGATTGTTCACACCTTCTACAACGGTCTCATTTTTAAAACAAGAGAGACCATTGATGCCGCTGCAGGAGGAGCATTGATGAACAAAGGAGTCGATGAGGCATACGATCTTATCGAAAACATTGCATTGAACCATTACCAATGGTCAAACGAGAGGGAGCTTGGCAAAAGGTACGCCCGGTAAATATAATGTTGATGCAGTTACTCTTCTCTCCTCTAAAGTTGACATGCTTTTGAAAAAGTTTGAAAATCTTAATGTCAATCCTATTGCTAGTGTAAATGTGTTATGCGAACTATGTGGGTCTAACTCACATAGTACGGATAACTGCGAGTTACTTGACGTTACTTCTAACGATCAAGTGAACTTCGTTAATTCTTTTGGGCAAAAAGGAGGAATGTATTCTAATACATGCAATCCGAATTTTTCTATAAGAATAACAACGTTCTTAAACCGCAATCATTTACACAACATCAAGGTCTTACATTTGGAAATTTCAATAATGCTTCAAATATTTTTTCTCCCCCTAAATCAAAATTAGATCTTTTAATGGATTTCATAGTTGAAAGTAAAAATGAGCAAGAAAAGACTAATGCTGAATTTAGGGAACGCTTTAAGTTATTTAATGATAAATTTGATGACTTAGCCACCCATAATAAAATATTAAATGAGCATGCTAAAGCGGTGGTTACTAGAAGTGGGAAAGAGCTTATTAATTATCCACCTAAAGAGAGTAGCCCCATTGAAGAAAGTATTAGTCAAAATCCACCCATGGTCGAGACTAATGATGAGGATGATAAGGGGACGGAATCCCCTAAAATAACTAGAAATTTTGATCCGCCTATACCTTACCCTCAAAGATTGGTAAAGGCAAAACTCGATAAACAATTTGCAAAATTTTTAGAAGTTTTAAAATCTATCTACATTAATATACCTTTCACGGATGCTTTGCAACAAATGCCTTCTTATGCTAAATTTCTCAAAGATATTCTTTCTAACAAAAGGAAGCTAGAAGAAAATGAAACTGTTGCATTAACAGAGGAAGTAAGTGCTGTTTTACAAAAAAGGTTACCCCCAAAACTAAAAGATTCCGATACTTTCTCTATCCCTTGTAATATAGGTAAATTTGATGTTGATAATGCTATGATGGATCTAGGAGCTAGTGTAAGCCTCATCCCGCTTTCTGTAAGCAAGAAGATTGGTGTAGGAGAATTGAAACCTACAACCATATCCCTGCAATTGGCGGATCGTTCCATTAAATATCCAGTGGGTGTTATGGAAGATGTCCCTTGCCAAATCGGGAAATTAATCATCCCGATAGATTTTGTTGTTCTCGAGATGGAAGAAGATAGTCATATTCCTGTAATTCTAGGTAGACCTTTCCTTGCCACAGCTGGGGCAGTTATAGACGTTAAACATGGTAACCTAACTTTGAATGTAGGAGATGATAAAATGGAGTTTAACTTGTCTAAATTCATGAGAAATCCTGATCTTGAGAACCCTTGCTTGAACATTAACATGTTAGAATCAATTAGCAAGGAATTAGAGAGTCCCCAATCTAAGGATCCGCTAGAAAAAAGTCTTATAGATTGGAAAAGAACTTTGCATGATAATGACGATGAAGAAATTGCAAATTATACCATGCTTTTAGACACGACAAAACCTAGTGGGGACAATGATTTCGAAAAGTTGGAGGCTACGGCGGAACTATCCAACAAAGAAGAAAAAGAGGTAGTTAAGGCGCCTCAAGTCGAGTTAAAACCTCTTCCCGCAAATCTAAGGTATGAATTCCTGGGACCTAACTCCACTTACCCTGTGATTATAAATGCTAGCCTAGGTCCTCTAGAAACAGAAAAATTGTTAAATGAGCTTAGGTTGCATCAAAAAGCCATAGGATATACGATAGATGACTTAAAAGGAATTCATCCAAAAATTTGCATGCATAGGATTGATTTAGAGGAAGATCATAAACCTTCCATTGAACATCAAAGAAGACTCAATCCTAACATGAAGGAAGTAGTTAAAAAGGAAGTCCTTAAATTACTTGACTCAGGCATCATCTACCCAATTTCAGATAGCAAATGGGTGAGCCCAGTTCAAGTTGTCCCTAAGAAGGGAGGAATGAAAGTCATTCGAAATGATAAGGATGAATTAGTCCCAACAAAAAGGCATCACGGGTTGGCGCATGTGTATAGATTACAGAAAATTAAATAAAGCCACCCGAAAAGATCACTTTCCCCTTCCCTTTATAGACCAAATGCTAGAAAGATTGGCCAAACATTCCCATTTCTGTTATTTGGACGGATATTCAGGATTTTTCCAAATCCCTATCCATCCAGACGATCAAGAAAAAACTACTTTTACTTGTCCTTATGGTACCTTCGCTTATAGAAGAATGCCTTTCGGACTTTGTAATGCTCCCGCCACTTTTCAGCGTTGTATGATGTCCATTTTTTCCGAATACATAGAAAATATTATGAAAGTTTTTATGGATGATTTCTCTGTTTACGGATATTCTTTTGACGAATGTTTGGAGAATTTATCTAAGGTCCTACAACGTTGTGAAGAAGTCAATCTTGTTCTAAATTGGAAAAAATGCCATTTTATGGTAAATGAAGGGATAGTGTTAGGACACATGGTGTCCGAAAAAGGAATAGAAGTAGATAAGGCGAAAATCGAAATTATTGAAAAATTACCTCCGCCTACTAATGTTAAGGGTATAAGAAGTTTTCTTGGTCACGCCGGATTTTACCGACGTTTTATAAAAGATTTCTCAAAAATTTCTAAACCTTTAACTAATCTACTAATGAAAGATGCTGCATTTGTGTTTGATAGCCCTTGTCTTGAAGCTTTTAATAGGTTGAAGGAAGCTTTGATTTCCGCTCCTATCGTACAACCACCCGATTGGGATCTCCCTTTCGAAATAATGTGCGATGCAAGTGATTTTGCGGTCGGAGCTGTTCTGGGACAGCGAAAAGACAAGAAAACGCACGCAATATATTATGCAGCCGAACACTGGATGAAGCACGAATGAATTATGCCACCACGTAAAAGAGCTTTTGGCCGTAATATTTGCTATGGAAAAGTTTCGGTCATATTTGGTGGGATCAAAGGTAATCATATACACGGATCACGCTGCAATTAGATACTTGTTGACGAAGAAGGATGCAAAGCCAAGATTAATAAGGTGGATCCTTCTCCTCCAAGAATTCGATTTGGAAATCCGTGATAAAAAGGGGACGGAAAATTTGGTCGCAGATCATTTATCCCGCCTTCCTAAAGAATTAGAAATTTCCGATAATTATGACCTTCCCATTGATGATTCATTTCCGGATGATCATCTTCTTGCTATAATCAATGTCGAAATTCCTTGGTTTGCAGACATTGTTAACTATCTAGTATGTAAAATTCTTCCTCCAGAAATGAGTTATCAACAAAAGAAGAGATTTTTATCAGAAATAAAAAAATACTTTTGGGAAGATCCGCTCCTCTTTAGACATTGCGCAGACGGAATCATTAGGCGGTGTGTACCTAATGAAGAGATCAAGGACATTCTGTATCATTGTCATTCATCTCCTTATGGCGGTCATGCAAGCACAACCAAAACCACCGCCAAGGTTCTTCAATCAGGTTTTTTCTGGCCCACGCTCTTTAAAGATGCTCGAAATTTTGTCATCTCTTGTGACCGTTGCCAACGAACCGGCAACATTTCAAGGAGGAATGAAATGCCTCTCAATAATATTCTGGAAGTTGAGATTTTTGACGTTTGGGGTATTGATTTCATGGGACCTTTCCCCGCATCTTTCAACAATAATTACATTTTGGTAGCAGTGGACTACGTCTCAAAGTGGGTGGAAGCTATAGCATCTCCAACAAACGACTCAAAAGTCGTCATGAAGCTTTTCAAGGATACAATTTTTCCAAGATTTGGGGTTCCAAAAGTCGTCATAAGCGACGGAGGGTCACATTTTTCGCACCGCCAGTTTGATGCTTTATTAAAAAAGTACGGAGTCTATCATAAAACAGGCACCGCATATCATCCTCAAACAAGTGGGCAAGTGGAAATATCAAATCGAGAAATAAAGTGGATCTTGGAGAAAACGGTAATAAGTTCAAGAAAGGATTGGTCAATAAAATTGAACGATGCTTTATGGGCTTATCGCACCGCTTTTAAAACACCTATTGGAACCACTCATTTTCGATTGGTTTATGGAAAGCCATGTCATTTACCAGTGGAACTTGAGCATAAGGCATATTGGGCAATCAAAGCCCTAAACTATAACTTGACAGAAGCGGGTGAAAAGCGGAGACTACAGTTACAAGAGCTTGAAGAACTCCGATATGAAGCATACGAAAGTGTCAGATTATACAAGGAGAAAACAAAAAAATGGCGTGATGCTCATATAATGAGAAGGGATTTTAAAGAAGGGGACATGGTATTACTTTTTAATTCTCGTTTAAAGCTTTTTCCAGGAAAATTAAAATCAAGATGGACGGGCCCATATCAAGTGCGTAAAGTATATCCATACGGAGCCATCGAAATTGGGAACGAAACACAAGGAGATTTTAAAGTAAACGGGCAAAGACTGAAACACTACATAACCGGAGATCCAATCGGAGTGGTTTCATGTATTACTTTGGGCGAACCTACCTTCCCGTGATCCATTTTAGTAAGTTTTTCCCTTTACCCTCCCTAGATTTAGCATTATTCCTTGAAACATTGAGGACAATGTTCATTTCAAGTGTGGGGGGGTAAATCTATCCTTTAATTTTTCGCTTTCTAGTTTTTAAATTTTACTTGCTTTCTAGGATAGATTTAATCGCTTTCTAGTATAATTTTTCTTTTTTTAACTTAGTTGCATTTTTTTTCCTTTTTTATGTATAATAGTATATAAAAAAAAAAAATCCCTATGATGATCAAAAATCATTATCATTATGCTTGCCATTTGCCCTAGTATAAATGCCTTTATCTTTCCTCTCATATTTTCTATACACTTAGAAATCTATAAAAAGGAAAAGTATAAGGGATCTTTTTAGGAAATAATTGAAAGCCTCATAAGTTGGTATAGCACAATATAGAATCTCATCAAGAAAAATGCATTTGATTAGAAGAAATTCTTTTATGCTTGGTCATTTATGCAAACTTTGAATATATTCCTTTAAGATTGTACATTTTTTATCTTTATTAGATATTTATTCCCTTTTTAGAAGCACCTTTTTGTTTGCATCCCTTGAATCACACCCTTTCATAATTTCCATCCTTCCATTTTTTCAAATCAAGTCAAAGTAAAACACTTCTATCTTATTGCTAAAAAGAGTGACAATTGTCACCAAGCCTTAAAAGCAAAAAGAAACATATTATCTCCTAAGTAACTCGGGGCACGGCGTTCGCTGCGACGATGCTTCCTTGCCAAAACGGAAATAATATCCAAAAGTATTCTTGATCTAAGTATTAGGAACATGGGGCTCGCGACCACAATGTCTCCTACTTGAAAGGATCAAAAATAACTTAGGTCTTTTGCAAAAATATAACACGTACAAAAATAAGATAAATTTGTTTGACTTTGACGAGATTTTTCCACTACCATCATCCATTCTTCACCCTTGTGATTCAAGAATGTAATCCAATTCTTCGGAACTTCTAAATTATGAATAAATGTTTATACCTTCTCTTGTACGTCTTAAAGAAATAAAATTCATCTTTTCTAAAAAAATCACTCTAAAAAGTGATAAGCTTTTTCTACCAAGAAATAAAACTAAAGATTCTTCCTTCTAGCATGCTTTACTTGGTCAAAATTCTATATATACTATATTAGGTTATTGTCTTGCATTTTATCTCTTTAAAAATACCCCTAAAATATTTCTTCCTAAAATAAATTTTTAAAGGTATTCAAAATATGATTAGATAGATAAAGGCATTATCTACAAGGCATTTAAGGGCTTGCTACTTTATTTCTGAGGGATCAATCATATTTTTCTCCCTCTCCGTATTTCATTCTAAGTTTGCTTGGGGACAAGCAAAGGCTTAAGTGTGGGAGAGTTTGATAAGTGACTATTATATAGTCAATTATCCTAGTTTTTATATACTTTTACACAAACAAATCATCACTTTTTATTTAGTTTTTAGTATTTTTACTTACTTTTGCTATTTTATTAGATTTTACGTTTTTGGTATATTTTATACATTTCTAGACAGGTTTTAGGGTCATTTTATGACTAAAGGATACTTGGGCTAATTGGTCCGAAAGGATGGAGGAACACCAAGCAAAATAAGCACTCCAAGCCGAAACCATTCGGAGCGGCCGTGCAAAGCAAAACCAGAGCGGCCGTGCATCATAGGCCATGGCCGGCCATCTTGGCCCATGGAGTGGCCGAGCACCGAAGTGACCTGGCCGTGCCAAACCAGAGCGGCCGTGCACACTGCTTTAGGAGCGGCCGTGCAAATCTCCAAGATTCAAATTCAAAACTGGCGCCAAAGCGGCCACGGCCGTGCAAAATCCTTGACACGGCCGTGCAAGTCGTGACGGCAGATGTAAAGGCACCTTTTGATGGCACCCAATTGAAGAGTCTCCTCCCATTTATAAATAGGACCCTTGTAATCGCCTTAGATACGAATTCTTAGAGAGAAATTACCGATATTAGAGAGATAAAAGATACAAAGATTTATAACAACAATTTTCCAAAGGAGTTTGAAGATCAAAGTCATTATTTGTTCTTGGAATCACTTTGGAGGAAAAACAATAAAAAGTGAAGCATTATTCTCAAGCAATCATAAGTCTTTCTTACTCAATCTCTATTTATACTTTTCTGTTTATTTATGGCTTGTGAGTAATCCCCCATATTCTTGGGGTTGGAAACTCAAAAGCATGCTTATTCATCATTTAAAAATATTTAGTCTTGTCTTCTGTCTTCATCTAAAACAATCTCTTTATATTATTCTCTAAATGCCTTACATTTTGGCGATATACAATTTGTATGATTCACTAATTGAGAGAAGTACCTAGCGGAGAATCTCGATTGACGGAACCATATAAAGAAACTAGGTTCATTGATCACGAGAGTAGTTCAATGGCCTAGGGATGTTCCTTTAATGGAAAGTATGTTGACTTCCGTCCTTAATGGATTCTTACTAATTATGGTCACTAGAGATAAGTTTTAATGCCCGTTTGTGACAGAAGGGGCAAACATAAACGGATTTCTCAAACAGCTTAGGACATAATTAGTGAAGAATACAAACGCTATTGTCTTAGCCCGAAATAGCGTAGGCTTAACATACCATCCTTGCTTTTTATGAAAACCTTTTATTTCTAAGACAATGACAATTTGATGAATAAGAATATGCGTATGATTTCCAATCCCGAGAATGCTTCGTTTTATAAGATTTCAATTAAAGTATTTTCTGTTTATGCTCTCTCTATTATTCTAAAACAAATTTTATCTACCCCCAATCTTTTCTATATTTTCTAAAGACAAAAATATCCCTTAAGTAAACCCTGTCTCTGTGGGATCGACTCGTACTTGCACCCGCTATATTACAATAGCCCGTGCGCTTGCGGATATAAAATAAACCGTTAGGTTTCGACCGAACAACAGGAAACTCCCAGCCTTGACGGCTTTCCACCTTGATCACATGGTTAGTCCAACCAAACACCTTACTAGACACAGGATGAATTATCTTGGGCTATTTGAAATTACTCCTTATCACCACCAGCTTGGAATCTTTTATGTACCCTACTATGAAGAAATGGTGGAAAGCAGACTGATAGGGCTCAAAACCCAAGCTACGACAAAGTACAATAAAATCAGTGAGGTACCTCACGGCGTTGGCTCCTAGCATTGCTGGGACGACATGCATATCTCTTAGGAAAGATGAGGAAGAGGAAGTCTATCCCTCATCGTCGTATAGACTAAGGCCGAGGAGGGAACCTTACCCAACAATGGAGGACGCTCCAAATGGTTCGACATCGGATAATACAAATTGACATGATCAATCACCTCGGTCCATCTGTGGAACACTACGATGTTGGGGGATCCTGCATCTACATGGTCAATCCTATTCTTACTTGGGTAACCTATGTCTTCCCTAGGACATCTGTACCTCGTCAACATTTCCCCAATCTCCATCAAGTTCACCAACAACCACAGTCCATCAAATCGTCGATAAACCCTAAGGTTTTGATATAATAGCCATAGATGACATTGGGGGTATGACTCCATGTTCTGGCCATTTCTAAAGGAAGGATGAAGGGACAAGGATGTTCAAGAAAGGGTTTGAGAACAAATTCAAGAACAAGAAAAGATTGAAACCAGAGCAACAATGGCGGTCTCCATGAAGAACACGAACAGCAAAACCCAGAAACTTGAAATTAAATGCAGAAATCAGTAAATGAGGAAGAAATTATACCTTTAAATGGTTGATAGATATGGGTAACTGGAGCACGAAATCAAGAACAAGACCTTGCCATTTTAAACCTTGCTATTTTGCTCTCAAATATAAACAGTGATAAAAGATTAAAATTGTAAAGGGGTTTAGGATTTTATACCCTCAAATCTGGGTCGAATTCGGGTCGGACGCCGTTGTCTCCTTTACATTCAATGCTTTTGCGTATTTCCAAGACTTGTCAGACATCGTGCACCATGCCCCATCATTGCACTATTAACCGACGGATTTTGAAGCGACATCTCCCACGTCGATGCCCGTACGTATTCGTTTAAAGCCGAGGTAGAGCACTACTTCCTCCTCATCATAGCCGAGTTAGAAAGTCGGGGGGCCACTGAACGGTATAAACCGAGATATGATTATGGGTTAGTCCGGGAAAGGCCCAAATGGATTGGACCCTAAACATAATCCACACAAGTCTCATATACGACGAAGGGAGTGGGCTTTCCCTGCCTTCCTCGTACTTGCCTCCTTGTCATTTCCCCTATGTCGGCATGGACATAGCAGGCGTATAATGACCAAGGCCCAATAACACCGAGGAAGGCCTCCCTCCAAGGCCGAGTGATAGATATGTTTACATATCCAATTTATACAGTCTAAGCTCTATTTATTGCAAAATTCTCGAGAAAAATGGTAGTTTAATCGCTTTGTTAGTGTTGTTTTAGTTCAGGTTGACAAGGTGGAAAATTGGTGGTTTAAAGTGAAGAAAAGATGAAAATATGGAGCGGAGCAGACTTTGGGGGCTTTTGAGGCATTTTGGAGCTGCAAGGGCTTGTTGGGAATTTCCATAGCAAGGGCTTATAAGAAATTATAAAAGAAAGGAGAAATTGGCTGGCCAAATAGCTTGTGCGGCCGCCCTTATCCTCCGGCCTAGCTTGTGCGGCCGCCCTAGTCACATCGGCGATCGCCCTAGTGCCTCGGCCCCTCTTGTCCGGCCACCCAAGTCTCTTCGGTGATCGTCCTACTCTAGTCCACGTTCCAAGGCACTTTTCCAACAGTTTTGAAGGCAATTTGGGCCCTCCTTTGTTTATTTTTTTGCGCCTTAATCTCATTTTAGGGCCTTAATCAGCCTTTTCCACTTTAGTATATATAGTAGATGATATCATTTTTTAGGTTATGCTTGAATCTTGAGAGGCAAGAGGGAAGGCTACTCCCCCTTTTGGGGATATCTTGATTTTTCTTCATCTTTGTAAGATTTCTATTTTTCTATTTAGTGTTTTCTTTTCTATCTTTATGTTTAGGAGTAGCTAATTTAAATAGTTTCATGAGTTGAATTTAACATTATCAATTTAGTCTATGTCATAATTTTTTTTGTATTTTCAAATTTGATCTCTCTAGTTCTTTTTAGCTAATTTCATGAAAGTGTTAAAGATTGCAACTTTTGACTTTGATTAAGTCTTTAATTGCCTTTTAACCAATTGTGTTTGATTTTCCATTATTGAATTGGGGATTTTTCTCACCAAAGACTCATGCTTTAAAGTTTAAATTGATTTGTCCACTTGATTGAATTCAAATTTATTTAGGTTCTTTATCCTCTTGATCTTAAAGTTTTTCCTAATTTAATTACTTGGACTTGATTTGTGAAAAGTAATTGATTTGGAAATAATTGATTGAAATCTGACCGCGTTACCGTCCCAATCTTTGCAATAGTAGTGAACCCTAGATTGAGATTAATTACCTATTTTATCTACTAAAATAGCATAGATTGATGATTTTGTGAAGTCCAACCCATGAAATAAGTTCTCTTTATTGTATAATCTTTCTTTCTTTTTTCCTATTTGCTTACTTGTTTTCTTGCTTTTTTTAGTCTAAAGTTTTGATCTTTTTAGTAGTTATTTTGCTTTCAAAACCAACCCCCCCATTTATTCTTTTTTTTTTTTTTGCTATTGTGCATCATTTGAATTGTTCCAAACAACCAACCCGAATCCTTGTGGATTCGACCCCTACCTAGTACATTGCTACAACGGCACTCGTACTTGCGAGGGTTATTTTAACAAGAAGTGGGTATCTAATTTATATCCATCACCGAGCAAGGCTCCCTTGACGACGAGGAGACCTCCTCGGCTATCAAGCAAAGGAAATGGGTTTCCCCATTCTCCTCATTTCTTCTCCTCGGCATCATAATGAGTCGACCTGGTCACAATGACGAGGAGCCTCCTCCCCGGTGCACATGCAGAATTGCAGTTTCTACTATCCTACTCAAATTGGGACTGTGAGCAGTTATAATTCTCCTAGGATTATAACCATATCTCACACAAATTCAGGTCCAACAAGGATTCAACAATTATATTCCTACTTGGAGTAATATCTTATCTATATGCATTCCTATCCAACATGGATTATACAATGTTATACTTATAAATACAAACCATAATTCATATATTTTGGTACGTTATCTTTTGACTCTAAACTCTTGTCAATTGATTTCTCTCTCTCAAAGCACATAAGCTTACTCTCACGCCGGAGGGCCTTCGCCGGTGGAGCCCCGACTTAGTTTACGTGTTTGTTCATCTTTTTCAGGCTATTCAATCGCCGGAGTACAACCTTCCGCCGGATTTGGGCCGATCGGAACGTTTTTTGACATCATCAACATTATTTTCATGTGTAAATGTAAAAAGTCCCACTAAACATCCTAATCGGTAATTTCGTACATTTTTGATAATATATGTAGTTTCGAATAGTTACTTTAGGGTAAAAGCCCTAATTAAACCATTTAACATCATATTTACATGTAATTCTATTATTTTGGGACATAAATATACGATCTCTCTATCAGGAGAATGCACAGTGAAACTAATCCTTAAAAAATCAATTTTTCACTTTTATATTTAGACTAGTACTCTCTAGCCCGTGCCAATGGCACGGTAACAGTATGAACAATGACAATATGAAAATGATTGGTCCTATAAAATGTCACGTACTCTGCGATTGAGAGATTAGGGAGAAGTCTATTGCCTTAATATATGGTTAAAATTTTACACCACCACCACAAACACATATGCAAGAATATTTGCACAACAATGAATCCACCAACCAAAAAAGATTTAGATTATTTTTTTTACTCCAGAATATAAGCTTATAAAACAGCAAGGTGGGAGTACTAAATTATATAAACTCACAAATAAATTATAATCAACATTGGTTGCAGCAGCATAACATGTAAACTCACAAATATTTTGGACATTGTTGTAGGAAACTCACTAATTTATGGAGCTAAATAATCATCCAGTCACTGAACTCATCGACTTACCTCATACATTAGTACTTCATAATCATCCAGAAATAGTTGTGTGCGTTGTTTTTTAAGATGCCAGCATGGATATGCTTTAGAACATTTGTGGCTAGGTGCAGCAACAGTAGGCTTAAGAGGCTCATTTATAGTAACCTACAACTTTCTTGGTGAAACTTCAACATTGCTTGTGGAGACAGTGGTTGCTTTTGGCCCGCCACTTCTAAACTCCATGACCCATGATCACTGATTTTAAGTACTAAGAATAATCTCCACACCCTGGTCCAAATGGTCAAATGGTCATAATGAATAAACAACCATAAGCTCAAAATAGGTAGTGCTTCCACAAAACTTCAGCATGTACATCAATATTGACAAAAGCCTCTCACTAATCACTATAACTTTTGCTAGAATGTAAAAAAATGTGTATAAATGACCATTGAATCTGTTAAAAAAACCATTGCACACATTTGTTTTTCCTAAGTTCTCACAGTAACAAAATATCCACGACTTATTACCATATTATAAAGCAACCTACATCCCAGTATCATCCAAATACTATAATTCTTTCAATCTAAAAGGAATGAAACACCAAAATTAGTTAGTTATGCAAGTATAAAAAAGTTCATTAGTATTAAGCTATTTCTAATGATGCAAACCTCTTTTTAGACTTTCCACCATTAACTATCAAGCAAAAAGGAAAGATTAAAACATCATGACAAATTTTTATGTACCTGTGAATGTGGTGCCCAAGATTAGCGGCTCTCTTTTTATATTTTTTATTTTTGGAACCGCTTTCTCGTGTAAGGGGGATCACCGCCTCACATCAGTTTGGAAACGTCCGATTTAAATTGAAAAAACGGAGTCGCCACACCATTTTGATTTCCTTAAAACTTTGAAAAAAAGGATTTGGGTCCGGAGGTTAAGTTACCCTTTGGGAAGAACGGATCGTCGTTCACCCAAAGAGCCTTGTCGGAGCAAGTCTTCCAAGATCCGCTTTTCATGCTTGCCTTAGTGTTTTCGTGTGTGGGATGTGTGTTTTGAAAAGAAGGGAATGTACCAAGTGGTCTTCCGGACGTATAAACCATGAGTTGGTTATCGCTCGGGATTCCTTGGATTTTTGATATGTTTGGGACTTTGGTCCCGTTCTCATCTTGGACTTATGATCATCATGATGAGACCTTGGGTCACATGTGATCGGAATAGGGACACCGGTTTTTATAGTCCAAGGATGAGACTCTTTAGAAAGGAATGACCTTTGCCCATCAATCCTACATCTTGAGACGATTTGAGCTCTTTCGGGACATTTATGCTCGTCTCAAGTGATGATCGGAGATATGTGGCTCAAGTTCATCCTTTTCTAAAGGATAATCCGTCTATGACATCTTTAAGTGGAGAAAATGATGTAAAGATAGGACCTTTACACCATTTAGCTCCAAGAGATGCTCCAAGTATCAAAGGGGACTAGGGGAGGGGTATAAAGATTGGATCTTTATACTCATCCTATGCCTTTTTGTGCCTTATGAAGGTCACTAGGCAATCCTAGGAGAGAGATCCAACCATGAGGGACATGGGGAATGCATTTTAAGCTAAAGATGACATTTTTAGTGAAAAGATGACATTTTATATGAAAAGATACTATTTTTGATGAAAAGGATGCTACTTAATATGCAAATATGATATTTTAAGTGCAAAGGATGCTACTTTATATACAAAGATGGTATTTTAAGTGCAAAGGATGCTATTTTTCACATCACCATGTGAGAGATCTACCCTAGAACAAGCCTTTTTGAGGTCTTATTGTTCATCCTTGGGTTGGATCTTCCATGGATCCTATGTGATAGGGAAAAGGGGGTAATATGATTTACATGCCTAAAGATGTGATCTTTAATGACAATATATCAAGTACCAAGCAAGTATATAGCAATATGTAAAGCAAGGAGCAATATGAAAAGTAACAACAAGTATATTTCAAGAAAAAGGGGAGGAGAGGTTACCAATGGTGGTGTCCCTCTATCTCTTTGAAGTTTGCCTAGGGAAGGACCAACTTTGGAAGGGTTTTGAAGAGGAGGGAGGTGGTTTTTGGTGCTCTCAGTTCTCTGGAATTTCGTGGTGGTATTTTGGCAGAGTAACACTGCTAAAAATTGTCCCTGAAAATGGGTAGAGGAGGCCTCTATTTATAGGCACTCTGGCAATGGCTAATGAAGCCGTGCGGCTGTAACCCCAGGGCTAATGAGGCCGTGCGGTCTTATCCAGAGATGACTCAGCTTATTTCTAGAACCATGCAAGGTGGCCTTCTAGAAGGGCTTTTCCAGCAAAGGACTACGTGGAATTTTAATTCCTAGCAAGTCCTTCGCCCCTCGGAAGGTTTGGAAAAGTTCCCAAATTGCCCCTGAACTTTAGGAAAGTCCGGGGAATTGCCGGGAAACTTAACCTGAAGGCATGAGCCAGATTTGGGTACTTCAGTACCCCATCACAAAAGTCAGTCAGAAAGACCCACAAAGTATGTCAAAAAAGACACAAAAGTGAAGAAGATGAACACAATGAAGCTACAGAGCTTCTTCAACAAATAAAGAGAAAAAAACTTGGTTGCTAGTTAATGAGGAAAGTAAAATTAAAAAAAAATGCTGAAGAATGTGTCAGTGACTAATATTTGCAATATTATTTGAGGTCTTCTCATGCTGATTTTTTTAATTCAGAATATATTTACAGGATAGCATATAAGGTTTGATCTCTTCCTGGTGGTGGGTGCATACAAAAAAGGAAAGTTTACAGTTCCAGTTTCCTTAACTCCAAGATGAGCAGAAGGTATCTTCCGAGGTATAAACTCCTTTCGATCACCATGACCAATAGTTGCTTTTGGTCGATCCAACTCAAGTGATATTAGCCTTGGCTGCTGGTACCCAACATCAAGAAAGTCTTGGATCTAAGCAGCAGTAAACCTTACTTCTTTCTCAGTCCAAAATCCTTCCTCAGCCATAGCATAACTCAATTCCAAAACCTTTTCGAATAATCAATGCTTGCTTGATCTCCACGACACTAAGAATTTAATCAAATGACCCACATTTACATGAAGATCTTTCTCTTCAGAAAAAGGGTAGGCTTCAATCCTATCGTATCGATGAACTGTAGGGGGATAAACTACAACATATCCATCAATTTCCCACAAAAGCCTATGTGCCCAATAACCCCTTAACACATCAGAAGCCATCGAACTAACAGTAGCAGGAAGCATCAAACCCCAAAATGCAGAAGAATGATAAATTGTATTAAAGGAATTCATAGGCACCATAGTACCTTGTGGCAACGCCACTTTAGGTGCATGATCATCAAACCTAATATCAAAAGGTTCCAAATTTGGTTTTCTAGTAAAATAAAAAACTGAATCCACATCCGGCAACCCATTCGAAATCCCCTGCTAAATAAATTGCTTCCCACAGGAGAAAGGAACAGTAACTCATAGCTTTGGTCAAACCTAACATCTTTCTTTAACTTGAAACTTGAAATCAAGATTCAGTACCTTGGATTATAAGGTCCAAAAATGGGCTGACTCATAAATCAGACAGAGGGCCTAGAATCAAGACACACTTGACAAATTCACTAACCTGTACAAAATTGGTGTGGTCTTCTCACTATTGGTAAAATTACAGATTTTGTTGAAGTCAATGTTTAGCCTCAAAATTTGAGTTGGCTATGAAGGTACTTGTTCTAGACAAACGAAAAACTCAAAATACAACTCATTTGAAACAGACGTACACAGAGTATTATTTTGTCTGTTTACTCATGTACCCGATGAGGGCGAGCATTGGCGCAACGGTTAAGTTGCTCCTTTGGTGACCATAAGGTCATGGGTTCGAACCTTGGCGAACAGCCTCTTAGCAATTGTCAGGGGAAGGCTCTAGCAAATGGTTCCCTCTCCCAACCCCCACCTGGCGGAGAGCCCTTAGCGCACCGGGGTTTGCCCTTTACTCATGTACCCGATCATGAAACACTAAGCAAAAAGGCTATCTGATGTGAACATTCCCCTCACCTCTCTCTTTCCTACCTCATATTGAGATGTAAAGTTCAATTGAAAATCTTAGTCCTAATCTTTGTGGTATGGTTAACATACTAATCACATAATTGATTTTGAACACAAACGGATTGCTGGACAAAGAACACAGAATGTGTCATGAATGTTTATAAGGAGTGGGATAAATTTAAGCATTTAATGGCAAGGGAGAAAATGAAGAACTTTCATGTTAACCTGTACAAAATTGGTGTGGCCTTCTCACTATTGGTAAAATTACAGATTTTGTTGAAGTCAATATTTAGCCTCAAAATTTTGAGTTGGCTGTGAAGGTACTTATTCTAGACAAACGAAAAACTCAAAATATAACTCATTTGAAACAGACGTACAGAGTATTATTTTGTCTGTTTACTCATGTACCCGATCATGAAACACTAAGCAAAAAGGTCATCTGATGTGAACACTCCTCTCACCTCTCTCTTTCCCACCTCATATTGAGATTTAAAGCTCAATTGCAAATCTTAGTCCTACTCTTAGTGATTAGGTTAACGTACTAATCACATAATTGATTTTGAACACAAACGGATTGCTGGACAAAGAACACAGAATGTGTCATGAATGTTTATGAGGAGTGGGATAAATTTAAGCAATTTACGGCAAGGGAGAAAATGAATCACCACCTTTGAATTTTACCTAGGTAGTCCTTATGTATCTATAGAGAGAATTAAACAGCAAGAGTCATTCGCTTATCCCTTTTCACCATAACAGACTATCGATCCAATACACAACAGATGAATCACCTCCCTATCATGCATGATTTCAAATATACTTCTGGAATCACCTGCATGCAACAACATCAAACTTCATCCCATCAAAAATTTTATTCCCTCTGTCCCTAAATGAAAGTCCAAAAAAATTTACTCTTAATCAAGAGCAAACATTTATTAACACTTCAATTTATATCCCTCAACTGCTTTAAGTACTAAACTACATACTACCCTGATCTAAGCCCATTGTCCAAATGTTCCATTTTTCTTCCCCACCAAATCTCAGTTTTTAATCCTTTATATTAACCCTAACACTATTACTACCCTCATATTTATCCCCTTGTATAATTTATCCAATGGTCAATAATAATTTCCCTCATAATCTCACCTATAGATGCTTCAAAATAAATTAAAAAAAAAGAGTCTCAAATGCTCATATTAACTACTTGAAGTTCTAGTTGCAGCAAAGTAAGATCTATAATTGAAGCATTACAATGTTCGATTATATATTAAGGTGGTAGTCAAGTAAAGCAGAGTAAGGTGGAAATAGCAAAAAGAAAGTTTCAGTGTAGTTACAATTTTATACTCCAAAAAAGAAAAGGTTGACACATGGATAATGTGTTTGCCTTAACTGGATAGTGGCAAAGAAGCAGCAGACTAATTAAGCCCCCATTTGTCATACAATAAAACTCTATATCACATAGGAGTATTTATTTGTATAAAAGTCAAGAAAGTAGAAGACAATGTATGCTTATCATACCTAAAAACTACTTTATTATTCATTCGTATACGATTTCAGTTACCTAAAAACTACTTTATTATGAATCATGATAAATGAAAGTAAAGGAGAAAATAATATGCATACTCCATGTAACAGTATGATGCAATTAATTTAAATGATGCAAATGAATACATGAACAAACGTAACAGTAGAATCCTAATATAGTTGAAGAAAAGTACCAATTTGAATTCCATTGAGTTTTTGTTAAATTTAGTTAAAGTTTAATCCAGTTAGACCCACCTCATATTGAGATTTAAAAAACAAAGATTAATGATGTTGTTAACATAACGAATATGTCTGTATTTCCTTCTGTTGATATATAAAAAAGATTCTGAAGTTTGGGTCAGTGTAAGTACCCAAAGCTGGCTCATGCCTCCCGGTTAAGTTTCCCGGCGATTCCCCGAACTGTCATAAAGTTCAAGGGCGATTCGGGAACTTTTCCAAGCTTTCCAAAGAAGGAAGGACCCGCTAGGAATTAAAATTCTAGGCAGGACTTCACTGGAAAGGGCATTCTAAAATCTGCCACCTTGTAGGTTTCTAGAAGGAAAACGGATAAGGCTCGTCTTGTCATGCGACATAACGTGCCTTGACAAATTCCAATTCACCACCTTGCATGTTTCTAGAAGGAAAACGGTTATGGCTCGTAATGTCGTGCGATATACTAAGCCACTGCCATGCAGCCTATAAATAGAAGCCTGCACCTCTCATTTTGGGGGCCCTTTTCCACTCCTTAAGGTTACTTTGCCCAAATTACGTCCAATACACACAGAAACAACCCTAATCCCCTATTAACCCACTCTCATACACATAAAAAATCAATCTTTATATCTCCCTCTCTTGGTCTTATACCACATACACATAGAACCAACGGTTCTCATTCAATCCAGGTTTGATATCAGCTCCAGAGGCTGATGTTTGAAGGCTCCTATATCTAACTTGATATAGGAGTCGTGTTCTTCAAGGGTAACGACTCTCTATCCCTTTTTTCTCTTTCTATCTTCCTTCTATATGAGATTTCTATACTAAAGGTGTTGATTATGATGCATCCAGATTAGGATTGCATGTTCTAGTCTCATATTGTTTAGATCCGTATCTGTTTTCATATCATTTCATGTAATCGCATCGGCTTGATACTGTTTTGCATGAACATTCGAGATGAGTATGGATCTCTCATATCCACACCCTCTTGAAGTGTTCATTGTTGATGTATGTACTACCTGAGATTCATCTATAATGTAACTTGACTGTATTATGGCCTTGCCGAAGTCAGAATCTCGCTTGTAAAAGTCTCTGCAAATGGCTAAAGGTGTCACGCGACAGAACTTGCCATGCAAGTCCTGTGTCACGCGACAACCTTGGCCAGTCTGCAGAAACATTCCTCTTTCAGCTGTAATCTGATTTTAACCTTTTCCAAGTTGTAATCTAATATCAATCTGTGCTTTAAATATCATTTTCCCCCACACAAACGAGTCATCGGGGATCCTTTCCCAAGGATGAACGAGGGCCCCACATGTGGTTTGTTCTAGGGAAGATCCGCATGATGATGATGTGATGTCCCTTTATTCTTACATAAAAATGCAATCTTTACTTTCAAATGCAACTCCCCATGACCCTCATGGTTGGATCACTCTCCAAGGATTGTCTAGTGACCTTCCTAAGGCACAAAAAGACATAGAATGAGTATAAAGATCCAATCTTTATACCCCTCCCCTTAGTCCCTTTGGTACTTGAAGCATCTTATGGGGCGTAGCGGGGTCAAGGTCTCATCTTTACATCGCTCCCTCCATATAAAGATGCCATAGTTGAAGTCCCTTTAGAAATGGACGAGCCTAAGCCCCTACATCTCCGATCATCACTTGAGACGAGCATAAATGTCCCTATCGAGCTCAAATCGTCTCAAGACATAGGATTGATGGGCAAATGTCCTTCCTTTCTAAAGAGTCTCATTCTTGGACTATATAAAAAAAGGTGTCCCTATTTCGATCACATATGACCAAAGGTCACTTAATGATGATCATGAGTCCAAGATGAGCACGGGATCAAAGTTCCAAATACATCAAAATCCAAGGAATCCCGAGCGATAACCAAACCATGGTTTATACGTCTGGATGACAAATTGGCACATTCCCTCCCTTTTCAAATCACACACACACACACGAAAGCACAAAACAAGCACGAAAATTGGATCTTGGAAGACTTGCTTCAGCAAGGCTCCTTAGGTGAACGCCAAACGTTCTTCCCAAGGAGTAACTTATCCTCCGGACCCTATTCCTTTTTTTCAAAGTTTTGAGGAAATCAAAAAGGTGTGGCGACTCCGTTTTTCAATTTAAACCGGATGTCTTCAAACCGATGTGAAACGGTGACCCCTTACACAAGAAAGCGGTTCAACAAAAAAAAATGCCGCGATCTTTGGGCCCACATTCACAGTTTGGCGACTCCGCAGGGGACATTGTAAATTTTTCCAAACTTCTTTTCTCATAAGAAGCGTTGGAAACGTTTACGAGGGTTAGCCTTTCGCCGCGGATCCGATTTTTGTGCTTGTATCTCTTTTTCATCATTTTTGCATGCATTTTGGTTTTTGGGATTGTGCATATTCTGAATATTGAACAGGAAACTTTCTGGAGCTGAAAAGGTGCCAAAATGTCCGGAGAAATAGCCTGGAAATGAAAAAAATTTGGAACCTGGAAAATTGCTTGATCCAGCCGTACGGCTTGATCTTCCTAGATCCTAGCCGGGCAGCTTCTTTGGGCAGTTCCACCAGGACACAATCTGAGGTTAATCTGGCAGCTTTGGCAGCTTGTGGCTATTCGGGCCCAAGATCGATCGGGCTCTTAAAATTTACGTGCTTAATTGTTGCATTTCCCCCGTCCCGAAAATCATTCCTTTTAAAACACATTTTTGAAAATCTCTGTTTTAACTAAGAAAGGAACATTTTTAGGAGGCCGCACACTATGCGCACCATTATATCCTGTACACTTTGCACGCACGTCCTTTTATCTCGGGGTGGTTGTTCAGCTGCAGTCACGGGCAGCATTACGATGCTCCCGGGCGCGCACGGAATCATCCCAAACTCCCCATGGCAGCCAGTGTCGACCAATGCACAGTCCGTGCCACACATTTTAAAACCGTGACTTTTGGTTGGTTTTTGGCCTAGATCGTGTCATATAGCCTAATTGCATACCCCCGTAAAGGTCAAACCTTAGCCCATGTCGAGAGTCAAGATTCTTCGCGCAAGCGAAACTCTGCCGAAATTTCGCTAAGGAAAAATTGGCAGAATCTTGACTCCGACATTGACTTCGACTTTGACCTGCACGGGATACGTAAGAGTCAAGCTCGAGTCCATGCCAAAAATTAGGATCTTTCGCACAAGTGAAGCTCTGCCGAAATTCCGTCAAGGAAAATTTGGTAAGATCTTGACTTCGGCATTGACTTTGACTTTGACTCACGCAACGTATGCAACAAAGCTCAATGTGACACTGTGTCATTCGGCTTTTACCGTCCGACCCATGCCTATTATTTTCTTGGACCAATGCCAAAAGTCAAAACGTCAATCGCGCAAGCGAAACTCTGCCGAAATTTCATTAAGGCTGAAAGACGAGACTTTCCCGGCATTGCCTTGACTATAATCCGCATCGCTAGTGCGTTAAAAGTTCCTATGACCCACTAGACCCTAGGAGCGTTCTTCTCTCGGTCGGTGGGATCCGCGTGCCCTATAGGACTCTCGCTCGGGGCTGTCCACCCTGGGAGGTCGAAATACAGGTGGAAAACGAGGGACTTATACACGTAGTAAAGGAACCCACTGATCCAGGATCTAGAGTAGTTGCGAAAAAGAAGGGCAACCCCCTTTTCCAACCAAATAGAAATAAATAAAAGACACTATTTTAAGTAAACTTGAACAATTAATGAAATCAAATTTGCATGGTCCTATCTCTGGAATCTTTAATCGCGACCTTGTCCGATCTCCGATCTCGACATTTCACGGTTAAATTCCCAATCTCGACCTTTCACGGTCAAATTTCCAATCGCAACCTCCACGGTCCGATCTCTGACTTTCGATCCTGACCTTTCATGGTCAAATTCCCAATCTCGACCTTTCACGGTCAAATTTCCAATCTCGACCTCTCACGGTCAAATTTTCAATCCCGACCTCCACGGTTCGATCTCCGATTTTCGATCCTGACCTCTCACGGTCAAATTTCCAATCTTGACCTTTCACGGTCAAATTTCCAATCGCGACCTCCACGGTCCGATCTCCGATTTTTGATCCTGACCTTTCACGGTCAAATTTCCAATCGCGATCTCCACGGTCCGATCTTCAATCTCGATCTTTCACGGTCAAATTTCCAATCGCGACCTCATAGTCCAACCTCCGATATCAATCTTTCGTGGTCAAATAGGCAATCCTGACCTTTCACGGTCAAATTTCCAATCGAGACCCTCCACGGTCCGATCTCCGATTTCCGATCTTGACCTTTCACGGTAAAATCTCCAATCGAGACCCTCACGGTCCAATTTTCGATCTTGAACTTTCAAGGTCTAATCCTTTCTGATCAATTAGGATTAGAAGAAAATGTGTTTTAAGCAAAATTTAAGCGATAAGTGCATGTTACTTGAGCCTTCAAGCCTAAACGCTTACCTCCGAGCCTAAACCTCGAACCCCCAAGTCTAAACATTGCCTATCTCTTTTCCGCAGCGAGAAAGAAGTGAGTGAGAATACCGGGTCAGCAGCTTTTCAGTGCAGAAACCTCAGGTTCAGACAGTTCAGCAGAATCATCAGTTTTGTCTACTCAGGGGTTTAGAATGGCAGATATGACAAAAAACAGTGATGGTACGGGTAATCCGATGACTAGAGAGGAAGAGTTAGTCCTAGCTCTGGAAAATGCCCATAAGCTTCACGAGGAGCAACAAGATGCTCATCGGTGCTCTCCGGCGTCATGGGGTTCAAGTAACAGTTGAGGCAAATGGTTCTCTGGTCATGGTCGAAGATGAAACTCCAGAAACAGTGATTTCAGTCCCTCCATCCTACAACCAATACTCTCCATCCTACAACCAATACCCTCCATCATACAACCAATACCCTCCATCCTACAGCCAATACCTTCCTCCACCCACATATGATCCCTTGCCAAGGACTACTCCTCTTCAATCTTTTCCAACATCTCAGGCCATCAGGGCTCCATCGCCCTCAGCTCCTCAGAACGGATTGGGCTTCATTACGCCTGTTTCTCAGTTTCACCCACCAGCCAGTACTACCCCTTTCACTCAAAACAACCAGCGCAGCGCTGAATCATCCCAAACAGATCCCAATATCCCTCAAAGTCCTCCCAGGTTCACTTCCTTCCATCAATATGCTCAGTCAACAAATTTCATCCCCGTGACTTTTCCGACCCATTTCTTTGGACAACTTGTACTTGCTCCAACGGCTTCATGGCCTCAAATACCTCCACTTCCACCAATATCATGGGCACGTAACTGATCTCTGCCTCGGTCTGCGGTATGGAATCCGTGGTTACCGTAAAATGGAAAGCTCTGCCGTCCCCGGCAACCGACCGAAGAGTAGCTAAGCTAGGGGTTACCTATCCTTAAGCAAGAAAAAAAATATAATAATCTCTCAGTCAACTTTCGTAGGTTCTAGTACTTTCCTCTTTCAATCAAGTCCTCCTTGGACATTGTAATTAATATTAAATCTTCTATAAAAGAGTCTTTTTCATTTCTTGCTAGGCCTAAGACATTATTTGCACACCTACATTACATTTAATGAAATGGTTTTATTTTATATAATCACTTGCATTGCTCAACAAATAATCACTCAAAATAATTAACGTCCTGATTAATCAGTGTGAGAAAATCAACTAATGCTTTCCCCATACACTTTCCTTACCTCACAAAAGCCTTCATCAAGCCATACACCTCCCAAATCATGTCCTCATCGTCACCTTGACCAAGTCAACGACGGCGGCAACATCAAGGAAAAACAAAAGGCCACTCAGCTTCGAGAAGATTGACCCCATGTCGACAACAACCTAGGAGCTTACCTTTGCCCTCGAGTGCTTCAAAAAAATAAAAAAGAAAAAAGAATAATGCAAAAAGAGTAATACCCAGCTAGGCTAAGAACCTTGTAAAGGGTAGTCTAGGCAAAAAACAGGGTTGCACATAAAAAAGGAAAAAAATATATATAGTGCAAAAAGAGTAATACCCAGCTAGGCTAAAAACCTTGAAAAATGACGGTCTAGGCAAAATACAGGGTTGCACATTAAAAAAAAAAAAAAACAAGGATCTAGCGTCACCAATCAAAATCTTGACGGATAGGCAAAATCAAAGCTCGAAGAATAAATGTTGTCGATAACAATGGGGCGGTCGAAGCAAAGGCAGAAGCATTTCATAAGCCTTTAGGCATATACAAATCCTTTCTCCCCCAATAAAAGACGAAAATCAGAAAGCAATTGAAGCAGCCGTCCAAAAATGACTTGGTCAAGGAATCATCCCGAGGCCCATACCTCACCATCCAATCTTCTCATCCGAGCCTTTCCACTAAAGGAACCACAAATCCCATTTCCCAAAGCCAAACACAGTTCAGCCGAAGCCGAACTACGGCGACCTGAGCTCCTCACAGTGAGGGGAACGTAGGCAACCAGAAATGGTCCGGTCATAAGCATATTCAAATTCCAGAAAATTCGGTCTCATCAGTGGCCTTTCCTGTAAACATATCCAAATTCCAGAAAATTCGGTCTCATCAGTGGCCTCTCCCATAAACACATTCAATTCCAGAAAACCCGGTCTCATCAATGACCTCCCTATACACAGACCTTTCTTTCACACATAGCCAACCTTGATCCGCGACATCGGTTGACTTTCTCCTCATGGTTAATCAAAATGTTTGTTCATATCGAGAAATAACCCGAACATTAATAAAGGGTTTTAAGCAATCTTGTGATCATTGTAAATGAAACAAGTTTTCAGATGTCTTGACAAGTCTTCTCTTTCTACATCTTAGGAAAAATAGTGCTAAACACTGATTTTCTGTCAGCAGAGGCTTCCATACACTTTTACAAACCTTTCTACGCTTATACTCTCTCAAAAGAGTCAAACCCAAAGCGAGTTCTCGTGACTACGTCGAATAAGGCCATCAAAATAACACAAAATCGGGATCTATTCCCACCTTTCGAAAAATATGCCCCTGCATGGATAAATTTCTAAAAATTCTTTGCTTTCACATCTTCTTGCGGTTGACTGAATGACTAAAGAAAGTAAGTACGAAAGGATAGGTTCTCCTCTTCTGCTACGATTCGCATTAGGGCTGCCTTGAAACTCTTCAAGGTTGAGGATTTGACAAGCCATTTCTTTAGACTGGGGCTTCTTTAGTCATTTTTGGGGTCCGCATCGGGTTCCTCACCATGTCACAAAATGGATTCAGTCTTGGTCAGATCAACCTTAGGATCACTTTTGCAGTACCAATCAGATTGGGACTTTCGCTAGGTTATCAGTCAGAACTCCACCAAGTCACCTCTTCAAGTCGGGGCTTTGCCAATAAAAGGGACCTTTCCTTGCTTTAATAAAACCTGGGGTTTGCAGAATTTTTTCCTCAGACTGGGGCTTCGATAAGTCACATCCATCCTCAGAAGAGAGGTTTGGTCACTTTGACATTCACTTTAGTCTTTGGTTCTAAAAGCCTGTCAACATCAAGCTTCAAGTGCCAGAGTTTGAGAAAGGAACATTAATCAAGACCCGAGGTTTACCCAATCTCAGCCCGAGAGGGAATTTTGGGCCCACATTCATAGTTTGGCAACTCCGTTGGGGAGATAATTTTGAGCACTGTTACTCTACCAAATTCAAACCACGAATTTTCAGAAACTAAAACCCACTCAAAACCACCTCCCTCCTCTCCAAAATCCTTCCAAAGCTACTCCTTCCTTAGGAAAACCTCAAGGGAGATAGAGAAACACCACCATTGGTAACCTCTCCTTCCTTTATCTTTGAAATCTACTTATTATCTTGTTATATTGCTCATTTGCTATTTATCTTGCTATTTATTGCCTTTATATGTGATTTATTGTCATAAAGATCAAATTTTTACTATGTAGATCATCATATCCCCTTTCCCCTTATCACATGGGATTCATGGAGAATCCATCCCAAGGATGAACAAAAGACCACTAATGGTTTGTTCTAGGGTGGATTCCTCACATGATGATGTGAAAAATGTCATCTTTATTACATAAAAATGTCATCTTTTCCATAAAAATATCATCTTTATCATTATTATGTCATTTCCCTTCCCATTGACCTTGCTTCCAAGGATTGTCCACCTAAAAGGTTCTTAAAGGACATAGGAAAGCCTCAAAGGTCTCCCCTTTACATTCCTAGTCTTAGTTTTCATAGTGTTCATTACACTTGTTTGCATAAAAATGTCATCTTTACTTTCAAATGCAACTTCCCCATGTCCCTCATGGTTGGATCACTCTCCAAGGATTGCCTAGTGACCTTCCTAATGCACAAAAAGGCATAGGATGAGTATAAAGATCCAATCTTGATACCCCTCCCCTTAGTCCCTTTGGTTCTTGAAGCATCTCTTGGGGCGTAACGGTGTAAAGGTCTCATCTTTACATCGTTTCCTCCACATAAAGATGCCATAGTTGAAGTCCCTTTAGAAGTGGATGAGCCTAAGCCCCTACATCTCCGGTCAGCACTTGAGATGAGCATAAATGTCCCTATCAAGCTCAAATCGTCTCAAGATGTAGGATTGATGGGCAAAGGTCCTTCTTTTCTAAAGAGTCTCATTCTTGGACTATATAAAAAAAGGTGTCCCTATTTCGATCACATATGACCAAAGGTCACTTAATGATGATCATAAGTCCAAGATGAGCACGGGATCAAAGTCCCAAACACATCGAAATCCAAGGAATCCCGAGCGATAACCAAACCATGATTTATACGTTCGGATGACAACTTGGCACATTCCCTCCCTTTTCAAATCACACACACACACGAAAGCATAAAACAAGCACGAAAATTGGATCTTGGAAGACTTGCTTCGGCAAGGCTCCTTGGGTGAACGCCAAACATTCTTCCCAAGGAGTAACTTAACCACCGGACCCTATTCCTTTTTTTCAAAGTTTTGAGGAAATCAAAATGGCATGGCGACTCCGTTTTTCAATTTAAACCGGATGTCTTCAAACCGATGTGAAACGGTGACCCCTTACACGAGAAAACGGTTCAACAAAAAAAAGCGCTGCGATTTTTGGGCCCACATTCACAGTTTGGCGACTCCGCTGGGGACATTGTAAATATTTCCAAACTTCTTTTCTTATAAGAAGCGTTGGAAACGTTTACGAGGGTTAGCCTTTCGCCGCGGATCCGATTTTTGTGCTTATATCTCTTTTCCATCATTTTTTGCATGCATTTTGGTTTTTAGGATTGTGCATATTCTGAATACTGAACAGGAAGCTTTTTGGAGCTGAAAAGGTGCCAAAATGTCCGGGGAAACAACATGGAAATGAAAAAATTTTGGAACCTGGAAAATTGCTTGATCCAGCCATAAGGCTTGATCTTCCCAGATCCTAGCCGGGCGGCTTCTTTGGGCAGTTCCACCAGGACACAATCTGAGGTTAATCTAGCAGCTTTGGCAGCTTGGGGCTATTCAGTTCCAAGGTTGACTGGGCTCCAGAAAATTTACATACTTAATTGTTGCATTTCCCCTGTCCCAAAAATCATTCCTTTAAAACACATTTATGAAAATCTCTGTTTTAACTCAAAAAGGAACATTTTTAGGAAGCCGCACACTACGCGCACCATTATATCCTGTACACTTTGCACGCACGTCCTTTTAACCCGTGGTGGTTGTTCAGCTGTAGTCATGGACAACATTACGATGCTCCCGGGCGCGCCGGAATCATCCCAAACTCCCCATGGCAGCCAGTGTCGACCAATGCACAGTCCGTGTCACACATTTTAAAACCGTGACTTTTGGTTGGTTTTTGGTCTAGACCGTGTCATATAGCCTAATTGCATACCCCCGTAAAGGTCAAACCTTAGCCCATGTCGAGAGTCAAGATCTTTCGCGCAAGCGAAACTCTGCCGAAATTCCGCCAAGGAAAAATTGGCAGAATCTTGACTCCGGCATTGACTTCGACTTTGACCCGCACACGATACGTAAGATTCAAGCCCGAGTCTATGCCAAAAATCAGGATCTTTCACACAAGCGAAGCTCTGCCGAAATTTAGTCAAGGAAAATTTGGCAAGATCTTGACTCCGGCATTGACTTTGACTTTGACTCACGCAACGTATGCAACAAAGCTCAATGTGACACCGTGTCAGTCAGCTTTTACCGTCCGACCCATGCCTATTATCTTCTTGGACCAATGCCAAAAGTCAAAACGTTAATCGCGCAAGCGAAACTCTGCCGAAATTCCGTTAAGGCTGAAAGACGAGACTTTCCCGGCATTGCCTTGACTATAATCCGCATCGCTCGTGCGTTAAAAATTCATATGACCCACTAGACCCCTAGGAGAGTTCTTCTCTCTCGATCGGTGGGATCCGCGTGACCTATAGGACCCTCGCCCGGGGCTGTCCCCCTGGAAGGTCGAAATACAGGTGGAAAACGAGGGGCTTATAGACGTAGTGACGGAACCCACTGATCCAGGATCTAGAGTAGTTGCGAAAAAGAAGGGCAACCCCTTTTCCAACCAAATAGAAATAAATAAAAGACACTGTTTTAAGTAAACTTGAACAATTAATGGAATCATAATTGCATGGTCCTATTTCTGGAATCTTTAATCGCGACCTTGTCCGATCTCCGATCTCCGATCTCGACCTTGTCCGATCTCCGATCTCGACCTTTCACGGTCAGATCTCCGATTTTTGATCCTGACCTTTCACGGTCAAATTTTTGATCTCGATCTTTCACGGTCAAATTTCCAATCGCGAACTCTATGGTCCGATTTCCGATCTTCGATCCCGACCTCTCACGGTCAAATCTCCAATCGAGACCCCCACGGTCCGATCTCCGATTTTCTGTCCTGACCTTTCACAATCAAATTTTCAATCTCGACCTTTTACGGTCAAATTTCCAATCGCGACCTCTACGGTCCGATCTCCGATCTTTGATCCTGACCTTTCACGGTCAAATTTCCAATCTCGACCTCTACGGTCCGATCTCCGCTCTTCGATTTCGACCTCTCACGATCTAATTTCCAATCAAGACCCTCCCAGTCTGATCTTCAATCCCCAATCGAGACCTTTCACGGTCCAACCTCCGATATCAATCTTTCGTGGTCAAATAGGCAATCCCGACCTTTTACGGTCAAATTTCCAATCGAGACCCTCACAGTCCAATTTACAATCTCGACCTTTCACGGTCAAATCTTTTCCGATCAATTAGGATTAGGAGAAAATGTGTTTTAAGCAAAATTTAAGCAATAAGTGCATGTTACTTGAGCCTTCAGCCTAAACACTTACCTCTGAGTCTAAACCTTACCTACCCCCGGAGTCTAAACCTTGCCTATCCCTTTCCCGCAGCGAGAAAGAAGTGGGCGAGAATACCGGGTCAGCGGCTTGTCAGTGCAAAAATCTCAGATAGTTCGTCAAAATCGTCAAGGTCGTCAGTCCAGAAAGTCAGAATGGCAGATATGACAGAAAAAAGTGATGGTACGGGAAATCCGATGATTAGAAAGGAAGAGTTAGTCCTAGCTTTGGAAAATGGCCATAGGGTTCATGAAGAGCAACTGGTCATGCTCATCGGTGTTCTCCACCGTCATGGAGTTCAGGTAACATTTGAGGCAAATGGTTCCCTGGTCATGGTTGAAGATGAGACACCAGAAACAGTGATCTCAATCCCTCCATCCTATAACCAATACCCTCCGTCATATAATCAATACCCTCCATCCTACAGCCAATACCTTCCTCTACCCACATATGATCCCTTGCCAAGGACTACCCCTCTTCAATCCTTTCCAACATCCCAGGCCATCAGGGCTCCATCGCCCTCAGCTCCTCAAAACGGATCGGGCTTCATCACACCTGTTTCTCAGTTTCACCAACCAGCCAGTACTACCCCTTTCACTCAAAACAACCAGTGCAGCACTGAATCCTCTCAAACAAATCCCAATATCCCTCAAAGTCCTCCCAGGTTCACTTCCTTCCATCAATATGCTCAGTCAATAAATTTCGTCCCCATAACTTTTCCAACCCATTTCTTTGGACAACTTGTACTTGCTCCAGCGGCTCCATGGCCTCAAATCCCTCCACTTCCACCAGTATCATGGGCATGTAACTGATCACTACCTCAGTCTGAGATACTGAATTCAGAAGTTAACAGAAAAGGGAAATCTCAAGCGTCCTGGCAGTCCGACCAGCGAAGAATAGCTAGGCTAGGGGTTACCTATCCTTAAGCAAGATTAAAAGATAAAATAGTATCTCAGTCAACTTTCGTAGGTTCTAGTACTTTTCTCTTTCAATCAAGTCCTCCTCGGACATTGTAATTAATCTTAAATCTTCTATAAAAGAGTCTTTTTCTTTTCTTGCTAGACTTAAGACATTATTTGCACACCTACATTACATTTAATGAAATGGTTTTATTTTATATGATCACTTGCATTGATCAACAAATAATCTCTTGAAATAATTAACGTTCCGATTAATCGGTGTGAGAAAATCAACCAATGCTTTCCCCATACAATTTCCTTACCCCACAAAAAGCCTCCATCAAGCCATACACTTTCCTTACCTCACAAAAGCCTTCATCAAGCCATACGCCTCCCAAATCATGTCCTCATCGTTACCTTGACCAAGTCAACGACGGCGGCAACATCAATGAATAACAAAAGACCACTCAGCTTCGAAAGATTGACCCCATGTCGACAACATCCTAGGAGTTTGCCTTTGCCCCAGGTGCTTCAAAAAAAAAAAGAAGAGCAAGAGTGCAAAAAGAGTAATACCCAGCTAGGCTAAAAACCTTGAAAAAGGACGGTCTAGGCAAAAAATAGGGTCGCACATAAAAAAGAAGAAAAAAAAAATAGTGCAAAAAAAGAGTAATACCCAGCTAGGCTAAAAACCCTAAAAAGGACGGTCTATGCAAAAACAGGGTTGCACATAAAAAAAAAAAAGAAGTCAAAGCTCAAAGAATGAAACAATGGAGCGGTCAAGGCAAAGACAAAAACATTTCATAAGTCCTTAGGTATATGCAAATTCTTTCTGTCCCAATGAAAGATAAAAATCAAGAAGCAATTGAAGCAGCCGTCCAAAAATGACTTGGTCAAGGAATCATCTCGAGGCCCATGCCTCATCATCCAACCTTCTCATCCGAGCCTTTCCACCAAAGGAACCACAAACCCCATTTCCCAAAGCCAAACACAGTTCAGCTAAAGCCGAACTACGGCAACCTGAGCTCCTCACAGTGAGGGAAATGTAGGCAACCAGAAATGGTCTGGTCATAAGCATATTCAAATTCCAGAAAAATTCGGTCTCATCAAATGACCTTTCCTATAAGCATATTCAAATTCCAGAAAAATCCGGTCTCATCAAATGACCTTTCCCATAAACATATCCGAATTCCAGAAAACCCGGTCTCATCAATGACCTCCCTATACACAGACCTTTCTTTCACACATAGCCAACCTTGATCCGCGACATTGGTTGACTTTCTCCTCATGATTAATCAAAATGTTTGTTCATATCGAGATTAGTGGTTGAATCACCCGAACATTAATAAAGGGTTTTAAGCAATCTTGTGATCATTATAAATAAAACAAGTTTTCAGATGTCTTGACAAGTCTTCTTTTTCTAAATTTTAGGAAAAATAGTGCTAAACACTGATTTTCTATCAGCAGGGGCTTCCATACACTTTTACCAACCTTTTTACGCTTATACTCTCTCAAAAGAGTCAAACCCAAAGCGAGTTCTCGTGCCTACGTCGAATAAGGCCATCAAAATAACACAAAATCGGGATATATTCCCACCTTTTGAAAAATATGCCCCTGCATGTATAAATTCTTTTCTTTTATATCTTCTTAAGATTGACTGAGTGACTAAAGGAAATAAGAAAGTAAGTATGAAAGGATAGGTTTTCCCTTTTCTGCTACAATTGGCATTAGGGCTGCCTTGAAACTCTTCAATGTTGGGGCTTTGCCAAGCCATTCCTTTAGACTGGGGCTTCTTTAGTCATTTTTGGGGTCCGCATCGGGTTCCTCACTATGTCACAAAGTGGATTCAGTCTTGGTCAGATCAATCTCAGAATCACTTTTGCAGTACCAATCAGATTGGGACTTTTGCTAGGTCAACAGTCGGAACTCTACCAAGTCACCTCTTCAAGCCAGGGCTATGCCAAGTGAAGGGAAGGTTTATTTGTTGAAAGCCTTCCACGAGCAAATTCTTTGGTGTCAGGATCGGGGCTTAATCATGACTTTAAATCCAACATTGGAAGTCGAGTCTACAAGACCCTTTCGCATCGACCAGAATGAGAATCTTTTTGGAATCCAGGATGGGCTTCACACTCCGTAACGTAATGCTTCAACGGATTGGGGCTGCATTAAGTGCCTTTTAGAATCTGTCATGGTTGACCAACCAGTTTGGTTTTATAATCAATTCATTCGGGCCTTCCCCATGATACTTTGTCAAGTCGGGGGCTTCACAAGTCGTTTGGAGAAGTTTTCGTTCATGGATTCCTTGAGGTCACTTCAAACATGACTTTCTCTTTGGATGACCAGTCAGTTTAGTGTTTCACCATTATCTTGGATCAGACCATCAGTTGGAGCTCTACCAAGTCATCTCTTCAAACCAGGGCTTTGCCAATGAAAGGATCTTTCCTTGCTTTAAGAAAACCTGGGGCTTTGCAGAGTTTTTTCCCTCAGACTGGGGCTTCGATAAGTCACATTCATCCTTAGAAGAGAGGTTTGGTCACTTTGACATTTGCTTTAGTCTTTGGTTCTAAAAGCATGTTATCATCAGCTTCAAGTGCCAGAGTTTGAGAAAGGAACTTTAATCAAGACCCGAGGTTTAAAATCCGGTCTTAGCCCAAGAGGGAATCCTGGTCCACATGATGCCTTTTGGCAGCATTGACAACATCTCATCAACAACAGCAGTTCAGTCCGTACCCAAGGGATACAACCCCACCTGCTCAAAACCTGTCTCAAACAGTTCCCAAACACATGTATCCAAACACATTCTTTCATAAAACTCCTCTCACATTGCCTTCCCGCAAAAGAGTCAGCCCGTGGCTCATGTGACATGCACAAAGAAAAATAACCTTAATTGATTACCAAATCAAAATAGGAAATACTTTTGCCCAAAATTTTTCCTCGGGAAAATCTTCCGTTATCGCCAAATGGGATAACGTTTCCTCCGGAAAATCCTCCGTTATCACCAAATGGGATAACATTTCCTCCGAAAAATCTTCCTTTATCGCCAAATGGGATAACGTTTCCTCCGGGAAGTCCTTCCGTTATCGCCAAATGGGATAACGTCTCCTCCGGGAAATTTCCCGTTATCTCCAAATGGAATAACGTTTTTTCCCAAATTATCATCCGTAGCCCGAAAGGCTTTAAATTACCCTGTCCGAAAGACCGCATAAATTTCCCAAAATATTATCCATAGCCCGAAAGGCTTTACATTACCCGATTCGGAAGACCGTATAAATTTTCCAAATCATTATTGTCCGTAGCCCGGAAGGCTTTAAATTACCCGGTCCGGAAGACCGCATAAATTTCTCAAATCATTATCCATAGCCCGGAAGGCTTTAAATTACCCGGTCCGGAAGACCGTATAAATTTTTCAAATCATTATCCGTAGCCCGGAAGGCTTTAAATTATCCGGTCCGGAAGACCGTATAAATTTTTCAAATCGTATAAATTTCTCCCAAAAATCTCCGTTATCTCTGTTGGAATTAAATCAAATAAGGTGACAGCCTCCGAATTGTCAAGATTCAACTTTAGCTACCTCTACCTCTAATTCGAAAGAGATAGTGAAGTACGCTTAAGTTTTTCTGAACTTCAGCTACCTCTATCTCAGATTCGAAAGAGATAGTGAAGTACGCTTAAGTTTTTTCGAACTTCAGCTACCTCTATCTCTGATTCGAAAGAGATAGTGAAGTACGCTTAAATTTTTCCGAACTTCAGCTACCTCTATCTCTGATTCGAAAGAGATAGTGAAGTACGCTTAAATTTTTCCAACTTCAGCTACCTCTATCTCTGATTCGAAAGAGATAGTGAAGTACGCTTAAGTTTTTCCGAACTTCAGCTACCTCTATCTCTGATTCGAAAGAGATAGTGAAGTACGCTTTAGTTTTTCCAAACTTCAGCTACCTCTATCTCTAATTCGAAAGAGAGAGTGAAGTACGCTTAAGTTTTTCCAACTTCAGCTACCTCTATCTCTAATTCGAAAGAGATAGTGAAGTACGCTTAAGTTTTTTCAACTTTAGCTACCTCTATCTCCTCGATAGTGAAGTATACTTTAGTTTTCCAACACTACCAGAAACTGAGGCTTTAGCGACAGAATCAACAGCGATGGAATAATTTTGGCATCAAATTTACCGACGAAATTACATTCCTTCGCTAACGTCCGTCACTAAAAACGAATATTCCTCGAATATTCGTTTCATTATCGCCAGTATTTTGGCGCCTGATTTACCGACGGAATACTCCGTCGCTAATTCGTCGGTGAAAAGTTAATATTTTATATTTTTTAAAAATAAATCAGCGACGGAATATTTTCGTCGGTGATAAATTAATTTTGTTTTTTATTTTTTTTATTTATCAGCGACGGAAATATTCCGTCTGTGATTATAACATTTAATTTTTAATTATTTTTAATTAATCAGCGACGGAATTATTCCATCGGTAGAAATTAATTTTTTTAATTTTTTTTAAATAAACCAGTGACGGAATATTTCCGTCGTTGATAAATTATGTTTTTTTTGTTTTTTTTTATTTATCAGCGACGAAAATATTTCGTCGGTGATTATAGCATTTCATTTTTAATTATTTTTAATTAAACAGCGACGGAATTATTCCATCGGTGATAAATAATTTTTGTTTTTTTGTTTTTTTTATTTCTCAGCGACGGAAATATTCCGTCGGTAATTATAAAATTTAATTTTTAATTATTTTTAGAACTAATAAACAAAATAACTAACTAAAAATATTAAAAAATTTAACTGGAAACGTTAGAAAATTGATAGGAATTTTAAAAAACTAACTGGAAACGTTAAAAAACTGACTGAAATTCTAAAAAACTGACTGGAAACGTTAAAAAACTGACTGGAATTTCAATAAAATAACTGGAAACGTTAAAAAAATGGTTGAAATTCTAAAAAACTAACTGAAATGTTAAAAAGCTGACTGAAATTCTAATAAACTAACTGGAAACATTAAAAAACTGACTGAAATTCTAAAAAACTATCTGGAAACGTTAAAAAACTGACTGAAATTCTAAAAAACTAACTGAAAACGTTAAAAAACATACTGGAATTTCAAACGGTTATAAGTATATGAGATTTGAGATTTAGGGTTTAGGGTTTAGGGGTATAGGGTTTAGGGTTTATGGTTTAGGGGTTAGGGTTTAGGGTTTTGGGTTTAGGGTTTTGGGTTTATGGTTTAGGGGTTAAGGTTTAGGGTTTAGGGGTTAGGGTTTAGGGGTATAGGGTTTAGGGTTTATGGTTTAGGGATTAGGGTTTAGGGTTTAGGGTTTTGGGTTTATGGTTTAGGGTTTAGGGTTTAAGGGTTAGGGTTTAGGGTTTAGGGGTTAGGGTTTAGGGGTATAGGGTTTAGGGTTTATGGTTTAGGGATTAGGGTTTAGGGTTTAGGATTTAGGGTTTAGGGTTTATGGTTTAGGGGTTAAGGTTTAGGGTTTAGGATTTATGGTTTAGGGATTAGGGTTTAGGGTTTAGGGTAGTATAATAGCGGTAGTAGTGGTGGTAGTGGTAGTAGTAGTAGTTGTAGTGGTGGTAGTGGTAGTAGTGGTGGTAATGTGGTAGTGTGGTAGTAGTGGTGGTAGTGGTAATAGTAATGGTAGTGGTGATAGCGGTGGTGGTGGTGCGTGGTGGTGGTAGTATGTAGTAATAGTTGTGGTGGTATAGTAATGGTGGTAGTGGTTGTGATAGTAGTGGTGGAGTGTGGTGGTGGTGGTAGTGGTGGTAGTGGTGATGGTGGTAGTAGTGATTGTAGTGGTGATAGTGGTGGTGGTGGTGCGTGGTGGTGGTGGTATAGTGGTGGTAGTAGTAATAGTTGTGGTGTGGTATAGTAATGGTGGTAGTGGTTGTGATAGTAGTGGTGGAGTGGTGGTGGTGGTAGTGGTGGTTGTAGTGATTGTAGTGGTGATAGTGGTGGTGGTGGTGCGTGGTGGTGGTGGTAGTAGTGGTGGTAGTAGTAATAGTTGTGGTGTGGTATAGTAATGGTGGTAGTGGTTGTACGTGATAGTAGTGGTGGAGTGGTGGTGGTGATAGTGGTAGTAGTAGCGATTGTAGTGGTGATAGTGATGGTGGTGGTGCGTGGTGGTGGTAGTAGTATTGGTGGGTAGTAGTGATTGTAGTGGTGGTAGTAGCCGCGGAATAATTATGTCGGTGTTAATTAGATTTTTTTAAAATTTGTTTAGCTCTATTTTTATTTTATTTTAATTTATGATTTATTTATTTTTCAAAAATAATATTTATTGACTCATATTTATTTTTTTGAGAGTAATTTAAAATAATTTTATTTAAAATAATTTTCATGTTTTATATAAATAAAAGTAATGATATTTATTAAATTAAAATTAATTAACCTCAGAGACGGAATTATTCCGCCGCTAAATATTAATTCTAGCGGCGGAATTTAAATTCCGTCGGTAGATTTAATATTTAGCGGCGGAATAATTCCGTCGCTGATGTTATTTAAACCAGCGGCGGAAATTTCCGTCGGTGGTACATGCCAAGTCATCAATCCCCGTGATTACGTAATTACCAGCAGCGGATTACCAGCGGCGGAATTTTCTGTCGCTGAGGTGAAATATAAATAAAAATCTTTTACGCCCTAATTAAACACTCGTCTCTCCCTCTGAAATTCTCTCTCTCTCTTCCCTCACCGACCAAGCTGCCGCCGTCGCCTCATCACCGCCACGATCTCTCACCGCCGTCGCCTCGCCGCCTCTCTCGAATTGAACCTGCATTGCTGCCGGTGAGTAGATTCTGTAACATTTCATGATGTTTACTCATCTCTCTCTCTCTCTCTCTCTCTCTCTCTCTCTCTCTCATCTCCGTTGTCTACTCAATCTCCGACTCCCTGACAGACACTGTTTCTAGTTTTCACTTTACTTTTTTCATATCTTCATTTAAAAAAAAATTAATCTCGTTTTCACATTCACACTTGATCTAATCTAGTTTTGGATTCATTTCATTTTCGATTTTTGCTAATTTTTCGATTATTAAGTAATATTAACTTTTTTTAGCTCGGAAGAAGCAGTGTATAGCTTGTCGGCGATTCAATTGGTGAAATTTTCATTTCATATGAATTTGGAATAAATTTGTTGTTTAGAGTGGAGTGGTTAGTGAGATTAATTTGCTTTGGGTTAGGGATGGCTTTTAGATTGACTGTAGTCTGTCCTTTAATCTTCTTACCACCTAATTACGCAACGGCGGCGTTTAATGTTTTCAATGATCATAGATAAAAAATAAAAATCCTCTGAATTGTGCCTTATTTGCCCAATGCATGCTATTTGATTTGTTATTTTTCTATTTTTTTCATGTAGATTTTCTTAAAGCTTTCATTTCTTTGGTGTTTTTTGGATGAAATATAATGATAGGGTTCTTAATGATCTATCTTGTTAAGCTTGATAGACATTGTTGATTACTTAACATGGTATCAGTCTTGTTCAACTCTCCACGTATGGATGGGTCACATCACATGTAAGGGGAGTGTTAGGCTTGATATGCACTGTTGGGCTCTTATCTAACTGTGGGCTCAAGTATTAAATAATTTTAATACTTTCAACCACACAAATAATTTTAATAATTTCAACACCAATCAATACATTAGATAAGTTACTAAATATCTAATTTTCAAGTCTTTTAAAGTCAAAGGGGGAGGAAGGGGGGTGAATGTCTCAATAATGTAACATATTCAACCGCACACTACCTTACTGGTTCTAGATCCCATTTTGGGGCGATTGACGGCATCGCGGACGGTGATGTATGTTGCCTACGTTTGAGCGCCTTATATCAATCCTGGAACCCTAGATGCACCTTAGCTCGGATCTTGTGTAAAGTCAAAGGGGGAGGGGGGTGAATGTCTAAAATTAGGAAGACTTGGATGGAAGTATTGTTAAGGAATTAGACTCCTAATCATTATCTAAAATTAGGAAGAAAACTCTCAGTGGCACTGCTTATAGGGTATTGTGGTTGGTTGTTAACATCATAAAATATAAATAAGATGAGAGCCTTTCTCATCCACAGCTATCAAAATACGTCCATCTTTCGTTTCGAAAGACAGAGCAAACAAGTTCTCCACTGTTTGAGCAAAGGATTTTCTGTTTAATAAGAGTTTTTCCAGTTCACTGTCCGTATTGTATCTCAGGATCTCAAACATCACAGCCATGTTTGTGACAATGTCAGTTTTCTCTTCACTGGTGTTATACTGCTACCTTGTTTTTACTTGTGATCGTATAACACCAGTGAAGAGTAAAACAGGCACTGTCACAAACATGGTTGTGATGTTTGAGATCCTTAGAGAGAAGAGGACAGTGAAACTGGAAAAATTTCTTATTAAACAGAAAATCTTTTGCTCGATAAATGAGAACTTGTTTGCTCTGTCTTTCTTGGTCAAAGATTGGATAGGGTTTTGATAGTTGTGGATGAGAAAGACTCTCATCTTGTTTATAAATGTTAATTTAATTCATCATTGTAAAATTATATATTTTACAACAAAGAATTAAATATTAATATTTAAAATTATTTACAATAGTAATAATTTAGGTCTATCCAAAAGCCGAAATTTCTTTATTTTCGATTATAAAGCAAGTAGACAAAGTGATATTTGCATTTCATATAATCGTGCATTTCGGGATGTGATAGGTTTATCAAACAGACACTTAAAGGATAGAGTAGGTATTGATTCCAGGTCAACAAGTATTGAATTTCAACTACCTAACCAACTAAGCTGCCTGAAACATATATTAATAAAGTGCACAATAATTATATTGCTATAACAAAAGATAAAAATAAATTAGTAAATGTTCTGGCTTAATTAGGTTTCATGCTGGATTAAAGCTGGTTGGAAGCATATACTGTTTTCTTAATAATTATATTGCTAAAGAATTGTAAAATTTGAAACCTATATGACAATTAATTTGTATAAAGTTATATTTAGGGGTGTAAGTGGTTAGGTAGGGACACCATTATCCTTTAGTTTAGTTTGAACTAGAGCTCAAGATTTGTTGATACTATGAAGCCAACCCCAATTCTAAACCTAATTTTAAATATTAACAATTTACAATTATTCACAATGATATTGATGAATCAGAGGAAGAGGAAGAGGACGTCGAACCAGAGTTTGATTCATCAGAGTTCGAAGACGAAGATGAAGAACTTGAGTTTTGTAGTAATTCAGAGTCCAGTGATGATGATGGGGAGGAAGATTAATAATAGTTTAAAGTTTTATATGTATTGTGAATGCTTTAGATTATTAGAACCTTAAAGTTTTATATGTATTGTGAATGCTTTATATTATTAATAGTTTAAAGTTTTATATGTATTATGAATGCTTTAGATTATTAGAACTTTAAAGTTTTATATGTATTGTGAATGCTTTATATTATTAATAGTTTAAAGTTTTATATGTATTGTGAATGCTTTAGATTATTAGAACTTTAAAGTTTTATATGTATTATGAATATATTGTTTCCTATTGTTAAAGTTGTATATTTTAATATTTTTAGTGTATTTAGATATGAGTTCTAGTAGAGCGGGCAGGAAGACACGCCCCGTGTACACATCTATTACTGGGACGCAACCGTCCCGATCCAGTACAGGTGCTACCGGTACTGATGATGTCGACCCTTCACTTAGTAGTACCAGCTCCACCTTTGGGGCCGATACTCCTACTCCTGTCGATTCTGAGGGGAGGACGTTTCTCCAGATATCGCCAATTTATGACCAGTAAGTAACTCTTCATTAATTTGATATAAGTTGGTTCCTTTTTGTTTTATATATAATTCATTATTTAAGTTAAAATGTTATTGTATAAATATACTTGATAGGTTTGTAGGTGCATAACCTACCCCAGGGACAAGGATTGGGCAGTATTGGCGGTCTCGGGTCATGCCAGAGATTTGGTCCAACTGGAAATCATTGTCACGGGAGGAGAAGGAGAATGCTTGGAAGGAGTTTAAGGTAATGTGTTAATCGTTTTTATTTAAAACTTAAATGTTAGTTTGTTATTAAAATGTTATAATTAATAATGATTATACTCTTTTAGTTTTGTAATGTTATCATTATATGTTGTAGGGGAAATTTACATGGGCACCGGATATCGACGAGGCGACGGTTAAATTTATTTTCAAGCAACAGTGTTCGAAGTTATTTCGGGATCATATTGGTAACATATTTATCTATCCTTAATTAGTTTAATTAACAATGATTATACTCTTTTAATTTTATAATGTTATCATTATATGTTTACGAGATATTTATATTTTTATAGGTATGACGAAGTCTAAATTTTATATTAAGCGACTCGAGGCGAAATTACAGCCCTTGACACCTCCTTGGATGACCGAGGAGGTGTTTCTTCGCTTTTGCGAACATTGGTCGTCGGATGCGGTGATAGCTATCACCCAACAGGCTCGGGCAAATAGAGCAGACTCCTCGGGGTCGGCGACAAGTCATACGATGGGGACGGTCGGGGTCGGCGAGCATCACCACCATATGGTACGTATGTTAGTTTAAATGTAGTATATGCATGCTTTTAAATAGGTTTATGTACGTATGTTAGCTGGGAGCCATGTTGATGCTATGAAATCCATGGTTTTAGTGTAAATGTAGTGTATGTTTTCTTTTCTAAGATTATCCCTAAATCCTAATGAATTAAGTAAATATTATACTCTCAACTTTAGTGATTAAAAAGAACATTTTTTTATCACAAGGATAATATGGGAAGCTAAATGTTGCATTTATACAATTTCAAAATAATAATCTCGCTTCTTTTATTTATAGGAAAAGGAACATGGCCCAGATGTCAGTTTTTTGGATGTTTTCGTTAGCACCCATGTTCGAGCTCCTACATCGCCCGATCAACCTCCGCAATGGGTTGACGATCGCTCTGCTAATGCCTTTGTAAGTAAATTTATTTATATTTAAATGATTTGATTTTGAATATGTAAATTTATTTATGTACATTACATTGTGTATATGATTATATTTGTTTGTTTTATTTTGACAGAGTACATATCAAGCCGCCGTTGTTCCCAAAGGTACGCCTCTCGGCCAGCCCGTTCCCTTCGTGCCTGATGTTTGGCGCTCGGTCACCTCGGATGGACATCCAAAGAGAGGAGACCGAGTGTTAAAGCAAGTGTTGCTAAATCTAAGGCAAAAGTTGTCTTTGCCAGAGAGGCTCCCAAGGCATCTCAAAAGGATGCGGTTTGCTACCATTGCCAAGAGGTTGGTCATTGGAAGCAAAATTGCTAGGTTTACAAGGAAGGCCTAAAGGCGAAGAAGGGCAATACGATTGCTTCTGATTCAGGTATCTATATGATAGATATTTTCCTTTCTATTTCTAGTTCATGGGTATTAAATACCGGATGTGGATATCACGTTTGTTTAAATATGCAGGGACTAAGGAATAGGAAGCTACTCAAACAAGGTGAAGTTGACCTACGTGTGGGGAATAGAGCAAGAGTTGCTGCATTAACCGTAGGGACATATGATGTAACTTTACCTAGTGGCTTAGTACTTGTTTTGAACAATTGTTACTATGTTTCGGATTTGAGTAGAAATATTATTTCCGTTTCTTGTTTGGATAATGAAGGGTATAATTTTCTTATTGCGAATAAGAAGTTTTATATTTATTTAAATGATATGCTCTATGGTATTGCAAGTTCATTTAATGGCCTTTATGTTCTTGATGTTGATGAGAAACAAAATAATGTTGAAAATGTTTATCATGTGGATAAGAAGTCTAAATCGAATGACGTGAACAACTCGTTCATGTGGCATTGCTGGCTTGGTCATATAAACGAGAAACACATCTTTAAACTCCACAAGGATGGTATGTTAGACTCACATGATTATGAATCATATGAGATATGCGAATCTGGTTTATTAGGAAAAATGACCAAACCACCCTACACTAAGAGTGGTGAAAGGGCTAGTGACTTATTAGGCCTAATACATACTGATGTATGTGGACCAATGAGCAGCATTGCTAGGGGAGGATTTCGGTATTTCATTACATTCACCGATGACTTGTCTAGATATGGCTATGTCTATCTGATGAAGTCCAAAAGTGAATCATTTGAGATGTTTAGAACATTTCAAAATGAAGTACAAAATCAACTTGGCAAAACTATTAAAGCACTTCGATCCGATCGTGGTGGAGAATATTTGAGCCAAGAGTTTGACAATCATCTCAAAAACTGTGGAATTGTTTCAGAGTTGACTCCACCCGGAACACCACAATGGAATGGTGTGTCTGAAAGGAGGAATAGAACCCTATTAGATATGGTTCGTTCGATGATGAGTCAAGTTGACCTTCCTATATCCTTTTGGGGACATGCATTAGAGACCGCTGTGTTCACACTGAACAAAGTCCCTACTAAATCGGCTCCTAAAACCCCACATGAGATGTGGCATGGAAGAAAACCTAGTTTGTCTTTCATGAAGATTTGGGGTTGCGAAGCTTATGTGAAGAGACTTGTCTCTAATAAGTTAGCACCTAAATCTGACAAGGTTATTTTCGTTGGTTACCCTAAGGAAACCAAAGGGTATTACTTTAACAACCGCAATGAGAACAAAGTGTTTGTTGCTCAATATGGTACCTTTCTTGAGAAATAGTTTCTCAATAAAGAAATTAGTGGGAGTAAAGTTGATCTTGAAGAAATTCAAGAACCCTAAAATTCATGGAACCAATAGTAGAGACTGAACCAAATTTATAAGGAGTTGTGGAACTGGTTCAAGATCCACAAGTCCATCGTAGATCGGATAGGTTACGATCCGCACCCGAGAGATATGGATTTCTCGTATCGAAAAGTAATGAAGTAGAAGTCATTGAGAATGACGAACCTACTTCCTATCAAGAGGCGATGTCCACTCTCGATTTGGATAAATGGTTAGAAGCCATAGAATCCGAATTGCAATCCATGTCGGTGAATGTACGCTCTCTAAAAATGATTTAATGAGAGTAGCCATGCCGTTTTAAAGGAAACATTGAAAACCTTTTGAAAATAGAATTTGTGGGTTCGGGGGTCAGATTACGTGTTTGGAAGAACCGAGAGTTCACCCAACACGCCTCTGAAATTACCCGGGGATCCGGCTTGCGCGCGGAGGTCCCTCCCCGGTCATCTCGCATTTTCGTGCGTCGCGTTCGGGAAATGGCCCGGATCCGATAGGCAGCGTGTTTGTGCCCCGGCATCTGGCTTATTCCGTTTTGCGGTGTTGGAGGTGTCTCGCTGTGTGTTTGCTTTGTAGAGTCGCCACGCCATTTTTATTAAGCCCAAAACATTGAAAAAAGGGCATCAGTTTAAAAATAAACTGTTTTTGTTGTGTGATGAGATTTTTGAGTTCAGAGGTCAGATGACTCCTCAGGAAGAGAATATTAGAATCTTAGAGCTCACCCGAGTTGCCTCGTAAAACGAGTCTTTCGGATACCCCTAATATTCTTTAACTGTTGTGTGTGTATGTGCTTTTAAAAATGCATGCTGTATCGGATGTCTACATTGTACACTGCTTTATTGAAATGTATTGAAATAGTGTAGGAAGGAAGCCTTACCAATGTTGGTTCGTGTCTATCTTCCGCGGGGGAATAGTACTTGAGGATGAAATAGTGTTCCGGGATGGACCGAGATTGCTTCGGGATGTACCGGTTGTCTGCGGACAGAGTTTCGGCGTACGTTGGGATCACAGGGATCACTCGGGCAGAGGTTCGGCGTGCGTTGAGATCTTCGGTTGGATTTGGGCAGAGGTTCGGCGTGCGTTGGAATCGTTGGTTGGATTCGGGCAGAGGTTCGGCATGGGCCGGGATCGCTGGTTTGACTCGGAAAGAGCCGAAATGCCTTGGGAAAGACCAGGCAAGGCCTCAGAGTACCACGAGGGGCCTCAGAGTACCTCGAGAGTGCCTCGGGGCAGCACGGGAGCGTCGTGGGAGTGCTCGGAGAGGCTTCAGAGCACCACAAGGGAGCTCGGAAGGCCTCGGAAGGATCCGAAAGGGGCCGGGAGTGCCTCGAGAGGTCTTAGAGGGGTGCCAGAAGGCTGGGGGGAGAGGAGAGAAGAGGGAGATGTGTGAAAGGAGGGAGGGGGAGCCTTCTATTTATAGTGCCAGATTTGGTGCAAGAAGGTCCGTACGGACCTTCTAGGTAATCCAACTTTTTAGTTTTCCTCGATTTGAGGGAATAAGTGGACTTTAAGAAGATTCAGCCATGATGGTGTCTGGTTGCAAAGGTGTCCGTACGGACCAACCTTGCATGCAGAAAGGTTCGTACGGACCAACCATGTAGGGGGTAATGATCACTTCCGGGATTTGAGGGAATAAGTTGGACTTTAAGGGGATTCAGTAATCATTGAAGCAAAGAGGTCCGTACGGACCATGTATGCTTCTTTAGTTTCTGAAAAATTCCTAAAAGGTCCTTTTGTCCCTTTTTGTCCCAGAAAGGTCCCTCCCTTGGTTTGGCTGGGGTTTTTTGAGGGTTTTGAGTGTCAAAGGTCTTCGAGACTGCGTTTGTGAGTCAGCGGTGTTTCCTGTGTATTCGGAAGAGGGTGATCCAGATTGGGGTACTTACAGAAGCCCCTCGATGACGTCACTTACGAAGGAAGTGGGGTCGTCGATAAGATAAGGGTCCTGATCTGGATCGCGTGCTGTGAGAGGAAGTGACCGTGTAGGTCGGTTTGTGAGGACATGGCGGTGTCCTGGGTATGTGACCGTTTAGGTCGGTTGGCTGGACCCTGTGATAGGATTCCTACGTATACCTTAGCGAGAATCAAGCCTGATCGTAGTTCGTGTGTGAGATGTCCTCTGACTGGAACTCTGTGTGTGGATATGGTAGCATCCCGTGGGTGACCGCATAGGTCGATGGTAAGGACGTGGTGGCGTCCTGGGTGACCGCATAGGTCGATGGTAAGGACATGGTGGCGTCTTGGGTGACCGCATAGGTCTATGGTAAGGGCGTGGTGGCGTCCTGGGTGACCGAATAGGTCGATGGTAAGGACATGGTGGCGTCCTGGGTGACCGCATAGGTCGATGGTAAGGATGTGGTGGCGTCCTGGGTGACCGCATAGGTCGATGGTAAGGACGTGGTGGTGTCCTGGGTGACCGCATAGGTCAATGGAAAGGGCGTGGTGGCATCCTGGGTGACCGCATAGGTCGATGGTAAGGATGTGGTGGCGTCCAGGGTGACCGCATAGGTCGATGGTAAGGACGTGGTGGCGTCCTGGGTGACCGCATAGGTCGATGGTAAGGACGTGGTGGCGTCCTGGGTGACCGCATAGGTCGATGGTAAGGACGTGGTAGCATCATGGGTGACCGCATAGGTCGATAGTAAGGACGTGGTGGTATCCTGGGTGACCGCATAGGTCGATGGTAAGGACGTGGTGGCGTCCTGGGTGACCGCATAGGTCGATGGTAAGGACGTGGTGGCGTCCTGGGTGACCGTATAGGTCGATGGCTGGATCCTGTGACAGGATTCCTACGTATCCCTAGCGGGAATCAAGCCTAGCCGTAGTTCAGGGGTCGTGAAATTGTGAGTTTATGCGGGCTTGGTGGTGCTGTGAAGTGTCGTGTGACCGCCTTGGTCGACTGTGAGGACGTGGTGGCGTCCTGAGATGGAAATTTTACGATTTTCCGAATCGGGTGGTTTAAGGCCTTCCGGGCCGGAGATAGTGATTTGGGAGGTTTATGCGGTCTTCCCGACCGAGTGGTTTAAAGCCTTCCGGGCTGGAGATAGTGATTTGGGAGGTTTATGCGGTCTTCCGGACCGAGTGGTTTAAAGCCTTCCGGGATGGAGATAGTGATTTGGGAGGTTTATGCGGTCTTCTAGACCGAGTGGTTTAAAGCCTTTCGGGCTGGAGATAGTGATTTGGGAGGTTTATGGGGTCTTTCGGACCGAGTGGTTTAAAGCCTTCCGGGCTGGAGGTATGTCATGTATGAGGACTTGATTCGTCTTCTTACTGCGGGCGTGTCACGTATGAGGACTTGATTCGTCTTCTGACTGCGGGTGTGTCATGTATGAGGACTTGATTCGTCTTCTGACTGCGGTTGTGTCACGTATGGGGACTTGATTCGTCTTCTGACTGCGGTTGAGTCATTGAATGTGCGCTCGCGCGAAAATTTGTTTTTCGTGAAAATGAAGGAGTCGCCACGTCGTTTTAAGAGGAAACATTGAAAACCTTTTTTAGAGAGAAAACATGAGTTCGGGAGTCAGGTTACGTGTTGGGAAGAACCGAGAGTTCACCCAACACGCCTCGTCCATAGACGAGTCTTTCAATCAAACATCCAAATAAATCCAAAGTGTGTGCAAATATTGATAATAAACAAGGTGTGGTAAAATGCATCTTATTAATTATGAAACGAGAATTACAGATTGTGAGCCCATTATTTAGGGAGGCCACATCCCTGATACAAATGATCTAAAACAGATTACAAAGGAAAGAGGTCTCTGCAGATAGGTCATGTATGTCACATGACACGTCGCACCAGTGACCATATATGTCGCGTGACACAGGATCACTTGGAGACGAAGGTGTCGCGTGACACACATAAGCCATCTGCAGAAACTTAACAGGATGAACACATAATCAACAAAAAGCTATACAGATCTAATTGATTAACTAAATTACGAACGAAAAACAAAAACAACACCAAATCGACCCCGAGAGTGTGGATATGGGTAGATCCACACCCCCTTGGGGTTCAAACACCAAGTTCAATCAAATATTCAACAATAGAAGCTCAATTGCACGAATTATTCATGTTAAACAGAGAGATTGCGATTGGGATTTAGTAATCCAGATAGCTAGGATCTGATTACTGAATCCAAACAGAAGTAAATGCTAGGATTATAAGAAATTAAGCAAGAGAGAGAGAGAAGGGAGGTTAGAGAATCGTTACCCTTGATGATTCCATGAATCCTATATCTAGTCAGATACAGAACCCTTCAATTCGTCACTTCTGATCTGGAAGGATTGATGCAAGGGGTCCAAGTGCTATGGCTTGAGAAAGGGGTTTGGATAGAAAGGAATTGGGTAGGTTGAAGGTAGGAGAGAGAGAGGGTTGTGTTCGGGGGTTTCGTTACGGTACCAATTCGGCAGAGTAACAGTAGGCTCAAGTTGGGATCCCCTTTCTGAGAGGGGGAGGGTCTTATTTATAGGCTTCAGTTGGTGACCTCAGTGTGTCGCACGACCTTACGCGTCCACTTTCCATGCCTCAAGCTGTCGCGTGATACAAGGTGGTCCAACCGCTTTTGGCGCCAAAACCAGTTTCTGGAACATTCCGGGAAAATACCCAAAAGGCCCAACAGGTTTTATTCCCAAGGGGTCCTTTGGCATGAATAATGTACCAAAAGGTACTTCCTTCGTGGGAAACTCATGAAACATTTTCGGAAGTCTCGGGATCGGCCGGGAATTTACCAAAACGCCCCTTAATGCAATTTTATTACATTAAAATGCATCTAAAAAAGGTTGCGAATTGGATTGGCATACTTACAGAGCCCCTCGGCAATGTCACTTTTGGAAAAAGTGGGGTTGTCGATAAAATAAGACCCAATCCCAATGAGAATAGAGGGATAAGGTAACGGGCTAGAAGGGTGAATCGGGGAGTCTAATGGCTGGACCTTTCTGAGAAAGGATTCCTACGTATCCCTTAAACAAGGGAATCAAGCCAAATTGTAGTTCGGGAATTACTAACTACAAGCAAGAAAGGGTTAGAAATGTGTCTTCATACCTTTGCTGTGCTTACCTGTGACTTCTTTCGGGGTTGATACTACTGCGGTCGGATAGTTGCTTCCTTTCACACCAGGTTGTAGCTGCCGGAGGGTCTCATGCTGCAACTGGTATTTGCGAGTAGCTGCCGGAGGGTCTCATGCTATCGCTGTCGACGAGTTGTAGCTGCCGGAGGGTCTCATGCTGCAACAGGTCTTTTGTGGATGCCAGGGGTCTCATACCACTTCTCTAATGCAGGGTAGTTGCCGGAGGGTCTCACACTACTGCTGCTTCTCTTCGTGGACGCCGGAGGGTCTCATACTACTTCTTCTGATGCAGGGTAGTTGCCGGAGGGTCTCACACTACTGCTGCTTCTCTTCGTGGATGTCGGAGGGTCTCATACCACTTCTCTTCTTTTGATGCAGGGTAGTTGCCGGAGGGTCTCACACTACTGCTGCTTCTCTTCGTGGATGCCGGAGGGTCTCATACCACTTCTCTTCTTCTTTGCTGGGGATGAGTATAGCTGTCGGGGGTCTCACGCTATCTCTTTCCTGCTCTGTTGGGGATAAATGTAGCTGCCAGGGGTCTCACGCTACTTCTTCTGTTCTGCTCTTTGTCGTTGATAAGTATAGCTGCCAGGGGACTCACGCTATCTATGCTTTCTGTTCTGCTCTTTGTGGATGCCAAAGGGACTCATACCACTTTTCTTGCTTTGTTGTTGATGAATGTAGCTGCCAGGGGTCTCACGCTACTTCTTCCTTCTCTGTTGCCAATTTTGCTGTTGAACGGTCTTTGTTGATTGTCGCTTTTCTTTTGTGTCCTGGGTTTTGCTTGGGAAACTGGGGACTTTGCTTCTTTCCTGTGCCTCGAGGCTACTGGTCTCTGGGAATTTGTTCATCAAGCCGGGGATTCTGCTTTCTGGGGAATTGGCTTCTTTTCTTGGGATTGTGGGGCTGCTGGTCTTGCTGAGCTCTGCTTGGGGGCTATCACGGATACAGGCCTTTTGCTTCTTCTTTTTCTTTCTCAATTTGGTGTGAGGGCCAGTTTTGAGACTCAATTGATTATTGTACCTGCGAGGGTAAAACAAAATATGCCATGCGGGGTTAAAATTTGTAAATCATCAGATTACAGGGGCATTTTTGGAATTTTGGTTATGAAGGATCATTATGTCGCACGACCGTTTAAGGCCATTGAGCAGTCTTTTAAAAGAGCGAACAGTCCTCATTTTGAAATATATCGTTGGAGGGAGGTGGACGGTCTAGCGAGAAGAGAACACCATTTCACCCAATTTTGATCGTTGCTGACTGATTCTAGGGCTTGATTTCATCCTAGGTTCATCAAAATGCCTCCTATGCGTCGACCAACCAAGAATGCTCCGACCCAAGCTCAGTTAGCCGCACGGCGAAAGAATGCCTTGAGGAATCAGAGTCCTTTTGTCCCTCATACTGTTAGAGGAGACTTCTACCCGCATCTGAAAGAGTATACTTCGGCACCGGGGAATAAAAAGAAGGTAATCTCTGTAACCCTCGCTTTTTGATGCAATGAGAAAAGTCAGATTTTTTTTTCAGAAATTGATTGATTTTTCCTTCTCTGTTGGGCTCAAAAACTATTGCGTGCTCTGAGTTATCTAGCAATTGTAAATGCATGCTTAAAGTGCTCAAACCCTAGTTTTGCTTGGAATTGAAATATGCAATTGATTTGACAAGTAAATTTGGGATATTCATACCTGCGCTGTGCTTACCTGCAGGAGCTACGCACTCGGGGTTCTCCAGAGGTCATTGGCCGATTGTGGGATTTGCTGCCCGGTAGTCAGGAGCTTGATCACTCGCCGAAAGGCTTAGTATATGCTGCTGGGTTGGGTCAGTTTTTTGAGATGGCGAAGGCTGTTGGAGGCACACAGAGGAGCATCGGGCTGGTAAAGGCGTTCAGAGAATTTTGGTGGTAGACTACCCATTCTTTTCATTTCTCTTGGGGCGAGGCAACTATCACGCCGTATGATTTTGCTGTTATTACTGGCCTGCCCTTTACTGACGAGCCCTTATATCTGGAGGAGCCTGCTCTGATTGCTGACCCGCAGCCCCCCACTGAGGCTTACTTTATGGAGCTGATCGGCTTTGTTCCCCAGGACAAGAAGGGGAATGGATATGAGCTCGGGGACCTTCATAGCCAGATGATTGAGCAGAGCACCGGTTTTCCAGCTGAGATGGCAGACACTGATGAGGACAGGTTGAGAGCTGGGAGATTGGCTAGGGCGTTTGTTTGGGTTGGCTTCTCAGATATGTTGTTTATCAATGCCACATCTACGGCTTTGCTTTCTTTGTTGGAGCTCCTGAGGGATTGGGCTAATGTTGGATCGCTGTCTTGGGGAGAGGCCGGTTTAGCCGAGTTATATCTGGCTTTAGACGATATCAGTCGAGGGAAGGCTAAGTCCTTCAACTGCTGTCACTTGGCTTTTGAGGTATTTCTTGGTCTGATTCTCCTTCTTTTTTTTTTTTTTTGAATACAGCTTCTTTCCGTCACTCTTCTCTTTACTTGACTCTGTTCTGTCTTTTCTTTTCAGGCTTGGGCTTACGAGATCATTGGTTGTTATGCCTGGCGGGTGGGGGAGGCATATACGGCTACCACATTTCCTGCTATGAAGCGTTGGGTGAAGGATACAAGGCAGAAGATTCGGACGGCTGATACTAAAGGATGGATGACTGCTTCTCTTGCTGATACTTTGGTTTGTTTATGGGGGACTCCCGGGAGTTTGACTTTATTCCCTTGGGATGGACGATATGCTGGGGTTCATCTGGAGCATGCCCTTCATCTTACTGAGTGTCACAAATTGTTGGTGGGTTTGTCTGGAGATGCATTGTATCTGGGCGAGCGGGTTAGTTCGCAGCATGGTCCCGGTAGTATGGCTAGAGTTCCATTCGATCCTCCTGCTGAGATGTGGTTTCCTCGGAAGCTGGATGACGTGGCCGCTTTGATCCAGGGAGAGCCTGCTTTTAATTACACTGAGGACGATGGGAATTGTGACGCTTATGTGGCTACGAGGCTGAGGTCGCCGCAGATTGCTCCGAGACATGATAATCAGGCTGCGGGACCATCTGTTGGACATGTTGCGGATGCTCCCCTACCACCTCCTTTCGTTGATTTTCAGGATGGGGACCACATGAGGCGGGCCACTCTTGATACTAGCCGGATTTATCCATACTTTCACCTCCCTGAGGGCACTCGATCCGTAAATGGCTTTAAACTGTTTCCATCTTTTGAACCTTTTGTTCTGATATGATTTCTGAGTCTCTTCTGTCTGCTTGTACCAGGTATCAGCTGACATCTACTGGGGTTTTGCTCGCCATTATACCGGGTCTATGGACATGATTGATCAGTTGGTGAGGAGCAATCGATATTGGCGGGAGAGATGTTTGGCCCAGAGTTCTGATAGTTCTGATGATGATGGCAATTCTACGCCCAGCTTGCCAGATAGGAAAAGGACCCGGACTGATATGTCTGTTAGGGATACACATTGGCCTAGAACTAAGACCGCACCTCGTCGTCCTCCTACTCCTTCCAGCTCTGATAGTGATATCTCAGGGGATCCTCATGAGCTTGAGACTGTTGTCATTCCTGCTGCCCATGATCTTTTCCGTGACGACCCTATTGTTTATCATGATGTTGCCGCTGGCTCGGATCCTGAGGAGGGTGATGCAGATGGAGAGGACAGCGAGGAGACTGAAGATGATGATGCTAGCAGCTCCGCCGAAGATGAAACTTACATTTCTGGAGACGATGGTTCGGAGTAGCTCTTGGATTGATTTGTGACCCTTTTTGATTGTTGCACCCTGTTTTGGGAAGAAAAGACAAACACTCTCTCCTTTTTTTTTTTTTTTACATTGCACCTAGTACATTATTAGTTGTTAGTTTGCTTGTGCGAGTCCATATTTTGGGAAGAATGGGAATGAATGGTTTTTGGATGATTATGAATGGTTTGTATGCTTTGGGCTTGCATATGAGAGTGGTGAATGTGTATGTTGTTTTGAATGAGATTCCCTCCCCCATGATGCTTGCAGGGTGTCTTGTTGTTTGCAGCTTGGGACAAGTCGGGGCGTGCCCTGGTACTAGTCAGATTGCAGTTCACTGATGTCTGGTGCTGGACTTAACATGTCGCACGACTCAAAGTAGCCAGGGTACGTTCTGTCGCGTGACATGATAAGTCAGGTTGACAGGCTTTCAGAAAGGGACCTCTTTACTGTCTCTAAGCCTTATTCCCTTGCCCAAAGTTATGATATTCAACGGCTTCATCATGAAGTAGGCCTCTTGTAGCATAATTCATTCTTAACTGCTTGATATCATAGGAACAACCCCAGGAACCACACGTATCAACTTCTGACCAAGCCCCAGTCTGCCACACAGTCTTTTGCAGCCCCAGTCCGCCACACAGTCTTTTGCAGCCCCAGTCTACCACACAGTCTTTTGCAGCCCCAGGATGAGATTGTTCTTCGGGTTGTAGTCAGTCAGGCAGCGGACAAGACTCAAGAGTTTTTTCATGCAGGGGCACCCTTTCGAATGGTGGGAAATGAATCCCGAATTTCTGTATGACACTCTCGCTTTTGGGTCTGACTCTTTTGGGAGAGTATAAGCATCACAAGGTGGGGAAAGGTGTATGGAAGCCCCTGCTGACCGACACAGTGTTTAGCTCTATCTTCCTATGATGTAGAAAGAGAAGACTTGTCGAGACACTTGAAAACCTGTCTTATTCGTGATAATCACAAGGCTGCTTAAAACCCTTTATTGATGTTCGGGTTATTCAACTGCCAAAACCGATATGGGCGAATATTTTTATCAATCCTGAGGAGAAAGCCCACTGATATCGAGAATCAAACTTGGGAAGACAAACAGTGTATGGGCATGGTCCTTGAGGAGACCGGATTTTCTGAGATCTGTTTGTGATTTCGACCGAACCACAAGTGGTTGCCTACGTTCCCCTCCATAGGAGGAGCTCAGGTCGCCGGAGTTCGGGCTTATCCCGAATGAAAAGAATGAACGATGAAGTTCGAGGATGTGAGGACCTTCGAGAAATTTTGAGAATCGAAAGAACGTGTCCTCTTGGAGTGTCGATGGGAGACACAGATGTGAAGCCCCAATGGGACATTCACGGCAGGTGTTTGCGGAGGAGAAATGAAATATGCTCACATACAACGTCGAATGAACGGACGGAATTTGCACAATCTTCCCTTGATAATCTTTTGAGCCGAGATGAACTTGGCTCCGCTTTAAGCAACAATTTGTTTTAAGATCTCGATGATATTGGAATGAAACTGCTATCCGATAGGAACTGCGACTGGGTTTCAGGGTTTCGATCGATCTTTGGGTAATTCGGGATATCATGACCTCTTAAGACGAGAGGTCGGCTAGACTTTTTGCTGACTGTACCTCTAAAGATGAGAGGTTGGCTCTTGGGTATGTGTTTGGGATTTCTATGGCGAGGGAAATCTGTGGTTACATCTTTGTTGCCTCTAAGAATGAGAGGTCAATCTTGGCTTTGGCTAAAGGCAAAGGTAAGGGTAATGGTACTGGGAATGTCCTCTAAAATCGAGAGGACGACTTGGGATCGGTTAGAGGTAATGGTGAGGGACATCCATGCTGTCTCTTTATTCACTCTGAGACTCCTCTTGAGTAACGACCGGATCTTTTGACTTTCGCTTCTGAGAGGATCGCTGGGGACTAGGCTCTGTTTCTTTTCTTCTTCTCTTTTTGTTCCTTTTTTTTTGTATCTTCTCTTTTTTTGTATTTTTGTCTCTCTTTTTTTTTCTTTTGAGAGGAGAATTTCAGCTAGTCCCTAGGATGGATCATTGCTTTCCGCAGCTCTTGAATTTGGACCAGGTCGATCTTCTTTGCATCACGGGAGCCTCAAGGATGGTCCCTCTTCTTTTTGAGATGGTTAAATGGTTTTTAAAATATGCCGATCTTGAACTGAAGGGGTATTATTTAGTGAGGGTAAGGCAAAGGTTTAGGTTTTCCTAGGGGTGAAAGGTTTCAACCGCAGTCCTTACCGGATGATCCGAACGAGATCGAGTCTTCATTGCTTTTTAAACTTACTTTGAGGAAGATCCGTGCAAATTCATCGAGCAACGAGATAGCGAAGACGAAAGAAAGTACGTGAGCATAGGAAATGCAAGCTGGGGATTTGATCAGCCCCAGTTTAGAGAATAATATCAGCAGGTTTTCTTGTTCCGATTAATTCAAATATTAGTCATTTCGAAGCATTAGTCGGTGAACAGCACAAGTGATCACTTGGAATAAGACCATTTCAATTTAAGCATAGTGTAAGTGAACAAGTAATGTCTCGAGTCTAGCAAGAATAGAAATAAATAATTTTATTGATTGAAATAAAAGACTGATAACAAGGATGCAATGGACTTAAAACATAAAAGCTAAATCTGCTAGATAGATAATCTAAGATCCTACGATGTCTGCCTGACTGACTACTTCATATGAGGAATCTTCTGGGCTCCATTGATATTACTGAAGAGGATTGGTAATCACGTTTGGGTGAGCCTTCTCAATCCTGCCTTCATCTACAAGTCTTTGAATTTGCGCTTTCAAAGTGGAACAATCATTGGTTGAATGCCCAGGGTATTGATGATAGTAACAGTACTTACCACGATCCAAATTTGGATTAGGTCTGTTGGGTTGATAGTTCTCCAGTGGCTTTATCATTCCTCTCTGCATTAATCCGTTGAAAGCTTCTTCGGTTGACATCCCGAGATCGTCGAATTCTCGCTTCTTACGAGGGGGATACTGGCGGAGATCTTGGATATTGCCGTCATCAAGAGAGCCTAGTTCAATCTTTCCCTCATCAATAAGTCTTTGAATGACTATCCTCAACTGTAAGCATGCATGGGTGACATGTCCTGAGTATTGGTGATAATCGCAGTACTTGCTTGGGTCCAGGCTTCCATTGTGATGGAGAGGAGTATAACTATCTAGTGGTTGCACCAAACCTCCGCTTGTCAGAACCTTAAGAAACTGATTCATGGGCATCCCTACTTTTCCCCAATAAGCTCTCTTTCTTCTTTTCTGGGCTTTCTCAGAGGGAGGAGGCTCAGATATTGTCATTTCTTGCAGGGTAGGGTTCAGAGTTGGCATAAAAGACATCTGATTAACGGTCACATACGAAGTTGGTCCTGAAGGTTGTTCATGCGAGGGTGACAAGCTGAAACCGTATGCATTCATTGGTGATATCCTTGCGGGGGAGCTTGGTCGGGATGGAATAGCAGCGATCCCTCCTTGGTGAAATAATGACATGATTTTTGGGGATCTGATTGGTACGGACTCTTCACATCAGGTTGATTAGGAACATTAAAAACCTCGGGGATTGGCTGCTCATCTTCAACCTGGGCCTGGACCACATGAGGTGCTGGGGAAAAAATCTTGTCCTATTTATCTACATTCAACCCTTTCATTGCATTTCTATTCCCGTAATCAACACCACTGGTTTTGACAATCTCTTCGTATGATCCATCTTCATGACGAATCACTGTAACTCCCCGGAGGCGCATTGCTTCAACAAATCTGGAATGAGTCTCTTCCTCTCGGGTTCTGGCAACCTGGGCAAGCAATTGGGCCTTGCATTCCCGAATCATGGCAGCTTCAAGGGCAGCTCGCAATTCCGTTACTGACAAATCATTCATATCCAATTGACCCGAAGCAAAAGGGATTCCAAACTGAGCGGATGACACATCTTTTGCACCAGACATCCTTGGGCAGTAGAATAGACAAGAACCTTGGAGGAAATTGCAAATATTTGGAAATGCGGACTGATTGATCACCCTCCTCGTAACAGAGCACGCACCCAAACTTGTCGCTTCTCCTTACTACAAAAAGGATTGGTTATAAGGTATCGGAGGGAGAATTTGAGGAACGGGAGAGGGAAAGAAATGGGACAGACTCGCACAAACAAATTTATTTATGTTCAAGTATAAATCGGTGGCTTTTAAATCCTAAATACAGTTGGGAAAGGATAAGCCTTTATTCATGCTAACTATACCTCGGGGAAACCTAATGACACAACGTTCGAAATACACCAAACGCTTTGTTTTGAAACATATAATAGGTAATGATACCTAACCAAACCCTAACACCTTTATGGAACGAAAAGGTTTGTCCAAATTTCTAAAGAAATTTGGGTAGCATAACGGGTCTTTTCGAAGAATTTCGAAGAAAAATCCGGCATGACCTCTCTTCGGTACATGTTGGCAATGCGGCATGATCTCCCGTTCAGAACACGCCACGAGAGTGACATGTCCCTACGTGAAATCATGTTGCATTTGGCAACATGCCCACAAGGTGTGAGGTTTTGGGGGAAAGTATAAGGACCTATGCTATTTTTCAAAACAATTCATTTTGTTGTAATGAAAACATTGTATCAAAACCAACCGTGGGTAAGGTTTAGTGTGGTGCCACCTATAACGCACTAGGGGGTTAGGTTTGATTTCAGGCGCTCAAGCGTAGGCGAATTTCATGGCCGTCCGCGATGCCGTCAATCGCACCCGAAGGTTCTAAATCTAAGTGATGTAGTGTGCGGATGACTATATTCCTTTATTTACCAAAAATGAGATTTTTTTTTATTTATTTTTTTTTAAAAAAAGAAAGGAAAACACACACCCTCACAACAAGAGATACATGGAACAACAATCAATTGAGTCATGCTTGATCCAAGGGACTGCCCTCAAACCAGTCTTCTGATGTTCTGTTCAGTGGCCATCCTTTGTCGCGTGACACAGGACGTCCAGAGATAAAGGTGTCGCACGACCTGGATGGTCACTGAACCAGCAACTCTGCAATCATCAAATCAGCCCCTGCTCCACCATAGCAAGAGCAACACAAATACTAATGCACAACAAATGACCACAAGCACAAAGGGCACACAAGTTTCATAATCAACAAGATGTATGAACCACAAATGATTATCAAATAATGCACACAAAATGGATGTATTGGATATTCAATTAAATGAAAGCTTGACCCACTTAACACTTGAAAAATAGGTTTTCAAGTGTTTTCCCCAGCGGAGTCGCCACTGAATATGCGCTCGCCCGAAAATTTGTTTTTCGTGAAAATGAAGGAGTCGCCACGCCGTTTTAAGAGGAAACATTGAAAACCTTTTTTAGAGAGAAAACATGAGTTCAGGAGTCAGGTTACGTGTTGGGAAGAACCGAGAGTTCACCCAACACGCCTCGTCCATAGACGAGTCTTTCAATCAAACATCCAAATAAATCCAAAGTGTGTGCAAATATTGATAATAAACAAGGTGTGGTAAAATGCATCTTATTAATTATGAAACGAGAATTACAGATTGTGAGCCCATTATTTAGGGAGGCCACATCCCTGATACAAATGATCTAAAACAGATTACAAAGGAAAGAGGTCTCTGCAGATAGGTCATGTATGTCGCATGACACGTCATACCAGTGACCATATATGTCGCGTGACACAGGATCACTTGGAGACGAAGGTGTCGCGTGACACACATAAGCTATCTGCAGAAACTTAACAGGATGAACACAGAATCAACAGAAAGCTATACAGATCTAATTGATTAACTAAATTATGAACGAAAAACAGAAACAACACCAAATCGACCCCGGGAGTGTGGATATGGGTAGATCCACACCCCCTTGGGGTTCAAACACCAAGTTCAATCAAATATTCAACAATAGAAGCTCAATTGCACGAATTATTCAAGTTAAACAGAGAGATTGCGATTGGGATTCAGTAATCCAGATAGCTAGGATCTGATTACTGAATCCAAACAGAAGTAAATGCTAGGATTATAAGAAATTAAGCAAGAGAGAGAGAGAGAAGGGAGGTTTGAAAATCGTTACCCTTGATGATTCCACGAATCCTGTATCTAGTCAGATACAGAACCCTTCAATTCGTCACTTCTGATCTGGAAGGATTGATGCAAGGGGTCCAAGTGCTATGGCTTGAGAAAGGGGTTTGGATAGAAAGGAATTGGGTAGGTTGAAGGTAGGAGAGAGAGAGGGTTGTGTTTGGGGGTTTCGTTACGGTACCAATTCAGCAGAGTAACAGTAGGCTCAAGTTGGGATCCCTTTTCTGAGAGGGGGAGGGTCTTATTTATAGGCTTCAGTTGGTGACCTCAGTGTGTCGCACGACCTTACGCGTCCACTTTCCATGCCTCAAGCTGTCGCGTGACACAAGGTGGTCCAACCGCTTTTGGTGCCAAAACCAGTTTCTGGAACATTCTGGGAAAATACCCAAAAGGTCCAACAGGTTTTATTCCCAAGGGGTCCTTTGGCATGAATAATGTACCAAAAGGTACTTCCTTCGCGGGAAACTCATGAAACGTTTCCGAAAGTCTCGGGATCGGCCGGAAATTTACCAAAACGCCCCTTAATGCAATTTTATTACATTAAAATGCATCTAAAAAAGGTTGCGAATTGGATTGGCGTACTTACAGTCATGTATGAGGACTTGATTCGTCTTCTGACTGCGGTTTGCGGAGGCGTGGCTGCCTTGTGCTTTGATTGCGAGAGGGGTTGATGCCTCGTGCTTTGTCCACTGGGGAGAAGGTTGGACTTACGATGACTGCCGGTGTTCATCTGCTGGGGATATGTGGCCTTGTAGGGGCTTTTTTTTTCCGCTGAGAAGGTGACTTCGGGCTTACTTTGATGGCCGGTGGTTGCTTCACCGTTTGGCATTTTGGAGGCGTTTTGTGCCTTGAGATTTGTGTTGGGAGGTGTTGGCTCCTTTTGCGCTTGTTTTACCGTTTAGTGGGCGAGGTCCGGGCTTACGATGATGGCCGGTGCTGGGGATGTGCAGTCTTGTACGGGTTTGCAAGAATTCCCTTTTGACTTGCTGGGGAAGGAGCTCGGGCTTACTTTGATAGCCGGTGCTTGAGTTGCCGTTTAGTGGGCGTCCGGACTTATGATGACGGCCGGTGTCGGTTTTGTTGGGTTAAGGACCAAACTGCATTGAATCTGCTGAAATAGGCCTTTGGACAGCCAGGGGCAAAGATTATAAGGGCAAAGAAGTAATTTGGTCACGGGTTGCAAGAAGGTCCGTACGGATCTTCTCCCTCTGCAAAGAGGTCCGTACGGACCAGCGTTGAATTTTTATAGTTCCCAGATTATGACTGGCTTCAGACCCGAGGCTTTTCCCATTTCTTCTTCTTCCAGTTCGCGAGAAGCCGAGTGAGAGGGAGAGAAAACTCCATTTTTGCACCAAAATCCTTAGAAAATTCTCCATTTTTAGCTTGAATTGCTTATAATGGTGGAAGGATCAAGGAGAGGACGTCGTCAACGGAGCCGAGATGTGATCGAGCAAAGGATGGAGCTTCAAAGAAATTGCATCTCCTTTGTGCCTTCTTCGAAGAACCCGGATGTGTTGCACCCAAATCCGGAGGTGCATAATCGGCGAGTTAGGAACGCCGGGGAGGTAAGAAATCAATTTCGTCTTGATTCCTTACTTGAATTGTTGAATGCTAGAACTAGGTTTTAGTTTTTCGCATATTTGGGGCTTTTGTTATTTGCCATGCTTTTTGTGAAATTCGTGATGAATTGTTGAAATTGATGTAAAAATTGTGGATATGTGGTTTTTGTGCAAAAATGTGTAGATTAGCTCTTATTTGTAAAAATAAAGTACCTCTCTATGAAATGCATGCTTTGGTGTTTTGTACATTATGCTATTTCTGTATGTACATTGTGAGAAAAATTGCCATGTAGGGACAAATCTTGTGAAAAATGTGACATGTGCCGTGTTTTTGTGACGGGTTTTGTCTGAAAGTATGTGCCGTGTAGGGACGGACTTTTCTTTTTGAAAATGTGTTATGCAGTGTGTGCCGTGTTCTTTGGTGACGGACTTTGTGGGGAGTTTATGTGCAATGTGTGCCATGTTTTGTGACGGGTCTTTTGAAAATGTGTCGTGTAGTGCTTAATCCCTCTGTTGAGAAAATTTGTACAGTGTGTGCCGTGTTTTGTGACGGACTGCATAGGGAAAATAATGTGCAATGCATGCCGTGTTTTGTGACGGGTTGCATGTGAAAGTAATGTGTGCCATGTTTTGTGACGGTTTACATGTGAAAGTAATGTGTGCCGTGTTTTGTGACGGGTTACCTGTGAAAATTATGTGCAATGTGTGCCGTGTTTTGTGACGGACCTTTTTTATGCTTTGGTATTAAGTACTGTGACTGATGTACCTTTGCTGTGTTTACCTGCAGGATGAGGGGCTTTTGGCTGGGAAAGCCAAGAAGATGAAGACTCGGGGATCGCTCGAGGCTGTAGTGGAGTTGTAGCAGCAGCTGCCGGACATCTCTATTGGGGGCAGGCCGAGCCCTAGGAGGTTGGTGTATGCTTCCGGCTTGGGCGTGTTCGTCGAGAACTTGGCCGGGATCTCTGATACGAGGAAGAACGAGAGCATCTTCCTGGGCTTGTCCGAGTATTGGTGGGATACCACCCACACCTTCCATTTGAGCTTGGGCGAGGTGACGGTGACTCCCACCGATTTTGCTGCTATCACCGGGCTTTCCTTCAAAGGAGGGCCAGTGCGGTGGAGGGACAGGATGTCCGAGGAGGTGCTGGCTGAGATGCTGGGCTTTGAGCCTCGTCCTCGCAGGGGCCTGGGCATGCTGTATAGCGATGTGGAGATGCGGATTACGGCCAATATTGGGGCCTATTGCCGTGGCATCGGCCTGGTGACGGCGGATCAGCTGGCACGCTCCTTTATGTGGTTTACCCTCTCCGAGACTCTGTTCTCGAATCATGCGACGACAGCTCCTTTTGCTCTCCTGGAGAGCTTGGTTGATTTGGAGAGGGTCTGTGAGATAGCTTGGGGCGAGGCGGGCCTGGCCGAGCTTTATTTCTCCTTGGACCGGTTCAGCAGAGGTGTGGCCAGTTCCTTGGCTTGTTTTGATTTTTCTTTGGAGGTATGAGTTTATTGCTGTTTTTTATTTAGCAATTTATCATTTTTCCGCTTTCTTTTGCACTGAGCTTTTTCTGCTTTTGTCGCAGGTGTGGTTCTACAAGATCTTCCTGTGTTTCCCGTGGGATCGAGATCCTGGGGCCATAGCGGCCTATCCTGCTATGTTGGGCTGGGCCCTATGTTGGGCTGGGCCCGTCCGGCAAGGAGGAGGAGGACCAGTAGGGGTAAGCTCACCCTTACCTACGGGGAGGTGCAGGCATATTTGGGGAGAGATAGCCCGACGGAGTTTGCTTTGTACCCCTGGGCTCGGTATGAGGCTGATAAGTTTGAGGGTGCTCCCGCGGTGACGGCGCAGCGGAAGATGCTGCGGGGCCTGAACTGTGACGTTATGTACTTGGGAGAGAGGGTCTTCTGGCAGCATGGCCCGGGTATGCTCCCCTTGGCTCCGAGGGACCCGCCTTTTGGGATGATGGATTCTCGTGAGATGGATGTGCTGGAGTTTGAGAGGTATCTGGGCGGCGTGAGTGCCGATGAGTTTGTCTTGTTTGGAGAGGAGTATGGGTCCTTCGTTAGGAGGAAGTTGAGGACGCCACAGGTATTGGCGAGGGAGAGGGAGGCTGGCCCGCCAGGTCCCCCAGAGGTTCCAGTGCTTAGGCCGGATTTCACATATGTTCGGGGCGACTCGTTGAGGCGTAGGGTGTCGATACCCGTGCTTGAGCTGGATCCTGCTACTTATCGGGTTGACCCGGATGCGCCGGTGAGTGTGCTTACTCTTTTCCATTTTGGCATATTTTCTATATTTTTCTCTTTTGTTGAGTATGCCTGTATCTCTTTAGCTGAGCGTTTCTTTGGCCGTTTGCTTGTGAAGGTCCCGGGGAGAGCCTTTGACACGCTGACCCGCCGTTATGTGGCGATGAGGTCCTTTGCGAAGAAGATGGCGGGGAAGCTGTCTTGCCGGTCTTCGCGGCGTGTGCCGGAATACGAGCCGATGCCTTCGAGGCATTCTGTGGATGTTCCTCCTCCGAGGGTTGAGCCAGAGCCACAGCAGGAGGGACCTTCGCGGGGGCAGCATAGCATGGATGCTGGGACGTCTTCGGGAGTCCAGAGGCCGCCGGTCTTTCACCAGTTCATGCCTTCGCAGGAGGCACAGGGAGAGAGCTTGTCAGAGCCTGCCTACTTCGATCCTTTTGCCGGGTTTGACCCCTCCGAGTATCTTGAGTACCTACCCCAGGAGGGGGTTCAGTATTCTGATGATGAGGGTGTGACTGGCGAGTTTGCCGGGGTGCCCGACTTTTCGCTTGAGGATGTCAGTGATGAAGCTGAAGAGTCGGATTAGGGCTCATTTACTTTCCCTCTTTCCATATCTTCTTTTTTTTTTGTTTAGCAACAGACATTATATGTACCTGTAATAAACCATTCGCATTTGTATCGCAAAGTATTTTATTCTAAGATGTAATGTCGTCTTTTGTGATTCCCGGGAGTTGTCCTAGGAATTGTTGCTACTTTATTATTTGTGCATGCCACGTGAGCTGGGAGTGCGTTTGTGGGTAGTGTATGCTTGCCGGAAATGGCTTTGGCCAGAATTTGGGCAGTTTGGAGCAAGGTCCTGCTGGTAACAGTGGTTGTTGTGCTGTTTGCTGGAAAAGTGGGACCTGGTTGCAACAAGGTCCGTACGGACCAACATGGGGTGCAAAGAGGTCTGTACGGATCACCTTTGCTTTTGGGAAGGGATAAATGCTTTCCGGATGTCTGAACTTTCCCACTCCCCATTTGCAGCCATTTTCGAGCTTTCTTCCCCATTTTCTCTAGGAACCTCCATTTTTGCCATGGATTCTTCGTACGTTCCAAGAATTTTGCCAAGGCTTTCACAGGAGCGGCAAGCACACATCCTTGACCGGCTAAAAATGTGGATGCGACACCGTATGAGGCATCAGAGGTGGGTTTTCGAGGTAAGGTTTCGACTTTGCTCGGTTTGGTCTCTTAAGGAGTTGGTTCCTGATTGGGATTTGTTGCGGGCTGCCGCGATGTTCTGGGATGTTAGGAGGCATGTGTATTGCTTCTCTTACAATGAGGTAGTTCCCACCTTTGAGGATTTTAGGGCTTTGATTGGAGGACCGGAGGTGGAGGCCATCTCGCTTCCTTTGATTGGTGGTGCTGCTGTGAGCGTGAAGCTTGCAGGCTTTCTTCGGACTTCGTTGGGAGAAGTGCAGGGCATGATCCTTGATTCGGGTCATATTGACATTTCTGTGCTGCCGGAGCGGTTCATGATTGATGATGAGAGTGATGTCTCGTGGGATGCATTTGCCTTGTGCGTGATAGCAACGCTTTTTATGGTCAGCTCCCTTGGGGTTTGCGATGGTGCTTTGCTAGATGTGGTTGGGCACTGCATAGCTGGAGAGGATATTGCCCCGTTGGTGCTAGGGGAGACTCTTCATGGTATCGACCGTCTGACGACTAGGGATCGGTTCATGAGAGGGGGAAGCCCCGCTTTACTCACCTTGTGGCTGCGAGAGAGACTTTAGGCCATGCCCGAGGCTCCGACGTCGTTTAGCCCGTGGTCATTTGCTCAGCGACCTCTTGTGTTCGATATGGATCAATCCGCCTGGGCATGGATGGCACGGCTTGGTACTCATCAGATCCATTGGTGGGTTCCGCACTGGGGGATCGAGACTAGGAGGGCCTTGCAGGAAGGGTCCTATGTTGTCAGAGTTCTAGGTTTGTCTTGGTCCTCCTTCTATATTTCGTCGCTTGTTTCCCGGCAGTTTGGGATGAAGCAGGAGCCTTTGTTGGGCTGGGATGACCTTGCGACTGCGGAGGTAGCTCCTCTTTGTATGGCCGCTCCAGGTGCTCTTCTGTATTTTCTGAGGGTATGGAAGTATTTCGCTTTCCCTCCTGTGGTGCTCCTTAGACGTCGGGAGAGTGTCGTATTGACAACCCAGTACCTGGCCTAGTATGAGCAGCGTGTTAGACAGTCCCAAGTGGCTTTGGGGAGCAGGCGTGGAGCGATTCTGGGGCCCGATTGCCGTAGTAGCTATTGCCTTAGGAGTGCCGAAGCCTGGTTTGACCCTCAGGATGTCACGGGAGACACTTTGTTTGACTACGAGACTAGAGTTGACCGACTGACGGGGAGAGGTCCTCTTTTACAGACAAGAAGGGAGGAGATCCGAGCCGAAGCACGGGCGAATGAAGCCCTAAGAGCTGCTGGATTGCTTGACTCTACGAGGAGGACCCCTAATCTCGGACTGAGAGACGCAGAGCTGGCTCACGTGGAGCAAAAGAAGACTCGCCGGGGACGAGGGAAGAAAGGGAAGAATGGCGAGGGGACAAGCGCAGATGGCGCGGAATGACCTCCTAGGTATCCATTCATTGCATTGCAAACACATTATTTGTTTAATGTATTAAGCTGTCTTTTAGCATGTTGTGAATTTGAGAGTAGACCGTGCTTGAACTCATCAAGGAATGTTGTAATCGTTAGTGATTTGTGATTAACATTTAAAGCTTTGTCGAGACGCAAGATCCATTGTTCGCTTTTTTTTTTTGTGCACCTTGGCGGCGTCCATCTTTGGACTTTTTTGTTGCATTCGCGGACTGAAGCGGCCTGGGCCCTGACGGCAATCCCTTTTGCTTGGGCTTTGTGTTTGGCTGAGAGGTTGGATGATCCCCTGACAAGTCGTTTTGACGGTCTTTTCCGTAGCTTCCTTGCCTCTTGTTGGCGTCGGGCTCTTGACCTCATTTTTGCAGCTTCTGATTGAGCTTATTTTTTTGTAGCTTCTGCTTGAGCTCCCTTTTTTTTGTGAGCCCTTGCTCGAGCTCTTTTTTCTTGTTTTTTTTTGAAGCGCGTGAGGGCGAAGACAAGCCCCTGGCTTGGAAGCGCATACGGATCGCCGCTTGATGCTGAGTGACCTTTGGATGTCCTTTGATGTTGCCACCGTTGTTTGACTTGGTCAAGGTGATGGTGGAGGCATACTCCTGGAAAGTGTGTAGTTTGATGGAGGTCTTGATTGACATTCAAACTTTTGACTTTTTTGTGTGTTTTTAGACCGGACCAATTAAGGTTGCCTACGTTCCCCCGGACTAGAGGCCTCAGTGTCCGCGTAGTTCGACACTACATGGAGTGCCAAGAGATGCACAATTGTTCTTCTTTAGGCGAAGTATCTCGCGGAGTTTGCTTCCGTTGACCGGATTCATGAAGGGATTGCCGTCTAGGTCCTGTCTGCCTTCATGGCACCTCCTGAGAAGATCTTTTGAACCACGAAAGGGCCGATCCATGTTGGTTCCCATTTTCCCAGTGGGTTGGTTCGAGTGGGAGGCTTTTCTTTAAGTACCAGGTCGCCTTCCCTGATGTCTCGGGACTTGACTTTCTTGTCGAAAGCTCTAGCCACCCTGCTTTGGTAGGCTCAGACATGTTCCATGGCCTTTAGTCGTCGCTCGTCTAGCAGAGCCAATTCGTCGTGTCGGCTTCGGAGCCATTCGACTTCGTTGATGTCATTTTCCAGCATCACTCAGAGTGAGGGAATTTCCAATTCAACGGGAGGACTGCTTCCATCCCGTATGTCAGGGCGAATGGAGTTTCTCCCGTGGCTGTTCTGAATGATGTTCGGTAGCCCCAAAGTGCAAGGTGCAGCTTCTCGGGCCAATCTCGTCCTCGGGTGGTCATTTTTCGGATTATCCGTTCGAGAGTCTTGTTTGCTGCTTCTACGGCACCATTGGTTTGTGGCCGATAGGGAGAAGTTTGTGGCGTGTGATCTTGAATTCGGCCAGCAGCCTGTCGCATTCCCCTTCGAAGTGTGAGCCGTTGTCTGATATGACCTCGTTTGGGATGCCGTATCGGCAGATGATGTTTTCCTTGAGGAAATGCACGACTTTCTTGGAGGTGAGCACCTTGTAAGACTTGGCTTCGACCCATTTGGTGAAGAAGTCGATGGCTACAAGATGAACTCGTGACCGTTGCTGCCCGGTGGAGCGATTTTCCCGATGACGTCAATTCCCCAAGTGTCAAAAGGCCAAGGCGTAGTCATGCAGTAGAGATCGTGAGGAGGTAGATGATTGAGGTTGGAGAACCGTTGACACTTATCGCAGCTTCGGACAAAGTGGATGCAGTCTGCCTCCATGGAGATCCAGTAGTAGCCCATCCTGAGAATGATTTGCATCAGGGCTCTGGCGTTCATGTGGGGACCGTAAGCCCCATTGTGGACTTCCTTCATGAGCTTGTTTGCTTCTTCCTGGCTGATGCAGCGTAGGAGTGGTCCTTGGTAGCGTTTCTTGTACAGCATGTCCCCAAGGATGACAAAGTGGGAGGCGAGGCATTTTAGGGCCATGATGCTCTTGGCTTTGACTCCTTCCCTGTGTTGGCCTTCTTCGTTCATGAAGGCGGTTTCCCCGTTCTTGAGGTATTGGAAGATCTGGTTGTACGATGGCTCATTGATGGGCTTGGGCTCTGGTTCGATCTCGCAACAAAGAGGGGCAGGAATTTCCTTTCGTCCGACTTTGAAGGGCTTGATTGCATTTCCCTCGGGGATTTCCACAAGTGAAGCCAAGGTGGCTAAGGCGTCTGCAAACCGGTTTCGGTCTCTCGGCAAGTAGTGGAAGGTGACCTCTTCGAATTGTGTGATGAGGTCTTCCATGCAGGCGTGGTATTTTTGCAAGCCTGGGTCTATGGTTTTCCACTTGTTGGAAACTTGGTTGATGATTAGGGCTGAGTCCCCATAGACCTTGAGTTTCGGGACATTCCTTTCGAGTGCGGCTCGTAGTCCGGCGGCGCAGCTTCGTACTCGGCGGCATTGTTGGTTACCTCGAAATTGAGCTTTATGGCACCGGGTGTGCTCGCCCTGGGATCGACTCAAGAGCATACCGATGCCGTTTCCTTTTTTGTTGGCCGCTCCATCGAAGAACAAGCTTGCCATCGATTTTCGCCTTCGAGTGCGAAGATTCCTTCATCCGGAAATTGTGGTTCGGGCCTCGAGCCTCGTCTGCTGGGGAAGTCACCACTGCTCGCCATTGCCCGTCCCTTGATTGACTTTTGGTTTACGTACTTGATGTCAAATTCCGCTAGGAAGAAAGACCAGTTGGCGAGCCTCATTGACAGAGATGGTTTGTCGAAGAGGTACGTGACTGGGTCCATTTTGGAAACCAAGTGCACCGTGTGCGACTGCATGTAGTGCCGTAATTTTCCGACGACCCATTCTATAGCTGCGCAGTTTTCTCGAGGGCCGAGTAGTTGAGTTCGCCGCCTTGAAACTTTCGACCGACGAAGTAGATGGCGTTCTCGACTCGTGACTCTTTCTTTTCTTGACAGAGCATGGCTCCAACCGTGGTGTCTGGCCACGCTAGGTATAGCAACAAAGTGGCTTCTCCTCGGGGAGGACAGAGAATCTGGGACTCACAAGGTACGCCTTTATTTCTTCAAAGGCATCTTGGCATTCTCGAGTTCCATTCAACGTCGGCGTTCTTCTTCATTAGTTTGAAGATTGGCTCGCATATGGAGGTCAATTGATTGACTAAGCGGCCGATATACCGTAGGCGGCCCATGAAGCTTTTCACCTCTCGTTTGAGTTTGCGGTGGTCTCATTTCGATGATGGCCTCGATCTTTGAGGATCAACCTCGATGCCTCTCTCGGTGACCATGTATCCCAAGACTTTGCCTCGGCCGACCCCAAATGTGCATTTGGCTGTGGTTTAACCTCATCGATTGTTTTCGAGGCGATCAAGAACTTTCTCGTGTCCGTGAGGTGTCAGTCCGTCTGATCCCTTTGAGTGGACGATCATGTCATCAACTTACACTTCGATCTCCTTGTGGATCATGTCGTGGAAGAGGGCGGTTGCTGCCCGTTGGTAGGTAGCCCCAGCGTTCTTTAGTCCGAACGGCATCATTGTGTAGCAGTAGGTTCCCCAGGGGGTTATGAAGGCTGTCTTTTCTTGATCTTCTTCGGCCATCTTGATTTGATTGTAGCCGGCAAACCCGTCCACGAAGGACTTGACTTCGAAATTAGCTGTAGTGTCTACCAACATGTCGATTTTTGGTAGTGGAAAATCGTCCTTGGGACTTGCTTTGTTGAGATCTCGGAAGTCCACACAGCAGCGCACCTTTTCGTTGGCCTTGGTGACCGTGAATATGTTGGAGAGCCATGTGGGGTACTCGATTACCCTGATGAAGCCGACGCGGAGCATCTTCTCGATCTCTTCTTTGACTTGTAAAGACCATTCTGGCTTGATTCGGCGTAGCTTTTGCTTGATAGGCTTAGCCTCGGGATTCAAGGGGATCCGATGTTCTACAATGTTTGGATCTAATCCGGGCATGTCTCGGTAAGACCAAGCGAACACGTCCACAAACTCTTTGAGCAAAGGCAAGCCAATGCGTCTTGCTCTATGCCGGTGAAGAAACTTCCGATTTGCGTCTCTTTTCGCTCTTCAAATAGCTCCCAAATTCACTTTGGTTAAAACCTCCTTGGCAGCTTGGGCCCGGTTTTTCTCTCGTTTGACATCATGCTTAAAGATGTGCTTAATGTATTGTTCGTTTAATGTGTCTGCTTCTTTATCAAGTGAATTGTTATTAACTGCTTGTGTGTTAGTTAATTTATCATTTGTTAAAGATGCAATGAGAGGATACTCGGAAAGATCGAAGCATTCACTAAGAGCATATGGGAATACATTATTGGCAATGAGTTCGTAATCTTCTGGCGTGAGGCCATCAGATGACTCGAGAGACTCAAATTCAAAGATAATGGACTCAGGATGGGTTTTGACACTGGACTCTAGGACTCGAGGGGTCAGACCAAGTTGTTTGATCATGTTCCTCTTGCTGGCGGTGGGTCCGGAGAAGGTGGCCAAGTTATTGAGTGGCAATGAGCTTGATAGGAGGCGGGGTTTGAAAGGCTTTGTGTCACCGTTCCCGATCATGGCTACCATAGAGTTATCAGAAACAAAATCGATTAGGTCTGGCATCTCGATTTTTTCGTTGAAGAGCAGGTGGAGCAGGGGCTCGTTCCAAGCATTGTCTGTGGAGTCTTCCGCTCTTTTCTTGAGCATTGCTAGCTCGAATACAGACTCGTCCCGCTTGTTGGGGGCAGGGGTGTTGACAGAGAGTTTTTCGAGTTCTTCTGCCAAAGAGGGGGTTTTCCCGAACCAAAATTTATTGTGAATAGTGGTGGTCTTGGGTCCCGACAGAGGTAGTGCGTCGAGAAATGCTCTTCTAACGGGATTTGGCTTGAGGCCCCTGAATCTTGCCAGGTTCCGTTGGAGCTTGTCCATGGTTGTCGGCCAGCTTTGTTTGGCGTTGATCAGCTCTGTTCCCTTTCCTGGGTCTTCGTTCAACCTGCCGGCTTTCTTTGTGAAGTACTTGGTCATGTCGAAGCTGTAAGGGCGGAGATCGGAGATTGCGTGTAAGCCTCTTTTGCCTTTGGCGGAGCGTTTCCGTGCAGCTCATTTGTCTTCCGCAGTGTCTTCGGGAGTAGGAATGTATCCCAGGCCATGAAGGGTATTTTGTTCCTTGATGTTGATGATTTGTTGGGTACCCTGATGGCGTTTTCCCAAACCAAGCCCCGGGATGTAGTTCATGTGCTTCATCATTTTCATCGGGGGAGGGATCTTGTCCCAAATCAAAGGCAGGTCTATGTGGCACACTTGGGCTTTTGGGCTTTCGATGGTGAACACCGTTAGCATCATGCCATCATTGTCGTGTTTGATCTCTAAGACCGGGACGCCATTTGTGTCGGTCCTTTCGGTGACTATGCTATCACCGTAGATGATGGTTAGATCTGTTCCTTGGACGAACTTTACGTACTGATGGAGGATGGATGCCACCCCATTGATCTAGTGTAGTCAAGGGCGTCCCAAGATGGCAGTGAATGTGATCTGGATGTCGATGACTTGGAAGTCGGTCGGGACCATCTGCTTTCTGAACCATAGGTTCAAGGTGGCTATTCCCAAGACTGGGCGAGACGTTGAGTCGTATGCCTTGATTTCCTGAGTTGAGGGTTTCAGATCAGTTGCTTTGATCCCTAGCAAATCCATCATTTTGGATGGAAGGACGTTCATGGATGATCCCCCATCTACCAAGACTCGAGGGAGACGGCGCTCGTCCAGTTGAACTATTATGTAGAGAGGCTTATTGTGGTCAGCCCCAAATTTTGGAAGGTCGAGCTCCGTGAAAGTGATGATGTTGCTGTAATTAACGTTGCCGATCATCTAAACCGCTTCATCAGGTGTTACGGTGATGGGAACCATGGTCTGGGCCAGACTTTCTTCCAACTTGAGTTTGTGCGGGTAAGATGAAGTGAGTAAAGACCAGAGCGAGATGTTAGCCTCGAGTATGCTTGAGCCGAGTTAAGACAGATCTTCAACTTTCGGGTCAAGGGTTTCGCTTCTTTGGCATAGGGCCCCTTTTCGCCTCGTGGCTCGTGCATGGCCGGCCTTTTGTCCGCCCGTGGAGGATTCGTCGGAATTTGACCTAACGCGTTAGAACGTTCACCTCCGGCTTTGTCGCTTTGCTTGTCTCTCCTATTTCGTAATGAGAGGGCCTTGATTGGCGTAGGGCCGCATCGCGCATTTCAATTCGTTCACCGTCATAGCTCTTGTAGAAGCATCGACAGTGGCTTTGAGATCCTCCCAAGACAGGGTTGAGGTATCCGGGACCTTCGGGCTGTCGGTGGCGGCGCGGAGCTCGTCCCAGCTGATCATGGCGCAGACGTTGCCGTGGCCTTGTGCAGAGCTAGGCTGAGGAGATTTGCTGGAGTAGATGACGTAGTAGTCAAACTTTCCTGAGGGTTCTCCGAGGGTTCCGACTGTGGGGTCACCGGATTCGTATCTCTTTTTCATTTTTTGTTGAGAAGAGGGTTTCTTCTTTCTTCGAGGGCGGCCCTCATTCATTTCATCTTGGAATTCCATTTCCGCACAAGCAAAGGAAATCGCAGATGTCCCACCAGATGTGTTCGTTGTTCGGCGGTGGTACCGGGACCTCAGGAGGCTGAACGGGCATGTTTTCCCCCAGGGGGTCTTGTAGCTTTATGTCATAACTGCATGGCTCGTATGAGGGCAACAGGTTGACTTCTGGGAGACAATGAGAGACGTTAGAAGCTGCGGGAGCGGGCCTGACTTTGGAAGCCCCAGGTAGTTGGGTGGCTAATGTCCCGAAGTGGTGCATGGCACCTTCGATCCAGGCTTGTTGTTCACCTTGGCGTTTCTCAATAGCCATGAGGACCTGCCAAACTTCTTCCAATGTTGGGAAATTTCTCGGGGGTAAGGTCCCATTTTCCTCGTTGTTATTCACTGACTTGGCCATGGGGAGCTGACGGACTGCCCTGGTGACTGCGGTGGGAAGGATGTTGGACCTTGCGGCTTTGACACGGGGAGAGTAGTTCCCGGGTATTCTCGATCACTCTCGATTCGCTGGAGGGGGTGACGGGCAAGGTTTAGACATGGGAAGGCCTTTTGGATAAAGGGGGAAAGCTCACGTGACATGCGGTTTCTGCTGTTTTTTTTGTTGTTTTAATTTACTTAAAACGTGTTTTCTCAGAATCCTAGGTAGGTTGGAAAAGATTGCTCTTCTTTTTCGCAACTATGCTAGATCTTGGGTCAGTGGAGACCATCTGTGCGGCTATAAGCCCCTCGTTTTGCACCTGTATTTTGACATCCCAGGGTGGACAGCCCCGGGCGAGGGTCCTATAGGGCAAGCGGTTTCCAACGGCCTAAAAGAAAAATCGAACCTAAGGACCAAGCCTGTCATGTTCGTTTTAATGCGTTAGCCATGTGAATAGTGAACCGAGCCGGCCATTGAGTCAAGATCGGGTCATGAGTTCGGCTTGACCTCTCTTTACCTTGCTTGCGCAAGGGATCTGTGATGTTAGGCGTTGGCTGGGTCATATCGTCATGGCTGACGTATTAAAGGCTTGATGACATGGTGTCATGTGGGCATGGATGTACATCCGGGACGGAACATCGTCTGGGTGTAGCTTCGAAAATCAAGATCAGGTCAAGATTTTAGCATGACCTTTCATCGCTTTGCTTGCGCAAGGGATCTTGATTTCCGAGCATCGACTCAGAAAATGGCCGTCATGGGATATGTATCCAGGCTTGTATGACACGGACTGGGTAAAAACCAACCGAGTCTGGACAGAGTGTGACTCAAGACTCAAACGTGCAGGGTTGACGCTTGGCTAGGATGGGATGTTTGGAATGATCCCGTACGCATCCAAGAGGCCTAGGAAGACCAAACGGATTGCAACTGAGACAACTCCGGGTTAAGGGTTGTAGTGTGCAGTGTATCCGAGGCAGCAGTGCGCGTAGCGTGCGGTGTAATCGAGGCAGCAGTGCGAGTAGCGTGCGGTGTAACCGAGGCAAGCAATGAGTAGTGTGCGGTCTCTAAAATTCTTTTTCTGAGTAAAACAGAAGTTTTTGAAGAATTTTAAATGTATGTACACAGATGTATATTGATGCATTTTTTGTATTTTTATTTTTTTTGTAAATAAAAAAGTAAAGCACATGCACACACACAAAACAGTTAAAGAAAAGGGGTAAAATGAAAGTTTGACCCTCATCATTATTTTAAAAATCTTTTGTTTTGTTTAAAAGTTTTTAAAACAAAATTTCCCAAAGAGAGTCGCCACCGAAATTACCCGGATCCGCTCGCGCGCGGATGTCCCCCCCCCCCCGGTCATCTCGCATTTTTGCGTCGCGTTTGGGAAATGGCCCAGATCCGATAGGCAGCGCGTTCGCGCCCCGGCATCTGGCTTATTCCGTTTTGCGGTGTTGGAGGTGTCTCGCTGTGTGTTTGCTTTGTAGAGTCGCCACGCCGTTTTTATTAAGCCCAAAACATTGAAAAAGGGCATCAGTTTAAAAATAAATTGTTTTTGTTGTGTGATGAGATTTTTGAGTTCGGGGGTCAGATGACTCCTCGGGAAGAGAATATTAGAATCTTAGAGCTCACCCGAGTCACCTCGTAAAACGAGTCTTTCGGATACCCCTAATATTCTTTAACTGTTGTGTGTGTGTATGTGCTTTTAAAAATGCATGCTGTATCGGATGTCTACATTGTACACTGCTTTATTGAAATGTATTGAAATAGTGTAGGAAGGAAGCCTTACCAATGTTGGTTCGTGTCTGTCTTCCGTGGGGGAATAGTATTTGAGGATGAAATAGTGTTTCGGGATGGACCGGGATTGCTTCGGGATGTGTCGGTTGTCTGCGGACAGAGTTTCGACGTGCGTTGGGATCACAGGGATCACTCGGGCAGAGGTTCGGCGTGCGTTGAGATCGTCGATTGGATTTGGGCAGAGGTTCGGCGTGCGTTGGAATTGTTGGTTGGATTCGGGCAGAGGTTCGGCGTGGGCCGGGATCGCCGGTTTGACTCGAAAAGAGCCGAAACGCCTTGGAAAAGACCAGGAAAGGCCTCGGAGTACCACGAGGGGCCTCAGAGTACCTCGAGAGTGCCTCGGGGCAGCGCGAGAGCATCGCGGGAGCGCTCGGAGAGGCTTCGGAACCACAAGGGAGCTCGAAAGGCCTCAAAAGGATCCGAAAGGGGCCGAGAGTGCCTCGAGAGGTCTTAGAGGGGTGCCAGAAGGCTGGGGGAGAGGAGAGAAGAGGGAGATGTGTGAAATGATGGAGGGGGAGCCCTCTATTTATAGTGCCAGATTTGGTGCAAGAAGGTCCGTACGGACCTTCTAGGTAATCCAACTTTTTGGTTTTCCTCGATTTGAGGGAATAAGTGGACTTTAAGAAGATTCAGCCATGATGGTGTCTGGTTGCAAAGAGGTCCGTACGGACCAACCTCAGATGCGTAAAAGGTCCGTACGGACCAACCATGTAGGGGGTAATGATCACTTCCGAGATTTGAGGGAATAAGTTGGACTTTAAGGGGATTCAGTAATCATTGAAGCAAAGAGGTACGTACGGACCATGTATGCTTCTTTAATTTCTGAAAAATTCCTAAAAGGTCCTTTTGTCCCTTTTTGTCCCAGAAAGGTCCCTCCCTTGATTTGGCTGGGGTTTTTTGAGGGTTTTGAGTGTCAAAGGTCTTCGAGACTGCATTTGTGAGTCTGCGGTGTTTCCTGTGTACTCGGAAGAGGGTGATCCAGATTGGGGTACTTACAGCCTCGTAAACGAGTCTTTCTATGATCAACATCTAATATCATTCAATAAGTGTGTGCAAATTGTGTGAGACATAATATGTGATGAAATGCATATTAATGCTTTGTTATTATTGATAAATAGCCTTGAATACAACTTGTGAGCCACTTGGTACGGGAGGCCACATCCCAATTATAATGAATATTGAACAGAGATTACAACTGGAATGAACCTTCTGCAGGTGGCTAGTTATGTCGCACGACCCAGGACCTGGGGTGGCCAGGTGTGTCGCGTGACACAACAAGCCTCTCTGCAGAGGTTTTACAGTGCTTAATTATAGAAATAGCAAGTAACAATAATATCAAATTACATCATATATGTATGCTAGAGATCACATAGATCAGTATTTAATCATTCAAGAGGGTGTGGATATGAGAGATCCACCCTCATCTTGATGAACAAGCAAAATAATATTAAAAACGGTTCAACCACAAGCAATAATATAAAAACAGCTATAGATTCAAAGCATTTGCAATAATAACATGGATATTAAGATCGGAATTCAACAACAATTATATCATATTAGAGTAATTATCAGATCTAAGCACATGGAATTACATAAATGCAAAACGAAAGAGATAGAGAGGGAGAGAGATCGTCACCCTTGATGACCATGACTCCTATATCAAGTTAGATATAGGAGCCTTTGAATATCAGCTTCATCTAGTGATATTAAGCTCAGGTGAATTAGATTTGGAGACTTCAATATGTGTATATGAGGTGTATGTTGAATTTTGTGTGAGAGAGAGAGAATTGAGAGAGTATTAGTGTGTGTTTGTGTGTGTGTGAGGAGAGAGACTAGCTTCTGGGTGTATTTTGACAGAGTGACGGTAGAGAGTCGAAAAGGGATCCTAAAATGAGAGGTACAGGGTCCAATTTATAGCCTGCATAGGAATGGCTACTTATGTCGCACAACATAACGAGAATAACTGCCTTCCTTCTAGAAACCTGCAAGGTGGCAAATTCTGGAATGATCGACATGGCTTATTGTGTCGCACGACAGAAGGATGCATAACCATTTTCCTTCTGGAAACATGCAAGGTGGCGAATTCTGGACCCTTCCTGGATAATTCCTTATAGGTCCAAACAGGATTAATACCCCAAAGGTCCTTCTGCATGAAAAAAAGATCGAGAGGTACTTCCTTAGCAAGAAACTTATAAAAAGTCCCAGAAGCCTCGAAATGGACCGAAAATTTACCAAAATGTCCCCTAGTGTACTTTTATTGAGTAAAAGACACTTTTATTGGGTCGCGAGTTGGATTGGGGTACTCACAGATCCCCTCGGCAACGTCACTTATGGAAGAAGTGAGGTTGTCGATAAGAAGGATCCCAAGCCTAATGAGCGGCTGGTGGGAAAGATAGACCAGAGTGGTCAAATTGCCGGACCTGCTGGGGATATGGCAAATGAAGAAAAATGATTAATGTGGTTGGATGGCTGGACCTTTTTGAAAAAGGATTCCTACGTATCCCTAGAAGGGAATCAAGCCGAATCGTAGTTCAAAGGAGTGAGAACTTGCGGTGCCTCAAACCGAAGTGGTCAAGTGGCTGGACCTTTGGAGAAAGGATTCCTACGTATCCCTAGGAGGGAATCAAGCCAGATCATAGTTCGAACTTGTAAGCCACTTGGTGAGGGAGGTCACACCCGAAGAGAGACCGAAGTGGTCTGGATGACTATTGAGGGGAAGTCGCCCGGGATTGACTATAGAGGGGAAGTCGCCCAGAGATTTGACTGTGAGAGATATATAGGAAAATACCAGGGCAAAATGGTAGAGATATGTTTTCATACCTGTTCTGTGCTTACCTGTAGCTGTGATAAAGACTTGTCGTGTGGAACGGGTTTGGATGAAGACTTGTCGTGGAACCGAGCTTTGATGAAGATCTTCCGTGCAAACGGGCTTTGGTGAAGACTTGCCGTGTGGAACGGTCTTTGATGAAGATGTGCCATGCAAACGGGCTTTGATGAAGATGTGCCGTGCAAACGGGCTTTGATGATGACTTGCCGTGCAGAACGGGCTTTTAATGATGATTTGCCGTGCAGAACGGGCTTTTGAAGATGATTTTCCGTGCATAACGGGCTTTTGATGAAGATTTGCGTGCATAACGGGCTTTTGATGATGATTTGCCATGCAGAATGGGCTTTTGATGATGATTTTCCGTGCATAACGGGCTTTTGATGACGAGAGGGACGGACCCGAGAATTTTTGTGAAGAGTGGGACGAACCCGAGGATTTTTTGACAAAAGGGACGGACCCGAGGATTTTTGACAAGAGGGACGGACCCGAGGATTTTTGACAAGAGGGACGGACCCGAGGATTTTTTTGACAAGAGGGACGACCCGAGGATTTTTGATAAGAGGGACGGACCCGATGATTTTTTGTGATGAGAGGGACGGACCCGATGATTTTGATGAAGAGTGGGACGGACCTGATAATTTTTTGTAAAGAGGGATATATAGGAAAATGCCAGGGGCAAACTGGTAAAATAGGCTACAGGGGCTAAATGGTAAATATGCCATAGGGGAAAAATTGTAAAAAGGCCACAGATGGCAGGTTATGTCGCACGACTGGAGCTGCCATTTGAACATGTTTAATTAAAGTCGAACAGTCGACGCTTTAAACACAACACCCAAAACAAACGCCGAGAGAAAGAGAAGAGGAAAAGCTAGGGTTTCGATTTGAGATTGTTGAAATCATCTTGCAACCATCTTGCAACAATGCCTCCCTGTCTACGCCCAACGAAGAAGGCGGAACAACAAGCGGAGCTAGCGGATCGAAGAAAGAAGATAAAGAGGAATTATCGGCCATTTGTTCCTTAAGTTCCGCGAGGACAGTTCTATCCACAGGAGGACAGACACACCTCGGTCGGTAGAAAAGCCGCGATAAGAATCTTGCTAAACTTGTTATTCACGGATTTGAATTTTTGAATTTTTCAAAAAATTGCATGCTTAGGGTAATTGCTTAAAAAATGAAATTGCAATGAATATACTGATAAAATGCATGAATTGAATCTAAGAATTAAACTATTTTTTGTAAAGAAAATGGGATGGACCCGAGACGAATGTCATTGATTTTGTAAAGAAAAGTGGGACGGACCCAAGATTTCTGTAAAGAGTGGGACGCACCCAATGATTTTTGAAGACTTGGGACGGACCCAAAGATTTTGAACACTTGGGACGGACCCAAATATTTTGAACACTTGGGACGGACCCAAAGATTTTGAACACTTGGGACGGACCCAAAATTTTTGAACACATGGGACGGACCCAAAGATTATAATGATTTGTTTTGTGAAAATGGGACTGACCCAAGGAAAATAACAATGCTTGCTTTTCAAAACATCACGATATGTAATTGACTGAGATATATTTTGATACCTGTGTTGTGTTTACCTGCAGGGGTTGCGTACGAGGGGATCATCCGAGGTGATTGGGCGTCTTTGGAGGAGCTTGCCCGGTTCTGCAGCTGAGGTGCATTCGCCTAAGGGCTTAGTTCATGCTGCTGGATTCGGATCCTTTTTTGACATGGCGGAGGCCATTGGGGACACGAAGCGGAGCGTGGAGTTGATGAAAGTTTTCCGTGAGTTTTGGTGGGAGACCACCCATTCCTTTCACTTCACTTTAGGCGAGGCCACAGTGACTCCGTACGATTTTTCAGTCATTACAGGGTTGCCGTTCACCGATCAGCCTATTTTTGCAGTTGAGCCTATTATTGAGCCCGAGCCCCTTGATGAGGATGTTATGTTGGGGTTGGTTGGTTTTGCTCTCCGAGATAGGAAGGGCAATGGGTATGAGCTAGGGGAGATCCACGGAGCGATAGAGGCACAGAGCCGAGGTTACCCTCCCATTTTTTATGACTCGACGATAGCCGCTTAGAAGTGAGAGGGCGCCGGGGGCCTTTGTCTGGGCTGGATTTTCTGACACGTTATTCCCCAATGGGCCTTCCACCACTCTTACTGCCCTCCTGGAGCTTCTGAGGAACTGAGGGACTGTGGGAAATCTGTCTTAAGGAGAGGCTGGACTTGCAGAGATGTACCTAGCCTTGGATGATATTAGCAGGGGAGAGGCGAAGTCATTTGACTGTTTCCAGATGGCTTTTGATGTAGCTTTTTACCCTTACTTTTCTTTGCACATGCATCTACATCATTAGTTATTATCTTCGTTTCTGAACTTGTCTGATTTGTCTTTTGCAGGCTTGGGCCTATGAGGTGTTTAGCTGTTACCCTTGGAGAGTCAGGGATGAGTTTCCAGCTGATACCTATCCTGCTCTCAGACGCTAGACCAAAGATGCTCGGAAACAGACTCGGGCATCTAGATCGAGGAGCAGGATGACTGCTTCATATGCTGACATGATGCCGCTGCTGAGAGGAGCTCCCCATAACCTCTCCTTGTTTCCGTGGGCTGAGAGGTATCTTGATGAGGACTTGGATTATGTTACTCATTTGACCGGGTGCCGCAAACTTCTGGTGGGCTTGACCGGAGATGCTTTGTATTTAGCAGAGAGGGTATACAGACAACATGGGCCCAATATACATGCTTTAGTCCCCAATGATCCTCCGGCTAGGATGTGGTTGCCTCGCCAGCTGGAGAATGTGGATGATTTGATTGTAGGTGTGGCGGCCCATTATTTTGCATATGAGGGGGATTATACTTTGTATGTGGCTAGGAGGCTGCAATCTCCCCAGGTCAGAGCAGGTTATGACGCTCAGGGTGTGGGGCCCTCGATCGGACACGTGGCTAGACCTCCTCTACCCCCGACGTGCATTGACTATCAGGGTGGCGGCCTTGTATGGCGAGCTCACATTGATATGACCCAATCACCATCGTCTCGGCAGCCTTCCATATGGCTCGAGATCGCAAGTATTGCTTGCCGCCTCTTTGAATTGCTTCGCATTCCTTTCTCGCTATCAAGAACCGTATTCTGACATTTCTTGTGTCCTTTTGTAATGTATCGGCCCTGTGCTTATGTGCATCCGACTCGGCTTTCACCGCGCGCCGTGGGTATTATCGGCAAACCGCAGTAAAGGCATGAGTTACTCGGAAGAATCGCCGATCACAGATTCGATAAATATCTCCCCACCCGGTCAACCAAGGAGGAAAAAGGTCAGCTTTGATGATGTGAGCACTAGTGGACCGAGGCCTCGAACAAAGAATCCATCTCGTGCCTCTTCCTAGGCCCAAATGAGAGCGATGATAGTGATGATGACGACAAAGATTGATGATGAGACCGTTGTCCATTATGAGCTTGAGTCTACCGTCATCACCGAGGCCGATGATTATTATCGCATGGAGCCCGTGAAGCATACGAGGCTCCTTCTGATGATCCCGATGACGAGCCCGAGGACGACGAGGACGACGATGAGGATGGAGATGTATGACGGAGATGATGAGGATGATTTGGAGTAGCCTCTTAGATCAGATTATGACTTGTTGATTATTGTACCCCGTAGGAAACAAACACTCTTAACTATGCTATTTTTCTTTGCACTACTTTGTACAAGATTGGACTTAGTTGCTTGTTAATTTGTATATACATTATTAGTTTTATTATTGCACAAGTCCATCTCACCTTGGAAAATGAAAGTGTATGGTGTGATGGTTATGTCCGTTAGCGTGGTATATGGTTTATATGGTGAGTGCAGATATGGAATGATGACTTGATTGTGTATGTACATGTACGAGGTGAATGTGTATATGGGATGAATGAACCCTCTCCCATGTGTTTGCAAAGTGGTGGCCGATGGTTGCAAAGCGATTGACAAGTCTGGGAGTGTCCCGGGAAGGCAGGCTTGCAAAGAACTTTGGCCGATGTCCGATGTTTGGCCGAAGTGTCGCACGACTAAGGACACTGTGTGGCAAGTTATGTCGCGGACACAAGTAGCCTCACTGACAAGTTTTTCCCAACCAAGCTTCATATTTGTCTCAAGCCAACACCTTTACCTAGGGTAAGAATAACAGCTAGCCCCCACGTGGAGTAGACCTCAATCGCTAAGCTAGCACCGAAGATCGAGACCGTAAAGCAAGTCCCGTAATCTACACAGAGGATCCTATATACGCACAATCCCTTTTCTCGCTCGACAGAGCCCCAAGACGGAGAAATTATTGCGAATTGAATCTGGTCCAACCCCTATTTTGATGAAATCCTGGGGTATTTGTGAACTCGGGAAGAAGATTCCCGAATGAGCAAGGGACTAAGTCCGGTGCAGCCCCGTAGTGACAAGTTGCCATGTTAAGGAACAAGGTTAACCCTCCTTAGTCAAACAGTTATTGGAAAAGACTTGGAGACATATACATGCAGGGGCACCTTTTTGAAAAGTGGGAATGAATCCCAATTTTGTGTAACAACTGGCTTTGGGCTTGACTCTTTTGAGAGAGTATAAAGATGACAAGGTGTGGAAAAGTGTATGGAAGCCCCTGCTGACAGAAAGACAGTGTTTGGCTCTATTTTCCTATGATGTAGAAAAAGAAGACTTGTCGAGACATTTGAAAACTGATTTTATTCATGGTGATCACAAGACTACTTAAAACCCTTTATTGATGCTCGGGTTATTCAACCACTAATCCTGATATGAACAAATATTTCGATTAATCATGAAGAGAAAACCAACTGAGATCAAGAATCAAATTTGGTGAGATGGAAAGAAGATTTGTGTATAGGGACTAGCCGTTGATGAGACCGAACTTTCGAGATTTGAATGTGTTTGTGACCGGACCATTTCTATTTGCCTACGTTCCTCTCATGGCGAGGAGCTCATATCGCCGTAGTTCGGGCAAGTCCCGATTGAAAAGAGAAGGAATGTGAAAATTCGAGATTTTGCGAACCTTTGAGGAATTCGAAGCTCATGGGAGAATTGGAGATTTTAAGAACATGTCTACTTGGAGTGTCGATGAAGGACATGGATGCGAAGCCTCAGGAGGCATTCACGGAAAGTGTTTGTGGAGAAAAATGAAATATGCTCACATGAAATTTCAAATGAATTGGATTTGCACAATCTCGATTGGTGATCACGAACAAGACGGGTTAGGTTCCAATTTAAGCAAGCAATGAAGCATTAATTTGATTTAGGTCTTGATGAGATTAGAATGAAACTGCTATCCACTAGGAACTGTAGTTGGATTTCAGGGCTTCGATCGGCCATCGGGTGATTTGGAACATCATGGCCTCTTAAGATGAGAGGTCGGCTGGGTTTTTTTCTGACTAAACCTCTAAAGATGAGAGGTTGTCTTTCAGGGATGTGTTTGGGATTTCTATGGCAAAAAAATCTGTGATTGCATCTTTACTGCCTCTAAGAATGAGAGGTCAAACTCGGCTTCGACAAGGTCAAGGGTAATGGGAGTATCCTCTAAAAGCGATGGTTGGAATTGGTCGGAAGGTGTTGGTGAGGGGAAATCCATGTTATCTCTTTATTTGCTTTGAGACTCCCTTTGAGTAAACAACTAGATCCTTTATTATTATTATTTTTTCTTTGAGAGAATCACTAGGGACGATGATTTTTCTTTTCTTTCTTTTTCATTCATTCATTCTTTTTTTTATTATTATTATTATTATTCTTTTTTTTAAAGAGAGAGAACTTTGCTAGCCCCTAGGGTGGATCTTTGCATTCCGCCATTCTTTAGCTTGGAAGCGGTCAATTTTCTTGAGTTATGGGAACCTCAAGGATAGTCCCTCTTTCTTTTGGAGATGGCTAAACGAGGTTTCAAAACATGCCGATCTTTAAATGAAGGGGGTATTGTTTGGTGAGGGTGAGGTAATGGCTTTCCTATGGTGAAAGGTTTCAGCTGCAATCCCTACCGGATGACCTAAACGAAATTAAGTCTTCATTGATTGCTTAAGCTTAATTGCGAGAAATTAGTGCAAATTCATTGAGCAACGACTTGCTGAGGATGATGAAAGAGATGTGAGCATAATGAGATGCAAGATGGGGAATTGGTGAGCCCCAATTTAAGAAGGATATCAGTTGATTTTCTCACTCCGACTAATTTAAATATTAATCATTTCAATGCATTAGTGGTTGAGCAAGACAAGTGATCATATAGAATAAAACCATTTCAATTAAGTGTAATGTGGGTGCGCAAGTGATGTCTCAAGTCTAGTAAGAAGAGAAATAAAGATTTTTATTACTATAAAAGCAAAAACTCGGTCCAAAGTGGACTCGATGCACTCATGTTCACAAAGGGGACATTCATTAATGAAATGACAGACAATCTAGACCCTACGAGACCGACCGCCATGCATCAACCTTGGATGGGAGGCCCCTTCGAATTCCGCTATTCCCAAAACTTCGATGGCATTCACAAATCTATCAAAATTGACTCTCAAATTTTGGAATGTTGTTGACCTTAATCTTCCGGGGTGAGAAGCCTTCTCAATCTTGCCCTCATCGATAAGCTTTTGGATGAGCACCTTCGCAGGGGTGCAAATCATTAGTGACATGGCCGGGATGTCTGCGATGGTATCTATAGCAGACTTGCCTTGCATCCGTACTAGGATTTAGTTTAACAGGGTTGTAATTATCGATGGGCTTGATCATCCCAATCTTAACCAAACCACATTAAACGCCTCCTCCGTAGCATTCCCAAGTCATCATACTTCCTTGGCCGGCGGGGTTGAAACTTCCCTTGTTCCGAGTCTTTTAGATATGCATTCCCATCAAATTCCATCTTGGGCATTTTGAACTTGCAAGGATGAGGTTTTACTTGTCCCGGGTCGACAACCTTAAGTCTTTGCTCTTGTAGTTAACTCATCTATTTGTTAAGTTGTATCACTTCCCCAATTGTTCCCACATGTGAATGGGCATAACTTCTCTGGAGTGACATTAGAAGTTTGGAGGAATAGTGGGAGAACCACCAATCGAGGAAGTAGCACCGAGTCATGGTCCGACCGGAAGAAAGGATTCCACTTCACAAGCACGCATCTTGTTGGCGAAGTGCAGCTTGTTATGGCAAAACCAAAAGTATTTGGAACATTCAAGCTATTACCCAACAAGCCGATCGAACTTGGTATCGGAGCACATATACTCAAACCGATTTGTACCAGATAGCAAACAAAACCGAGCATTCTGATCAGAAGGATTTTGAAACGGAATACTGATCGCTAGATATGAAGCCGACCTCGGATACCGGAGCCGAACTAAAGCCAAGAGATGCACCTATCATAGATTGAGAAAATCCACCCCAGGAACCGGGATTGATTAACAGGAACTTGGAGAAATCCTTCACGATTAAACCGGGCCGCCAGAGAACCGATACCGGGAACCATCCTGCACTGAGGACCCTAGAATTGACCATACCCAAAGTTGCCTTCTTCGCCGAGGGCTTGGAGTCCAAAAACTCGTGAGTATTATTGAAACCGAGGTTGAGAATCACTTGGATATTGCAATCCACGCGGACGAAACCGAACATTCTCGACTCCTAGGTCACTATCATTAGCATCGTGATTTCCCTCATAAGAACCATCCGCACGATGAATCACAAGAATACCTTGGTTGCGCATTGCTTTCTCAAACGTAGCATGCGCTTCACCCTCTCTAGCCTTAGCAGCTTGTTCTCGAGCCAGTGCAGCTTGGGCGAGCAATTGAGCCTCACGCTCACGAACCAAGGCGGCCTCAAGAGAAGCTCGCAACTCAACAACAGACATATCATTCAAACCCGGCTGACCCAAAGCAGGGGAACCTCCAGACCGGTTAGCCAACACATTCTCTGCACCATACATCTTGGATTCTGAATCAGAAGAATAACACTCGAACCCTCAACTGCCTCCGCCTGGGAATACGGACCAATCGAACATCGGGAATGGAGCACACACCCAACTTGCCGTAGCTGCAGAGGTAAAGAGGTGCATAAGGTGGTAGAGGAAAGAACCTTGAGAAGGTATGGGAGAGGGAATAATGGGAAATGAGACGGACTCGTGCAAGCATTTTATTTATGTTCAAGTAGAAATCAATGGCTTTTAAGTCCTAAGAACCGGCTGGAAAAGGATAAACCTTCTTTTTCGCATTCTAAACCTCGAGCGGGAACCTAGGGACACACCATTCAAAATATACAAAATGCATTGGTTAAAAAATAATAATAGGCAATAATATCTAAATAAAACCCAATCATTTATGGGGCGGACAAGGCCCAAATTTCTGGAGAAATTTGGGCAAAGATGACGGGTATTCCCGAAAAATTTCAAGAAAAATCCGGCATGACCTCTCGTCGGTGCACGTTGACAAAACGACATGATCTCTCGTTAGAACATGTCGTGAGAGCGACATCTCCGTACGTGAAACCATGTTGCATTGGTAACATGCCCACACGTGCTATGTTTTGGGATAGGTATGAAAGTCCATTATTAATTTTGAAACAATTCATTTTAGTTTATTTGAAAACGTTGTGTCAAAAACCAACCGTTGGGTAAGCTGAAAAGTGTGGTTCCACCTATGATGCGTTAGGGGGAAATGATTGATATTAGGCGCTCAAACGTAGGCGACATACATCACCGTCCGCGATGCCGTCAATCGCACCAAATGGGCTCTAGATCTAGTGATGTAGTATGCGGATGACTAGATTCCTTTATTTGCGAAAATGCTTTTTTTATTTTTTTTTATTTTTGATTTTTTATTTGGAAAAGGGGTGATAAAAGGAAAAAAACACACACACACACACCAAAACCCACCGAGTACAATAATCAAAGCATCATAATATAATCATGGGACAGCCCCATAATCACAACCTGCACCAAGAAGATCAAATCATGCAGAGTGGCCAAAGATGTCGCGTGACACAGGACAGCCCTGGCTTACTATGTCGCGCGACTAGGCAGGCCAGCTTTCCAGACTCAAAAAATAGGAATAAGCCCCAGTCTCCAAGCATTGTAAGAGCTCAACATCAGGTAACAAAGAACAACAGAAGCATACAGAATCCCAAGGAAACAAAGCACACAAAGCATTTAAGCACATAGAATATCACACAACAAAGCACACAACACATGAATGAGATGGAAGTTGAACATGAACGAAAGCTTGACCCACTTTTGAAAACAAGTTTCAAGTCCCCAATGAGTCGCCACTGAATGTACGCTCGCTAAAAATGATTTAATGAGAGTCGCCACGCCGTTTTAAAGGAAACATTGAAAACCTTTTGAAAATAGAATTTGTGGGTTTGGGGGTCAGATTACATTTTGGGAAGAACTGAGAGTTCACCCAACACGCCTCGTAAACAAGTCTTTCTATGATCAACATCGAATATCATTCAATAAGTGTGTGCAAATTGTGTGAGACATAATATGTGATGAAATGCATATTAATGCTTTGTTATTATTGATAAACAACCTTGAATACAACTTGTGAGCCACTTGGTACGGGAGGCCACATCCCAATTACAATGAAGATTGAACAGAGATTACAACTTGAATGAACCTTCTGTAGGTGCCTAGTTATGATGCACGACCCAGGACCTGGGGTGGCCAGGTGTGTCGCGTGACACAACAAGCCACTCTGCAAAGGTTTAACAATGCTCGATTACAGAAACAACAAGTAACAATAATATCAAATTACATCATATATGTATGCTAGAGATCACATAGATCAGTATTTAATCATTTAAGAGGGTGTGGATATGAGAGATCCACCCTCATCTTGATGAACAAGCAAAACAATATTAAAAACGGTTCAACCACAAGCAAAAATATAAAAACAGCTACAGATTCAAAGCATTTGCAATAATAACATAGATATTAAGATCGGAATTCAACAAAAATTATTTCATATTAGAGTAATTATCAGATCTAAGCACATGGAATTACATAAATGCAAAATGAAAGAGATAGAGAGGGAGAGAGATCGTTACCCTTGATGACCACAACTCCTATATCAAGTTAGATCTAGGAGCCTTCTAATATCGCCTTTCGCCTACCGATATTAAGCTCGTGAATTAGATTTGGAGACTTCAATATGTGTATATGAGGTGTATGTTGAATTGTGTGTGTGAGAGAGAATCGAGAGAGTATTAGTGTGTTTGTGTGTGTGTGTGAGGAGAGACTAGCTTCTGGGTGTATTTTGATAGAGTGACGGTAGAGAGTCGAAAAGGGATCCTAAAATGAGAGGTGCAGGTCCAATTTATAGCCCAGATAGGGAATGGCTACTTATGTCGCACGACATAACGAGAATAACCGCCTTCCTTCTAGAAACCCGCAAGGTGGCAAGTTCTAGAATGATCGACATGGCTTATTGTGTCAGCGGGGACGAAGGATGCATAACCGTTTTCCTTCTGGAAACATGCAAGGTGGTGAATTCTGGACCCTTCCTGGATAATTCCTTATAGGTCCAAACAGGATTAATACCCCAAAGGTCCTTCTGCATGAAAAAAAGACCGAGAGGTACTTCCTTAGCAAGAAACTTATAAAAAGTTCTCGGAAGCCTTGGAATGGACCGGAAATTTACAAAAACGTCCCCTAGTATACTTTTATTGAGTAAAAGACACTTTTATTGGGTCGCGAGTTGGATTGGGGTACTCTGTGATCTCCAAATGATAATCAAGTTTGGAACTTTATTGAGCCACCCGAAGGTGTAAAAACCATAGGGTGCAAGTGGTTATTCAAAAAAAAAAAAGACTGACATGGATGGGAAAGTGCATACTTACAAGGCTAGGCTTGTAGCAAAGGGATATAGGCAGATTCATGGTGTTGACTATGATGAAACCTTTTCGCCTGTTGCCATGCTTAATTCTGTTAGAATTTTAATTGCCATAGCTGCGTATTATGACTATGAGATATGGCAAATGGATGTCAAAATGTATTTCCTAATTGGGAAGTTACTCGAGGATGTGTATATGACATAACCCGAAGGTTTTTTTCGATCCAAGAAATTCTAACAAAGTGTGCAAGTTGCAGAGATCCATATATGGATTGAAGCAAGCTTCTAGGAGTTGGAATCTTCGTTTTGACGAGAAAATCAAAGAGTTTGGTTTTGTCAAGAAAGAAGATGAACCTTGTGTAAGCATGAAATTCAGTGGGAGCGTAGTACTATATCTCTTATTGTATGTCAATGATATCTTACTCATTGGAAACGACATTCCTGTACTTCAGACTGTCAAGTCTTGGTTTGGGAAATGTTTCTCAATGAAAGATATGGGTGAAGCCGCTTACATCCTTGGCATCAAGATCTATAGAGATAGATCTAAAAGGATAATTGGTTTGAGTCAAAGTACCTACATTGACAAGGTTCTTTGAAGATTCACGATGGAAAATTCTAAGAGAGGTAACTTGCCAATGGGCCATGGTGTTACTCTTATCAAGACACAGTGTCCTAAGACAACTGATGAGCGAAAGAGGATGAATGAAGTTCTATATGCTTCGGCTATTGGATCTATCATGTACGCTATGATCTGTACTAGACCCGATGTCTCGTATGCTTTGAGCATGACGAGTCGATACCAATCTAATCCTGGTGAGAATCATTGGATGGCAGTCAAGACGATTCTTAAGTACTTGAGAAGGACTAAGGATGTGTTCTTGGTCTTTGGAGGGATGGAAGAAGATCTTGGTTTAAGAGGTTACACAGATGCTAGCTTCCAGACCGACAATGATGATTTCCGATCACAGTCGGGATTTGTGTTTATGCTTAACGGATGTGCAATTTGTTGGAAGAGTTCCAAGAAGAGTACCATAGCCGATTCTACAACTGAGGCTGAATATATAGCTGCATCCGATGCAGCTAAGGAGGTAGTTTGGATCAAGAAGTTCATTAGTGACTTGGAAGTTGTTCCAAGTATCACTAATCCGGTGGAAATTTATTGTGACAACAATGGTGCCATTGCGCAAGCAAAGGAACCAAGGTCACATCAGCGATCCAAACATATACTTAGATATTTCCATCTCATTCGAGAGTTCATTGATCGGGGAGGCGTTAAGATATGCAAAGTATCGACCGATGATAACATTGGAGATCCGCTTACAAAGCCCCTCATACAAGCAAAGCATGATGGCCATGTGAGGTCCATGGGTATACGATACATAGATGGAGCCTAGTGCAAGTGGGAGATTGTTGGCATAATGCCCTAGGCATTTAGTTATGTTTGACTTATAATCTAAACCGCTATGTAATCGTCTTTATCATTTATTATAGAGAAAGTTTATTTGGTTCATTATATGTTCACATGTTTATTATATTGAACTGCGCCCCTAGTTATTGTGAATAATTAGTATAAGTTGGTAGTGGATAATCATGGAGATGATTATATGCATGTGATGCACATTACACTTATGGATACTTGCTAGAGAACAAGTATTGAACATGACCTACTGATGAAATTTATGACATGGTCTATAGTCATATATGTCATAATTAAATCTCATGATAGTCATGTCATTGAATCCTTTGAACCTGAGATTATCATCGTCTTTCACATAATGAACATTGTGTTTGATATAGTCTAACACTATCTTTAATCGGATAGCAATAAGGGCTATGTTGGCACGATTGGATTCATGTAGGGAAGAATGATAAGTCAAGATGGGATTTGTCCCTCTTTGTGTGATAAAGATGTTTGCTTGGGCCCCTCGATGAATGATGTTGATGAAATGTGTGGCCACACTCAAGAGATTTGATAGAGATCAAATTCACTTGGATTATCAACATATTCAGAATCGAGAAAGCATTGAACATGTGAGTTGACATGGACCATGACTCATGTTCAATTGGGCATCGTTGACAAAGGGATTGTGACATTTGATCTATCGAGGAATCAAGCTTTGATGTTATATTAATTGGGTGGATATAATGGTTTGCTAGAAACCACTTATGTCTTGTGAGGTTGATGTTTCAACTCACTACCAACATAATATAATTCTTATTGGGTCACACACAAAGAACGAATTTGATCATTGGCTGAAAATTGGAGATTTTGGGTTTTGGCATGACTCGTGACTGTGAGCACGACTTCGTGCCTGGAGTCACGACTCGTGGTCTAAGGTCACGACCGGTGACAAGGCAAGACGACCGAGTTTTGGGTGTCAAAGGATTGACTCATTGACTTGTTGACTTTGTGGGCTTTGGCACGACTGCGTGCCCACGGGCACGACTCGTTCCCCGCAAGCGCACGAGTTCAAAAATTGTCTTGAGTCATGTCACGACTAGATTTTGGCTTGGGTCCTCATGGCTGCAGAACGACTCGTGGCACGAGTCGTGCCACCGAGCGAATTTTGAGTCGATCGCATTTCCCTTAACCGGATTGGTTTGGTGTTTGACAAAGGATTTTACCCTAATTGTTAGGGGATTTATACACTAAGTATAAATACAATCTTTTTTGCTTGACCAAAAACACATCTTTGCTTAGGGTTTATGAAATCCTCTAGATTTTGATTATTTGATTGAGAATCATAATATCAAAAGTACCTAAATAATT